>SJYR01002382.1:198026-228348 GCA_006410655.1 Kobus ellipsiprymnus
GAAATGTTTCCTTGGTATCTCTAATTTTCTTGAAGAGTTCTCTAGTCTTTCCCATTCTATTGTTTCCTTCTGTTTCTTTGCACTGATCACTGAGGTAGGTTTTCTTAACTCTCCTTGCTATTCTTTGGAACTCTGTATTCAAATGGGTATATTTTTCCTTTTCTCCTTTGCTTTTTGCTTCTTTTCTTTTCACAGCTATTTGTAAGGCCTCCTCAGACAGCCCATTTTGCTTTTTTGCATTTCTTTTTCTTGGGGATGGTCTTGATCCCTGTCTCCTGTACAATGTCACAAACCTCTGTCTATAGTTTTATCAGGCAGTCTGTTTATCAGATCTAGTTCTTTAAATCTATTTCTCACCTCTACTGTGTAATCTTAAAGGATTTGATTTAGGTCATACCTGAATGGTCTAGTGGTTTCCCTACTTTCTTTAAGTGTGAATTTTGCAATAAGGAGTTCATGATCTGAACCACAGTCAGCTCCCAGTCTTGTTTTTGTATAGAGCTTCTCCATCTTTGGCTGCAAAGAATATAATTAGTCTGATTTCAGTGTTTACCATCTGGTGATGTCCATGTGTAGTCTTCTCTTAAAGAGGAGAGTCAAAAAGTTGACTTAAAGCTCAACATTCAGAAAACTAAGATCATGACATCTGGTCTCATCACTTCATGGCAAGTAGATGGGGAAACAGTGGAAATAGTGGCTGACTTTATTTTGGGGGGCTCCAAAATCAATGAAGATAGTAACTGTAGCCATGAAATTAAAAGCTGCTTACTCCTTGGAAGAAAATTTATGACCAACCTAGAGAGCATATTAAAAAACAGAGACATTACTTTGCCAACAAAAGTCTGTCTAGTCAGAGCTATGGTTTCTCCAGTAATCATGCATGGATATGAGAATTGGGACTCGAAAGAAGGCTGAGCACCGAAGAATTGATGCTTTTGAACTGCGGTGTTGTAGAAGACTCTTAAGAGTCCCTTGGACTGCAAGGAGATCCAACCAGTCCATTCTAAAGGAAATCAGTCTTGAGTGTTCATTGGAAGGACTGATATTGAAGCTGAAACTCCAGTACTTTGGCCACCTGATATGAAGAGCTGATTCATTTGAAAAAACCCTGATGCTGGGAAAGATTGAAGGCAGGAAGAGGGGACGACAGAGGACGAGATGGCTGGATGGCATCTCCAACTCAGTGGACATGAGTTTGAGTAAACTCTGGGAGTTGGTGATGGACAGGGAGGCCTGGTGTGCTGCAGTCCATGGGGTCGCAAAGAGTCAGACACAACTGAGTGACTGAACCGAACTGAACTGAACCATCAACACTGTATAACATTGAATTATATAAAGAGCTCCTAAATGAATCTGGAAAAAACAGAATGCAAATTTTGAAAACTGTACAAAACTTGAACCACAGAAGAGTAAACTACAGAATAATTATAAAACTCATATTCTCAGTTTGTGAATCCTTAGAACCATGCCACAGTGGTGTAGCTTCATTCCCATCAGGTTGCTAACAGCTGACAACACAGAGTGTGGTTAGGGTGGAACCCCAGGAGCTCTCATTCACTGCAGATGAGAACCTGCTCTGTATAGCTGTCTGGGAAGGACTCTGGCCTTCCATAGGAAGGTTGAGGAATGCATGACTCTGCAGTTCTTCTCCTAAAGGATTGGTGCATGAGAGAAGTCTTTCACAGCTTCTCATTGGAACAGCCTGCACAGATCAGGGGTAGAATATAGAAATAAATTGTGTTGCTTGTTGTTGAGAAGGTGGTGGAGTTTCTCTAGGTCACAGAGCTGGTGCAAAGCCTGGAGAAGTTTCCTGTCTTCTTGCCTCCCCGTTTAATCATTCTTTCCTTAGTGTTGCATCTTGACATAGATGGGGTCTCTGACCCTGAGTATCCCCCTCTGTCCCCAGAGCCCCCGGTGGTGTTCGCCAAGGAGCAGCCGGCACGCAGTGAAGTGCAGGCCGTGGCGGGGGCGAGTGCCATGCTGAGCTGCGAGGTGGCCCAGGCCCAGACGGAGGTGACGTGGTACAAGGATGGCAAGAAGCTGAGTTCGAGCTCGAAAGTGCGTGTGGAGGCCACGGGCCGCGGGCGGCGGCTGGTGGTGCAGCAGGTGGGCAAGGCGGATGCCGGGGAGTACAGCTGCGAGGCCGGGGGCCAGAAGGTGTCCTTCCACCTGGACGTCACAGGTCAGTCCTTTGTGGTACTTAGTCTTGTTTGGAGGTGGTGGTTGAATTGCATTAGACCCTGATGCTCTCTCATTAGACGTCATCTCTTTAGACTTCCCATCCTCCTGCGTCCTATTTTCATGCCCGTGACTGGGCCAAGGGAGACAAAATGGAAAGGATGTGTATGAGAGGAAGAGGGACTGTTCTTGAACACCTGTGGTGCCTCCCTATAGTAGTGTTTAATCATGCATCCCAAGTGTGATTAAACCTGCCCACGCCCCTTCTCATGTTCCTTGGTGTCCAGGACTGTGGCTCTATTGGGTGCTTGAGTTCTGAAATAGACTAGTCATCTCACACCTGAGTTACGTGACTGCTTTTTTGGATGTCTGGGTATGCCCTCTCTTAGAACCATATTGGGGTTCTCAGTAGTCAGAGACACTTGCATCTCTTTGTATAAGGTTGACTGAACTTTGGGTTATTAATCTTTTCTTTGTTTTAAGACCCTCATGTACGTTTATGTATAGGAATGCCTAGGCGATATTGTGGGTTTGGTTCCAGGTCACTGTAATAAAGTGAATATGCCACCCACTCTAGTATTCTTGCCTGGAGAACCCTGTGGACAGAGGAGCCTGGTGGGCTGCTGTCCATGGGGGTCGCACAGAGTCGGACACGACTGAAGCGACAGCATGCATGCATGCATGCATGATTGCAATAAAGTGACCTAACAGATGTCTTGTTTTTTCAGTGCATATAAAAGTTATATTTACGCTATACTGTAGTCTGTTAAGTGTGCAATGGCATTATGTTTAAAAATGTACATACTTTAGGCAAAAAATGCTTTATTGCTAAAAAATGTTAACCATCGTATGAGCCTTCAGTGGGTAGTAGTAACATCAGAGACCATTGATCAAAGATTACCATAGCATATATCTGTTCAGTTCAGTTTCTCATTTATGTCCGACTCTTTGCAACCCCATGGACTGCAGAATGCCTGGCTTCCCTGTCCATCACCAACTCCTGGAGCTTACTCAGACTCGTGTCTGTAGAATTGGTGATGCCATCCAACCATCTCGTCCTCTGTTGTCCCCTTCTCTTCCTGCCTTCAATCTTTCCCAGCATCAGAGTCTTTTCCAATGAATCAGTTCTTTGCATCAGGTGGCCAAAGTACTGGAGCTTCAGCTTCAGAGTCAGTCCTTCCAATGAATATTCAGGACTGATCTCCTTTAGGATGGACTGGTTGGATTTCCTTGCAGTCCAAGGGACTCTCAAGAGTCTTCTCCAACACCACAGTTCAAAAGCATCGATTCTTTGGTGCTCAGCTTTCTTTATAGTCCAACTCTCACATCCATATATGACTACTGGAAAACCATAGCTTTGACTAGATGGACCTTTGTTGGCAAAATAATATCTCTGCTTTTTAACATGCTGTCTAGGTTGGTCATAGCTTTTCTTCCATAGCATTTCTACCATAAAACAGTGCATATCAGCCATAAGTGTGTGTATATATATCCCCTTCCTCTTGAGACTGCCTCCCACTTCCCGCTCCCATTGCACCCCTTAGGTCATCACACAGCACCAAGCTGGCCCCCTGTGCTGGACAGCAGCTTCCTGCTAGCTATCTATGTCACACATGCTGGTACATATGTATCGGTGTTACTCTCTCAGTTAGCCCCTCTCTTCCCCCTCATCCCATCCACAAGTCCATTCTGTGTCTGCATCTCTGTTCCTGCCATGCAAATAGGTTCATCAGTATCATTTTTCTAGATTCCATAGATGTGTTAATATATATTTGTTTTTCTCTTTTTGACTGACTGCATGCTGTGTGTCAGGCTCTAGGTTCACCCACAGTACTACAAATGACTCAATTTTATTCCTTTCTATGCTTAAGTAATATTCCATTGTGTGTATGTACCACATCTTCTTTATCCAGTCATCCATCAATGGATATCTAGGTTGCTTCCATGTTTTGGGTATTGTATATAGTCCTGCAGTGAACGCTGTGGTATATGTGTCTTTTTGAGTTATGGTTTTCTCAGGTATATGCCCAGTAGTGGGATTGCTGGGTCATATGGTAGTTTAATATTTAGTTTTTTAATGAATCTCCATACTGTTCTTCAAAGTGGTTGTATCAATTTACATTCCCACCCATAGTGTAAGAGGGTTCCCTTTTCCCCACAACCTTTCCAGCATTTATTGTTTATAGACTTTTTTTGATGCTGGCCATTCTGACTGGTGTGAGATGATACCTCATTGTAGTTTTAATTTGCATTTTTCTAATAGTGATGCTGTGGAGAAGGCAATGGCAACCCACTCCAGTACTCTTGCCTGGAAAATCCCATGGACGGAGGAGCCTGGTAGGCTGCAGTCCATGGGGTCGCTAAGGACTGAGTGACTTCACTTTCGCTTTTTACTTTCACGCATTGGAAAAGGAAATGGCAACCCATTCCAGTGTTCTTGCCTGGAGAATCCCAGGGATGGCAGAGCCTGGTGGGCTGCCGTCTATGGGATCACACAGAGTCGGATACGACTGAAGCGACTTAGCAGCAGCAGCAATAGTGATGTTGAGCATCTTTTCATATGCCTCTTGGCCATCTGTATGTCTTCTTTGAAGAGATGTCTGTTTAGGTCTTCTGCCCATTTTGTGATTGGGTTGTTTGTTCTTTGATATTGAGCTCCATAAGTTGCCTATATATTTTGGAGATAAGTCCTTTGTCTGTTGCTTTGTTTGCAAATATTTTCTCCCATTCTGAGGGTTGTCTTTTTGTCTTATTTATGATTTCCTTTGCTGTACAAAAGCTTTTAAGTTTAGTTATATAACATTTGATTATTTTTCTTTTTATTTTCATTGCTTTAGGAGGTGTGTCAGAAAGATCTTGCTATAGTTTATGTCAAAGAGTGTTTTTCCGGTTTTCCTCTAAGAATTTTATAGTGTCCAGTCTTATGTTTAGGTCTTCAATTCATTTTGAGTTTATTTTTGTGCACAGTGTTACAGAGTGTTCTGATTTCATTCTTTTACATGTAGCTGTCCAGCTTTCCCAGCACCACTTATTGAAGAAGCTGTCTTTTCTCCATACTCTCAATATCTCCCAGATATATTCTTGTCTCCTTTGTCAAAGACAAGGTGCCCGTATCTTATCTCTGGGAGTTATATCTTGTCCTGTTGGTCTATATTTCTGCTTTTGTGTCAGTACCATGCTGTCTTGGTGACGGTAGCTTTGTATTATAGTTAGGAGTCAGAGAGCCAGTTCCATTTTTCTGTCTCAAGATTGCTTTGCCTCTTCGGGGTCTTTTGTATTTCCATACAGATTATACAATTTTTGTTCTAATTCAGTAAAGAATGCCATTAGTAATCGGATAGGAATTGCAATGAAGTTGTAGATTGCTTTGCACAGTGTCATCATTTTCACTATAAAATGATTCTTCCAATCCAAGAACATGGTCTGTTTCTTCATCTGTTTGTGTCCTCTTGGATTTCTTTCATCAATGTTGTATAATTTTGTGAGTACAGATCTTTTGCTTCCTTAGGTAGGTTTATTCCTGGATATTTTATTCTTTTTGTCTTGATAGTAAACAGGATTGTTTTCTTAATTTCTCTTTCTGCTCTTTCATTGTTAGTATAAAGGAATGCAAGAGATTTCTATGTATTAATTTTGTATCCTGCAACTTTACTAAATTCATTGATCAGGTCCAGTAGAAAAACTAGTGGCATCTTTAGAATTTTCTATGTGTGATAACCTCTCGTCTGCATACACTGACACTTTTTTAACTTCTTTTCCAATTTGGATTTCTTTTATTTCTTTTACTTCTGTGATTGCCATAGTGAGGACTCCCAAACCTATGTTGAATGAGAGTGGTGAGAGTGGACATCCTTGTCTTGTTCCTAACCTTAAGGGAAGTGCTTTCACTTTTTCACCATTGAGAATGATGGCTTGCTGTGGGTTTGTTGTAATGGCCCTTATTATGTTGAGGTAGGTTCCCTCTGTGCCAGTTTTCTGGAGAATTTTTATCATAAATGGTTATTGAAGTTTGTCAGAAGCATTTTCTGCCTCTATTAAGATGATCGTATGGTTTTTATTCTTTAATTTGTTGATATGGTTATCACACTGATTGATTTGCATATATTGAAGAATCCTTGCATCCCTGGGATAACCACTTGATCACAATGTATGATCCTGTTAATGTGTTCTTGGTTTCTGTTCATTGTAGTTTGTTGAGGATATTTGTGTCTTTGTTCATCAGTGATATTGGTCTGTAATTTCCTTTTTTGTGTGATATCCTTTCTGGTTTTGGTATCAGGGTGATAGTGGCCTTATAGAATGAATTTATAAGTATTTGTAATTCTGAGATTTTGGGGGGAAGAGCTTGAGAAGGATAGATGTTATCTCTTCTCTAAAAGTTTGCTCAAATTGCCTGTGAAGCTGTCTGGTCCTCGACTTTTGTTTGTTGGAATATTTTTTGTTACATTTTCAATTTCACTGCTTGTGATTGGCCTGTTTATATTTTCTAATTCTTCCTGGTTCAGTCTTGAAAGCATGTATCTTTCCAAGAATTTATCCATTTTTTCCAGGTTGTCATTTTTTTATTGGGTTACAGTTGTTTATGGCAGTCTCTGTGATCCTCTGTATATCTGTGGTGTCAGTGCTGATGTCTCCTTTTTCATTTCTAATTTTACTGAGTCCTCGCTCTTCTTGAGGAGTCTGGTTGAAGGTTTATCAGTTTTGTTTCCCTTCTCGAGGAACCAACTTTTACTTTTATTGATCTTTGCTATTGTTTTCTTATTTCCTGTTTCATTTATTTCTGGTCTGATCTTTCTGATTTCGTTTCTTCTGTTGACTTTGAGTTTTCTTTCTCCTCTTTCCCTCGCAGGTTAGATTGTTAGTTCGAGGCTTTTTCTTGTTTCTTGAGCTGAGATTGCACTGCGGTGCACTTCCCTTTCAGAACTGCTTTTACTGCGTCTGATAGGTTTTGTGTTGTCATCTTTTCAGCATCATTTGTTTCTGTGCATTTAAAAAAAATTTCCTCCTTAATTTCTTCAGTGATCTCTTGGTTATTTAGCAGCGCACTGTTTAGCTTCCATGTGTTTGTGTGTTTTTGCATTTTTCCCCCTGTAATTGATTTCTAATCTCATAGCATTGTGGTAGGAAAAAATGCTGACACAATTTCAATTTTCTCAAATTTTCCGAGGCTTAATATACGATCCAAGATGTGGTTTATCCTGGAGAATGTTCCATGTGCACTTGAGAAATAAATTTGTTCTCCTGCTTTCAGGTGGAATGTCGTATAAGTATCAATTAACTCTGTTTGGTCTGTTGTGTCATTGAAAGCTTGTGTTTGCGTAGTTATTTTCTGTTTGGATGATGTTTCCACCAGTATAAGTGGGGAGCTAAAGTCCCCCAATACTAATTGTGTTATGGTTGCTTTCCCCTTTTATCGTTGTTAGTGTTTGCCTTATGTATTGAGGTACTCCTATTTCTATGCATAACTATTTATAATTGTTTTATCTTCTTCTTGGATTGAATCGTTGATTATTATGTAGTGTCCTTCCTTACCTGTTTAACAATTTTTGTTAAGTCTATTTTATCTGATATGAGTATTGCTACTCCAGCCTTCTTTTGATTTCCATTCGCATGGGATATCTTTTTCCATCTCTCACTTTGTCTGTATGTGTCCTTAGGTCTGAAATGGGTCTCTCATAGGCAGCATATACACGGGTCTTGTTTTTGTATCCATTCAGTGTCTGTGTCTTTTGGTTGGGGCGTTTGATCCACTTACATTTATGTATGATGTATATGTTTCTATTACCATTTTCCCTACTGTTTTCTTAATTGGTGTTGAATTCCCTTTGCTTTTGCTTGTCTGTAAAGCTTTTGATTTCTCTGTCAGATCTGAATGAGATCTTTGCTGTATAGTCTTGGCTGTAGGCTTGTTCCTTTTCATCACTTTACATATATCCTGTTACTCCCTTTTGGCCGGTAAAGTTTCTGCTGAAAAATCAGCTGGTAGCCATATGGGGACGCCCTTGTATGTTATTTTTCGCTTTTCCACTGCTGCTTTTAATAGTTTTTCTTTGTATTAAATTTTTATTAGTTTGATTATTATGTGTCTTGGTATGTTTCTCTTATCCTGTATGGGACTCTACCCTTCCTGGATTCTGGTGAGTCTTTCCTCTCCCATGTTAGGGAAGTTCTCAACTATAATCTCTTCACATATTTTCTCAGACCCTTTTTCTTTCTTTTTTTCTGGGACCCCTATAAATCAAATGTTGGTGCATTTAGTATAATATTGTCCCAGAGAGCTCTGAGATTATCTTCAGTTCTCTTGATTTTTTTCTTTATTCTGCTCCTTGGAAGTTATTTCCATCACTCTATCTTCCAGTTCACTTATTCGTTCTTCTGCCTCAGTTATTCTGCTATTGATTCCTTCTAGCATATTTTTAATTTTAGTTACTGCATTGTTCATCACTGTTTCTTCATTCTTTTTTTCTCCTAGGTGTTTGTTTAGTGCATTTTCTTCATTCTATTTCTGAGATTTTGGATCATCTTTACTATCACTACTCTGAATTATTTTTCAGATAGTTGCCTATTTCATCCTCATTTATTTGATCTTGTAGGTTTTTACCTTGCTCCTTTGTCTGTAACGTATTTTTTTTTGTCATCCTGGGTTGTTTTTTTTTTTAATGAGTAGGAATGTGTTCCTATCTACTATTTGTTTGGCCTGAGGTTTCTGGCAGTGGAGTTTGCAGGCAGTTGGGTCAAGCTGGGTCTTGGTGCTGAGATGTGGACCTCTGGGAGACCTTACTCCGATTAGTATTCCTTGGGGTCCGAGGCTCTAGAGTTCAGTGGTTCAGAGTCGGTACTCCCACCACTAGAGCTCATTTCCAATCTCTGGCCCATGAACTGAGATCCCACAGGCCACAGGACACTGCAAAAAAAAAAGAAGAAGAAGAACAGAACAAAAACAAAGAATAAAAATTACAATATCGAAAACCAGCAGATATATTAGAAAAAATAAGACTATATATGAAACAAACACCAGAAGGTAAAACAGAGCTCCAGTAGCAAAGGAGAAAACCAAAAACCAAACCAAAACAAAAAGGACCAGAAAAAGCCTTGGCTGTGGGGGGCAGGGCTTAGGCAGGGCAGCCCTGAGGCAGATTGGGGTTTAGGCTTAGGACCCAGGCCAGCAAAGGCCCTAGGTGGGTGTCAGGGTGGCGCCCAGGCTCAGCCTGGCCTGTAGGGCCCCTCTGAAGTGCCTCTGGCCTCCAGGCTGAGAGGCCCAGGGTCTCAGCAAGCTCCCTGGGGCTGAGTGGCCAGGGATGGAGAGTGCTGGATGTGTTTCCCCAGTCCTCCAAGCCCTCAGGTCCCTCCTAGTCCCTGCTGCCCCCTGGAAAGTAAATGTGTCTCTTCGGGTGTATAAATCCCTCCCTTTACCCAGCCGCCCCATGGGTGTGCCTGTCACGTCCACTTCTCCTCCCCTGTCGCTACCCCCCCATCCTACCCAGCTGCTCAGGGGTTCCTCTGGTCTTCCTGGGTGTCCAAGGTCCTCCACCAGCATCTGGTAAATATCCTATTGGTGGGGAGACATGGGCTCTGCATCTTCTCTCTCCATCATCTGGGCCCCACTTCCCCTAAAACTTAAATAAATGGGACCAGTAATTTTAAAAAATTTCATAAAGAAAGATCTAAGCCCATTGGTTTGCTGATGAAGTGAAAATGTTAGTCATTCAGCCATTTCCAACTTCTTGCAACCCCCTGGACTGGAGCCTACCTGGCTCCTCTGTCCATGGAATTCTTTTGGCAAAAATACTGGAGTAGGTAGCCATTCCGTTCTCCAGGGGATCGTCCTGACCCAGGGATTGAACCCAGGTCTCCTGCATTTCAGGCAGATTCTTTACCATCTGAGTCACCAGGAAAGCCCTGTTCTATTGATAAAATTATGCCAAATTTCTGTTAAGTAATTATTCCATGTTCATGGAGATTCTAGAGAATAAAACAAGGAGATACACTCTCTAGTTTGATTCATGTATCTGTGGGATAACACAGATACCAAAATGTGACAAGGAATGTAAGGAGAATTAAAATTATGGCCCAATATCTTGTGGAAGAAAAGGGAGAATAGGATGAGATGGTTGGATGGCATCACTGACTCAATGAACATGAGTTTGTGCAAACTCCAGGAGATAGTGAAGGACAGGGATGTCTGGCGTGCTGCCGTACATGGGTCACAAAAACTTGGACACGACTGAGGGACTGAGCAGTAACAACAAATCTTGTGGATGTGGAGGCCAATATCTTCAACAAAATACTGGCAAAGTCACTGAACGATATATGAAGGTGAGAACGGATCATGATGAAAGACATGGTCCAGGCATGCAACACTGATGTAATATTCTGACCATTAGAAAACCAGTATAATGCATGACATTAACCGATTGGAAGTGAGAAATGATGTGATTTTTCTCAGTAAATGTAGAATAAAAGTCTGATCAATTTTAACACCATAGTTTTGTCATCAACTTATGCCATAAAGTTCTATCAATAAACAAACTTTCCCTTACCTTGATAAATGGCACTCTAGAAAACACCAGGCAACATCACATTTAAAGTAAAACCTTGAAGGTTTTAATATGCGTTTGCGAACAAGAGAAGGAGGCCAACTGTCTAACACTGCACAAAACAGAAGGGAGGCAAATGAAATGTATAAAAGTTGGAAAAACATGGTGGGATTCAAAGATGACATGGTTCAGTTCGGTTCAGTTCAGTCGCTCAGTCGTGTCCGACTCTTTGCGACCCCACGAATTGCAGCACACCAGGCCTCCCTGTCCATCACCATATCAATGCTGAAATTTTAAGGATAAGTGATTTGACTTAGAGCGTTTGGCAATATAAATGCACACAAATATTAACATGCAGAAAACACTACTATATTTATATACTAATTACAAACAGTTATTTTAAAATAGAATTTTAAAACACTGATAATAGCATCAGAGGTATCATGTTTCTAATTCCAAATATAATACAAGGTGCTTAATGGCGCTGGGTGGGGAGGAAATAACATTTTTGAGAGATGATAAAGAAGGTCCTAAATAAATGGATAGATATCCATGAAAGAATCTAGGATATTCAATAACAGTCCATATCCACACAGATGTTCTTTGGGAGAGTATTGAGAATTGATGATCAAATTCAGTGTGAACATTTGCTCTATCAGTATTAAAAACTATTATAAAGCTACAGTAATGTAGAAAGATGGGTCAGTGAAGGGACAGTTATCAGACCAGAGGAACAGAAGAGAGAGTTTAGCGAAAGACCTGTCCACAGACCGACCTTCGTTCCACCCCCACTTTTTTTCTTTTAGTGTGGTGGCTGTGCAAGGATTGGAAAATGATGGTCTTTTTGTAAGACTTTGCTTTTCCATTTGACCATGTAAGGGAAAAAAGTTCATCTGATAGCACAAACCACACAGAACCAACTCCAGGCCGGTTAGAGACCTCAGGGTAAGAGATAAAACCATAAAAACTCGTAGATGATGACTTAAGATTGCCTTGTGGCTTTTGGGTAACGGGAGATTCCTGACATGGAACAAGAATGACACATGTGACTGCATTAAAACTAAAAGCTTTACAATAATAATAAATTTTTAAAAAACTGAAAGCTTTCATTAGATTCATTCAGTTCAGTTCAGTTGCTCAGTCATGTCCAACTCTTTGCAACCCCATGGACTGCAGCATGCCAGGCCTCTCTGTCCTTAACCATCTCCCAGAGCATGCTCAAACTCATGTCCATTGAGTCAGTGATGCCATCCAACCATCTCGATTCATCAGAAGACTCCATAAAAGAGTGGTATGCAAGTCACACAGATATGGGAGAGAAAAGTTTTAACATGCAAATAGAAGTCCTAAAAATGAATGTGAAAAAGGCAGACAGTGCCATTGAAAATCAGGCAAGTTCTTTAACTGCTGCTGCTAAGTCACTTCAGTCGTGTCCGACTCTGTGCGACCCCATAGACGGCAGCCCCCCAGGCTCCCCATCCCTGGGATTCTCCAGGCAAGAACACTGGAGTGGGTTGCCATCTCCTTCTCCAACGCACGAAAGTGAAAAATGAAAGCGAAGTCACCCAGTGTGTCTGACTCCTAGCGACCCCATGGACTGCAGCCTACCAGGCTCCTCAGTTCATGGGATTTTCGACACCACAAAAGAGCAAATGACCAAAAAATGACCATAATGACAAAAAAGATTAATAAAGCTGCTCCACTTGGTGGGTCACCAGAACCGTACAGGAGACAGCCGCAGGGTGTACCACCTGACTTCCACCAGATTGGCAACTGCTGACACGCTGAGAATAGGCAAGAGGGCGGAGCCTCAGTAATTTTCATGCACTGTGAGTAGGAACACTCTCCGCACAGCTGAGTGGGAGAGACTGGCTTCATCTAGGAAAGCTGAGGCTTTATCTAGGAAGGAGAGTCTGGCTTCATCTAGGAAGGTTGCATGGATCATGACACCACCACCCCCCCACCCACACCATAGAACCTATACACAGAGAAGTCTTTTGCAATGTTCTTACTTAGAACTGCCCACTTGGAGCTGTGACCAAATGTATAGATAAATTGTGTCACCACTGCTGATAAGGTATGGGGCCTCTTGGGCACATATCTAGTGCAGAGCTTAGAGAAGTTTCCAGTCCTTCTACTTCCCTATTTAGTCCCTTTCCCCTACTGTTGCCTTCCTGCCTTAGATGATCGTGTCTGTGACTTTGGACTTCCCTCCTTGTCCCCAGAGTCCATAGCTGTACATCATTTGCCAGGGAAGAGTCAGTGCTGAGTGAAGGGCATACTGTGATTGGGGGGGCAGCCAGGCTGAGCTGCAAGGTAGCCCAGACCCAGAAGGAGGGGACATGGTTCAAGGATGAGAAGAAGCTGCGTGCCAGCTCAAAAGTGCAGGAAGAGACCCAAGGCCATGCTCAGCAGCTGGTGGTGCAGCAGGCGGGGAGAGCAGACACTGGGGAGTACAGCTCTGAGGCTGGAGGCCGGAAGGTCTCCTTGTATGTGGACATCACAGGGGGTTCTAACTGAGAGCATTTGGAGGAGATGATGGGACTGACTAATAGACTCACTGGACCCTAGTGCTCTTTACATTAGACTTCTCTTCAAGTCTCCCATCCTTCCACTTCTATTCTTATGCCCATGGCTGAACCAAGGGAATTGAAACTGGAGGGGCATGTATATGGAAGGGAGTTTGGCCATTCTTGTAAATTTCAAGTAGTGTTTGATGTAACACTTATTCACATGTCCCAGAAGCTGTGTAGAATCTCCCCCATATTGAGGACTCTGGAATCCACCTGGTACTTGAGGTTTGAAGTAGATGAGATGTCTCTTACCTGGGAATACGTGCATATCCTTCTGTTGAATGTTTTGGCTGTTCCCACATCCCTCACCTCGCATCACATGAGAGTTCTTATTAGTGAGACCTGTTTGAATGTCACTGAACCAAAATTAAGGGGACTTGTTTTCTTTTTGGCACACAATCATGCTTGGAATTATCTCAAAACTAAAATTTGGTTCATAATAGTTACCCAAACTATTAGGTTCTAGGAGGCTCTTTTCTCTTTCACTTCATCTACCAAATTCTACACCCAGGTTTTGTCTCGGTGCCTGTGAACAGTAAAAAAGGAGCTGACTCTTGGTAGGTATGTACCTGTGATATGCACCTGAGGTTTAGAATGCTCTTTTCAAACAACATATTGTTTTCCTTTGTCTTCAGTTAGAACATTTGTGTCAGTATTCTTGGGAGTTTGATTTGTAAGCTTAGAAATGGAAACGAATAAGTAGCTAATACTATCAGTCAGTCAGTTCAGTCATTCAGTCGTGTCTGATTCTTTGCGACCCCATGAATCGCAGCACGCCAGGCTTCCCTGTCCATCACCAACTCCTGGAGTTCACTCAGACTCACGTTCATTGAGTGAGTGATGCCATCCAGCCATCTCATCCTCTGTCCTTCCCTTCTCCTTCTGCCCCCAATCCATTCCAGCATCAGAGTCTTTTCTACGGAGTCAACTGTTCTCATGAGGTGGCCAAAGTACTGGAGTTTCAGCTTTAGCATCATTCCTTCTAAAGAACATCCAGGACTGATCTCCTTTAGAGTAGACTGGCTGGATCTCCTTGCAATCCAAGGGACTCTCAAGAGTCTTCTCCAACACCACAGTTCAAAAGCATCAATTCTTCAGCGCTCAGCCTTCTTCACAGTCCAGCTCTCACATCCATACATGACCACTGGAAAAAACCATAGCCTTGACTAGATGGACCTTTGTTAGCAAAGTAATGTCTCTGCTTTTGAATATGCTGTCTAGGTTGGTCATAACTTGCCTTCCAAGGAGTAAGCTAACTATACCACTATATTAAAAGATTAGTTTTTATAGTAGCAGCAGCCATGGTCTCATAAAACAGTATTTACTTTATAGAATTCCCCTCATGGTTAGTGTGTTTGTGCCTCCCTGGCTGGTTCATAGAGAACTCTAAGATCTAAATTTCTTTTCCTTTCATTAGGAGTTTGTTACAGGTAGATAACTGATTGGGAATGTATTAGTTCTTCAGTGGGTAGTGAATTCATTGTTCATTATACTATTAAAAGCATAAATAAATAGTTTTAAAAAAAGAGGGTGTTAATATCAACTAACTAAGGCTGTGATCCTACGCAGACCTCTGGTTGCCAATACCTAACAGTGTGGGATTGTACCCGTACATAATAGTTTGTGGGTATGTATAGATATCAGAAAACTCACTCTGTACCTTTGTCAAATGTTATTAATATTTTAAGAGAATATGACACATTACTTTATGGTAGTCAGTTTGAAAAATTTTGACAATTTGGCCAGTTCCTAGAAAACTATTATCAAAAGTAACACAGAAGAATTAGACAACTCCAACAGTTCTAAACCTTTTAAGTAAGTTGAACCACAGTAAATCATTTTTCTCAGAAAGATCTAAGCCCAGTGGCTTTCCTGGTAAATTATGTTAAATATTTTAGAAAGAAATTAATCCATGTTCATGGAGATTCTTCTAGAGAATAGAAGGAGATACACTCTGCAAATGGTTTTCTGTAGGTAACATAACATGGACACAAAAATCTGACAAGGAATGTACCAAGAATTAAAATTACAGGTCAGTTTATTATAGCTATCAAAGGAAAACCCTAGACAAAATATTAGCAAACTGAATTCAGCAATATATCAAGAAGATAATACACTGTGACAAGGTTGTACTCCCATATTGCAAGGCTTATGTAGCTTCACAAACGAAGCAGATGAATGCAAAGCATGAAACGTAAGAAGCAATAACAGATTACATGCATATCAACTCAGAAAATCTAAAAGATTAATTAGACTTAGTATAAGAGTTGAGAAAATTGCCATGTAAAAAGTCAGTATGTGGAAAACATATATTTCCATATAGTAGCAGCATAGTTGGAAAATGAAATTTTAAAAGATTTACAGCATTGTGAAAAGTATGATCTTTCCAGTTTCAAGTAAAATAAAGATGTTTAAGACATTGGTGGGGGAAAATAGTTAAACATTTTTGAGAGAGAGAGTAAAAAATGCCTAAAGAAATGGATGGAAATCTATGGAAGATTCAGATATATTCACATCCAATCAAAATCCAACAAATGTTTTTCTTTGGATAGTTGAAAATTGAGCAGCAGATCCCAAAGGTCAAGTAGAGCCAACATACTCTTGAAAAAGAGAATTATCATAAAGCTATAGTAACAAAGATACTAGGGTTACCATACAGGGATAGTTATCAGATCAAAGGACCAGAATACTGAACTCACAATCAGACCTGTGAATAAATGAACTTCCAACTCTGCCGCCATCCCCACCGTTTTTGTTTTTAAACCGGTGAGCTTGTATAGGCAACGGAGAAAGGATGGTCTTTTTAATATGGTGTTTTCAACATTTAATCATAAAAAATTGCATAGGTAACTGGGAACAGCAGTTAAAAAGGAACTCCAGGTGGGTTCGAGACCAGAGTATGAAAGGAAGACCATAACACCTCAGATTATCTAATGGCTTCAGGGTAAAGGAAGTCTTAAACAGAACAATGGAACAATATCCTGTAATCGACTACATTAAAACTAGATTTGGGGGCTTCCCTGGTGGTCCAGTGGGGAACTAAGATCCTACAAGCTATGTGGTGAAGCCAAATAAACAGATTTAAAACAAAAACTGGGGTGAAAAGGCAAGTTCTGCAGATGGTACAGTATTCGCAAACTGCATCATTTGTCAAATCTCTAGCACTTAAGCACATAAAGAGCTCTGGAGAATGAGTAAAGGGGAGACAGAAAACGCTATGGAAAGTCAGCTTAAACACTTGAACAGTGACACCACGGGAGCACAAACAGTGAGGGCCAGAAGACTGAAACAGTCGCTCCACTTTCTGAGTCATGGGTGCCATGCCAGAGGTAGCCAGGGGGGTACAACTTCCCTCCCACCCGACTGCCCACAGTTGGCACGCTGAGCGGAGACCAGAGGCTGGAGGCTCAAGATCGCTCGCACTGCAGGTGGGCGTGCACCCCTCCCTGAGCTGGCCCGTGGAGAGCGCTAATGTCAGATGACTGTGGCTGCGATCCTGCACCGCCCTTTGGGTGCCCACCTAGAGAGGCTGAGGAACCAATGCCTCAGGACCCAGAAGTTCTCCCGGAGCAGTATGTACACTGAAGTCTCATGCAACGTCTTCACCTGGAACAACAGGCATGGATCAGTGGGAGAATATATAGGTGAACTGTGGTTACTCGGTGAGAAGGAGGTAGGGTTTTCCAGGCCACATAGCTAGCCAGCATCTAGAGAAATTTCCAGTTCTCTTGATTCCTCCCCAGTGCTGCACCTTGACTTAGACAGTATCTCTGACCCCGTGTATCCCCCTCTGTCCCCAGAGCCCTCGGTGGTGTTCGCCAAGGAGCAGCCGGCATGCAGTGAAGTGCAGGCCGTGGCGGGCACGAGTGCCACGCTGAGCTGCGAGGTGGCCCAGGCCCAGACGGAGGTGACGTGGTACAAGGACGGCAAGAAGCTGAGTTCAAGCTCGAAAGTGCGTGTGGAAGCCAAGGGCTGCACCCGGCAGCTGGTGGTGCAGCAGGCGGGCAAGGCGGACGCCGGGGAGTACAGCTGCGAGGCCGGGGGCCAGAAGGTCTCCTTCCGTCTGGACGTCGCAGGTCAGTTATTTGAGAGGATCTTTTGGAGGTGATGGGACTGAGCTACAGCCACGACCGGATCTTTTCATGGCGTTTAACCTCCTCAATGCTCCCATCTTCCCACCTCCCATTCTCACGCTCGTGGCTGATCCCAGGGACACTGGGTGGGAATGGTGTGTGTGGGAGGAGGAGGGGCCTCTCTGGTGCACCCCGAGGGCTGTTTCCGTGTTGTAATGTTCCAGGTGATCTTTGGCGCCCAGGACACTGACTCCATCTGGTCCTGGGGGTCTCAAGTGGACCACATATCTCTCACCTTGGGATATGTGAATGTACTTTTTGGATGTTTTAGCAATATCCAAATTCTCTCACCCAGCGTTGTAGGAGGATTCTCCCTAATCAGAGATGTTTGTAGAGTTTTGAACCTGATAAGAGGATTCCAGCCACATAGTCACACTTGGCATTACCTCAAGTCTGAATTTCTTTTAGTTGTTATGGGACACTATTTCTTTTCCTTGCACATTGTTGTAGAAGTTATCGGTGTACCTAAATGTTGCAAAATCTAGGTTCTGTTCTGTTGCAATGTCTGTGCAAAGTAAACCAAGAGAAGAGGATTGGTGCCTTTGACATGCACCTCTGAGATATGGTACATTCTTTTAAAAGCAAATTTTGGTTTTCTTTTGCCTTCAGTTAGTACATTCTGTGTCAGTATTCCCTTTGGAGCTTGATTTATAAATTTAGAAATGGAGAGTAGTAAGGAGCTTTCCCTACACACCAACAGGCTTTCTTAAAGATGAGGTACTATAGTAGCACTACTGACTGGTAGAGCAGTATTTGCTTCATACCATTTCCTAATGACGCGTGTCTTTCTGTACCTTCTGGGGTGGTTCACAGAGGTGTCTGCAGACTCACTTTAGTTTCCTTTTGTTAAGAGAAGTTAACTTCAAATAGAGATGAATTATTATAATAACATATGATATTATTTCACACAAGTAAATTTGAAAAGTTTTGAAATATTGGCCAGTTCTTAGAAAACTATATCCAAACTTACACAAGAAGAAATAAACTTGAACAGTCTTATAATCTTTTAGATAAATGGAACCATAATAAAATAATCTCATAGAACAAGATTAGGCTCAGTGGCTCTACTGACAAATTATATGAAATATTCTGGAAAACGATTTCATATTCATGGAGATTCTTTAAGAGAATGGAAAACGGATAAATATGTGTGTGTGTGTATCTATGTATGTGTGTGTGTGTGTGTGTGTGTGTATAGACAGACACTCTTTAACTCATTTTACATAGCTACCATAGCATTGATACCAAAATCTGACAAAGTATAAAGAATTGAAATTACAAGCCAATCTTTTATGGATGTCAGTATCAAAGTCCTATACAAAATATTGGCAAAGTGAACGGAGCAATACATGAAGATCTTAATCCAGGAGTGCAAGGTTTGTTCAACATCAGAACATTAGAAAAATCAATCTATAACATTAAGAAGCTAAAAGAGAAAAAGCATATTTCTGCCTTTAAAAATGCAGAATAAAAGTGCTTGATAAAATGTTTACATCATATCTAGATTGAATTTTAGAAAATACAGCATATATTTATTTTGATAACTTCTTACTGAACTAGTAATAAATGGATAGTTCTTTAATTTGATACAGAGTACTAAAGAAAACAACAGCAAACATCACACTTACAGAGAAACCTTGAAAGCTTTTCTTTTCATTAGAGCATTTCAAGTGGCTCCACTATCACAACTTATGTCCCATATTGTAGAGACTGTCAGGAAAAATATAAAGTAAAATTTAGATAAATCAAAAAGTGGAGTTTCTAGATGATAACATTATTAATGCAGAAAGTAGAAAGAATTTATAAAGTTAGTAAGAAAGTTAAGAATAATCACCACATACAAAATACACAGAAAACGCTTCCAAGTTGATGTACTAGCAACTGAGAGTCAGAAAATGATATTTTAAGACAATTACAATAGCATCAACAGTATCGTGCTTCTAATTCCATGCCTAATAAAATTTGTTTAAGGCTTCCAAGAGAGGATATTATTAAACATTTTAAGGAGGCAATGAAGATCTAAATGAATGGTGAGCTATGAGTGGAAGGCACTAAGGTGTCCGTTCCTACTCAAAACCCTGGAGGAGGAAATGGCAACCCAGTCCAGGCATTCTTGCCTGGAGAACTCCATGGACAGAGGAGCCTGGCCGGCTACAGCCCTTGGGGTTGCAAGAGTTGGACACAACTGAACATGTACCACCAATCAAAATCCAAAGGGAAGTTCTTCTGTGGGTGTGTCAAAATTGACAAGTTGATTCCAAGGGTCAGGTGGAACAGAAGCACTCATAAAATGAGAGCATTTGATCTGCAAGATATCAAATGTTATAAAATTACAGTAGTGAACAGCTGGGTTTCAGTGCAGGGATAAATACAAAGAAATAGAATAGTGAGCTCTGAAAAAGCCCTGCATTTAACCAAACTCTCCCATCCCTTTTCTGTTTTTTAACTATGTAGTGCTAGTGTGTAGTGTAGAGAAAGAGTAATTTTTCCATAAACTGCAAATGCCATATAACCATATATATATATATATATATATATATAATATATATATTCCTCTATAATAAAAATGGACATATCTCTCACAGCACACGTGGACACCAACTCCCGGTGGATTAGAGACTCCAATATAAAAGTTAAAATAAGCTCTTAGCAGCTAATATAGATTATTTAATGACCTGATGGTAATAAAAGATTTAAGCAGTATATACGTGTATCACAAAGGATACATTTTAAAAATTAATTAATTTTAATGGGAGGATACTGAGTTTACAACATTCTGGTGGGTGTTGCCATACATTGACATGAATCAGCCACGGGTGCCCGTGTGTCCCCCCATCCTGAACACCCATCCTACCTCCCTCCCCACCCCATCCCTCTGGGTTGTCTCAGAGCCTTCGGCTTTGAGTGCCCTGGTTCATGCATCGAACTTGCACTGGTCATCTGTTTTACATATGGTAATATACATGTTTCAGTGCTGTTCTCTCAAATCTTCCCACCCTCACCTTCTCCCACAAAGTCCAAAAGTCTTTTCTTTCCATCTGTGTCTTTTGCTGCCTTGCATATAGGATCGTTGTTATCATCTTTCTAAATTCCACATACAGGCATCAATATACTGAATTGGTGTTTCGCTTTCTGACTTACTTCCACTCTGTATAACAGGCTCCAGTTTCATCCACCTAAGTAGAACTGACTCAAATGCATTCCTTTTTATAGCTGAATAATATTCCATTGTGTGTATTTACCACATCTTCCTTATCTATTCATCTGCCAGTGGAGATCCAGGTTGCTTCCACGTCCTCAGTTCAGTTCACTCAGTTGTGTCCAACTCTTTGCGACACCATGGACTGCAGCACACCAGGCTTCCCTGTCCATCACCAACTCCCAGAGCTTGCTCAAACTCATGTCCATTGAGTTGGTGATGCCATCCAACCATCTCATCCTCCGTCGTCCCCTTCTCCTCCTGCCTTCAATCTTTCCCAGCATCAGAGTCTTTTCCAGTGAGTCAGTTCTTTGCATCAGGTGTCTTGGCTGTTGTAAACAGTGCTTCAGTGATCATTGGGGTACACGTATCTCTTTCAATTCTGGTTTCCTCAGTGCTTATGCCCAGCAGTGGGATTGCTGGGTCATATGGCAGTTCTAGTCCCAGTTTTTTAAAGAATCTTCACACTTTTCTCCATAGTGGCTGTACTAGTTTGTGTTCCCACGAACAGTGTAAGAGGGTTCCACAAAGGACAATTGACATACTTGCCTGTGTTAAAACTCAGAACTTTATGTCAACAGAAGACACATAAAAGGTAAAGAAGCAAGTGACAAAGATGGAGAAAATATTTACACACCCATAATTGTCAAGGTTCTAATATAAATATATGAAGAGCTCCTGAAAATGAAAAAGGAAAAGGCAGACAGTGCTACTGATAGCTCGGTAAACGTCTGGCAGTGATACTGCAGAAGGGCAAACTCCAAAAGCCAAAAAGATGAGAAATGGTGCTTCACTTTGTAAGTCATTAGGACTGTGCAAAGGAAAGCGCAGGAAGTACAACCATGCTCCCTACCGGCTCGCCACCAGTTGACGACACCAAGAGGATGGAGCCTCGGGAACTCTCATGCACCGTGGGTGGGAGTGTTCTCTGTACAGTCGTGTGAGAAAGACTGCATCATCCAGGAAGGTTGAAGGGCACGTGCATCCTGATCCCACAGTTCCTTTCCTAGAGGAATCTGTGCAGGGAGGAAATCTTCCCCAGAGACCCCACCTGGAGCAGCACGCACGGAATGTATAGATCAATTGTGGGCACCTGTGGCACAACGCAGAGCCTGGAGCAGGGCCCATCCCCCTTCCTACCTGCCCAGGCCTTCTTTCCATACTGCTGCATTCCTGACTTAGATGGCGTCTCTGACCCTGTGCGTCCTTCCTTGTCTGCAGAGCCGATGGTGGTGTTTGCCAAGGAGCAGCCGGCACGCAGTGAAGTGCAGGCCAAGGCAGGAGCACGCGCCACGCTGAGCTGCGAGGTGGCCCAGGCCCAGACGGAGGTGACCTGGTACAAGGACGGGAAGAGGCTGAGTTCGAGCTCGAAAGTGCGTGTAGAAGCCAAGGGCTGCACCCGGCAGCTGGTGGTGCAGCAGGCGGACAAGGTGGACGCCGGGGAGTACAGCTGTGAGGCCGGGGGCCAGAAGGTCTCCTTCCACCTGAAAGTCACAGGTGGGTGCCAAGGCTGGGTTGGGGGGCGTGAGTGCAGGGGATGCTGGGACCTGGGGTCCTCTACTGGGTTCTCCACGGATGCAGTCAGCTCCAGGGCTCTGTCCCCCAGCAAGGCCCTTGAGCGGCAGGACGCCTGCCAGAGCCCCGAGTCCAGGACACTCTTGACATCTCCTCCCCCAGATTCCTGCTTCTCCCTGCCGCATCCATACCTTTCCCAGCGTGAAACCTGCCACAGAGGCTTTCTCAGCCATCTATAGGCTGTTGAAATGGCCATTCTCTGTCTGTGGTCGGCAGGGGGCACTATTCCCATATTAAGTCTTTCTGGGCAGCTGTGGAGCCCTGCTCTGGGGCACTTCTGGCCTTGAACACCCCTGCCTTCACTGGGTCTGGTGCCCCTGTCTCGGCTCGGGCCCCTGACCGTCCAGCTGTATTTAGGACAGCCTGTTGTGTTGGCCTCTGCTCAGATCCCCATTCTGTCCTGGGCCTGAGCCGAGTGGGTATATTGCCTGCTTGCTCCTGTCCCTCCTGCTGCTGGTGACATCGGTGGGTTTCAGAGTCCTGAGCTCAATGACCCTGTCTCTGTCTAACCCTGTCCCTAACCCTAACCCTAACCCTAACCCTAATGGCCACCTTTCCCCACCTGTGGCCCTGGCATCTGTTCCTGCAGCCAGCATGGTCTTTCCAGGTGTCCCCTGGATCAGCCCTCACAGGGACCCTCTTACGTCCCCTCCCAGGGCCTCCCTCACCCTCTTCTCGGCGCTGGCCTTTCCCCCACGCTTGGCTGCTGGAGGCACTCAGGCTGTTTCACACGTCTCAGTCTTTGCCCGGCCTCTCCCCTCCCTGCAGGGGGTTCCTCTACTGAGCTTGTCCTCCGCTGCCCTTCCTGGCCCCGCTCCCTCCTGCTCTTCTGGAATGCTGGCCCAGCCCCAGGCTGCATCAGGGTCATTATGTGCCCCGCTTTCCCTGCCTTAGCTGCTCATGGGGCCAGTGCCCCTTGGGGTGGGGCAGGGATGCTGGACTCCGAGCTCTTGGTGGACAGAGCTCGTGGCCCCCAGGCCTGTGGTCCCAGGTGGCTCCTCCTCACTGCCCTGTGCTGCCCCTGGGAGTCTGGATGGTGCCTGGCAGGCGGAGTGTGGCCCTGAGGCATTCCTCTCTGGCTTGCTCAGCAGAGAGGCCGAGGTGGAGAGGCGGACAGCCTAGGCAGTTTCATTTCAAGTCTTCTCCCACCGCGTGGCCTGGAGGGGGCTGGGATTCAGGCCAAGGATCAGGGGGTCCCCTGTCTAATGTTCCTTTGTTATCCCCCTGCCCAGAGCCAGAGTCTGAGCCCCCGGCCCCAGAGAAACCCAGACGCAGGGAGCCGCTGGTGGTCAGGGAACACGAGGACATCGTCCTGACCGCCACTCTGGCCACGCCGTCTGTGGCCGCGGTGACGTGGTTCAAAGATGGTGTGGAGATTCGCCGCAGCAAGCGGCATGAGATGACCAGCCTGGGGGACGCCCACACCCTGACACTGCGTGGGGCGCAGACCCTGGACAGCGCTGTCTACAGCTGCCGCGTGGGCGCAGAGGGCCAGGATTTCCCGGTGCAGGTGGAAGGTGAGCGGCTCTGCCGGTGGTCCTCCGGGAACCCCTTGCTGGCAGCATCCTGGAGTGGAGACTGGGTGGGGCTCCGGGCGTGCAACCAGGCGGCTCGGAGCTGGTCCCGCGGCCTGAACCCTGCCAGGCTGACGTCCCCTCCCCTCCCCTAGAGGTGGCTGCCAAGTTCTGCCGCCCCCTGGAGCCCGTGAGTGGGGATCTGGGCGGCACGGTGACGCTGGTGTGTGAGCTGAGCCCTGCGCAGGCTGAGGTGGTGTGGCGCCGCGGAAGCACGCAACTCCGGTCTGGCAAACGCTTCCAGATGGCGGCTGAGGGGACTCGGCGCTCGCTCACGGTGTCGGGCCTGCGGGCCGAGGATGCAGGGGAGTACGTGTGTGAGAGCCGCGACGACCACACCAGCGCCATGCTCACCGTTATCGGTATGCGTATGCCAGGTCCGCGGGCTGAGTCGCCAGGGAGGATGGGTAGCTTGGCGGAGCATTCTTGGGAGGCTTCCTGGACGAGGTGTCCTTCTGCGGAGTCTGCAAGAGGGGGGAGCCCCGCCTATCCTCTCTGTATCTCAAGTGGAGCCCCTGTCCACAGTACCCCGCGTGGTCAAGTTCACGTCTGGGCTGAGTGCGGTGGTTGCGGAGGAGGGGTGCGAGGCCACTTTCCAGTGCGTGGTGACCCCCAGCGACGTGGCGGTCACATGGTTTCGAGATGGTGTCCAACTACAGCCCGGCGAGAAGTTTCTCATATCGCAGAAGGGTGCCAGCCACAGCCTGACCATCTTAAGCCTGGCCCTGGAGGATGCCGGCCAGGTCACTGCGGAGGCTGAGGGCATCCAGTCCACGGCTGCCCTCCGGGTCCGAGGTGAGCTTGTGGGACGGCAGGGAGGGCGCCATAGCTTCTTGTACCAGCTTCTTCTAGTGAGCTGGTTCCCAGGTGGCCGTACTGATGCACCCTGCTGCCCGCCTGGATCCAGCTCCTTGGGCTGACTTCAGAGGACTGGGTTTGTCAGCTGCCGAGTGGGACCATGGGGCCAGGCACCTACTCTGAAGGGGAGACGGTAAACTCTTGCAGTGCACACCTGGCGAGAGAGTGGGCGGAGGTCGTGATCTAGGGGGTCTTCCTGGAGGAAAGGACCCTTGCTGAGCCCAGAGGTGGGGGAGATGGCAAGGTGGGCAAGCATATGCAGGGGATGGGGATGCGCTTGGCTCACTGAAGCCAGGTTGTGTGGGGAGAGCCAGAACTTTACGCCGGGGGAGCCAAGCCATCTCATGAGGAAGGGAGTAAAATGGATAGATTCACTTCTGCCCATGGCACAACCTGAGTCTGGGAGGACTCCTCAAACATTTCTCTTCCTTAATGTGGTACACCCAAGGCCTAGCTGAACAGGGTGCAGCTGGTCTGGGGGCTTGGAGGCTGCCTGTCTCAAGAGCTCTCTGTGTCCCTATGCTTGTGTTCACCAGCTGTACTTAGGAGTTTCAGGCTCTTACGGGCATGGCAGGAGGTAGTTCAGAAGAGGCGAGCAGTAGGCAGGAGGGGACTGGGCGAGAAGAAGCCCTCCTGAGGTGTGGCTGTGTGTGCTCAGTAGCTCAGTCGTGTCCGACTCTCTGTGACCCCATGGATGGCAGCCTGTCAGGCTTCTCTGTCCATGGGAGAGTGTGTTGCCATGCCTTCTTCCAGCTGAAGTGTTGTTATCCACGCATAAAGTCATACCTGCGTGCACGTACAGCTGAGCCCTGAGTATGGCCAAGGCCTTCCCTAGCTCGGAGTCAGAATGTGGTGGAGGGCAGGTCTGCTGGCTGGGGGTCGTGGGCCAGTCCCTCTGCCTCCCTTTTCTGAGAGTAAACAGTGGCTCTGGTGATCCCCTTCTCTCACGACCGCAGAGGCTCCAGTGTTGTTCAAAAAGAAGCTGGAGCCGCAGACCGTGGAGGAGCGGAGCTCAGTGGCCATGGAGGTGGAGCTGACACGGCCATGGCCGGAGGTCAAGTGGACACGCAATGCTGTAGCACTCGCGCCGGGCGAGAAAGTGGAGATCCACGCCGAGGGCGCGCGTCACCGTCTGGTTCTGCGCAGCGTGGGTTTCGCTGACCGCGGCTTCTACGGCTGCGAGACGCCAAACGACAAGACACAGGCCAAGCTGACCGTGGAAAGTGAGCAGCTTAGCGAGCCTGGTCCAGGGTTGAGCATGGAGGGGGTAGAGAGGGTAGGAGGAGAGGGGAACTCCGTCTGGGGGCAGGGCCTTGGAAAAGGGGGAAAAGGGAAGAAGACCCTGCACTTGGCAGGGGCCAAGGAGGAGGGGAAGGGAGTGAGGGGCGGGGAGGCCTCCCCCCAGGGCACCGTGGGGCTCCCGGGGGAAGTGACAGGGGCAAGGGCCGGGGTCTTGCTGCAATGCTTCACCCTCCCCCTGGTTTGTCCCGTAGTGCGCCAGGTCCGGCTCGTGCGGGGCCTGCAGGCCGTGGAGACACAGGAGCAGGGCACGGCCACTATGGAAGTAGAGCTGTCTCACGCTGACGTGGAGGGCACCTGGACGCGGGACGGTCTTCGGCTCCAGCCGGGACCCAACTGCCAGCTGGTGGTGCACGGCTCCACACACACCCTCACGCTGTCACGGCTGCAGCGGCAGGACGGTGGCTTGGTGGCCTTCAGGGCAGAGGGCGTGCACACCTCTGCCCATCTGGTGGTCACTGGTGGGTGCTCATAGGTGGGGCAGCACTCACTCCAGAGTGCCTGCCCCTGTCCCTACGGTGCCAGGGAGGCAGGTGGGGCATCGTAGGGGAGGGGACTCCTTCCTAAAACCAGCTGAGTGACTCCAGCCAGTTCAGACCCTGTCCCTGCATAGAGGCCCTGCTTCTCAGCACTTCCCTCCTGTCTTCCCAGAGCTGCCTGTGAAGTTCGTCCGCCCTCTGCAGGACGTGGTGGCCACAGAGAAGGAAAAGGTGGCCCTGGATTGTGAGCTCTCACGTCCCAATGTGGATGTGCGCTGGCTGAAGGTGCCTGCGAACTCCTCTGCCCCCTCTTGCCTCTAACCAGGAGTGGGCAAGTGTCAGACCACTCTGCTGGGCAGTGCCAGCCCTTGACCCAGCCTCATTCCTTCACAGGACAATGTGGAGCTGCGGGTAAGCAAGACCATGGGCATGATGGCCCAGGGGGCCTGCAGAAGTCTCGTCATTTACCGATGTGAGTTTGGAGACCAGGGCGTGTATGTGTGCGATGCCCACGATGCTCAGAGCTCAGCCTCCCTGAAGGTGCAAGGTGAGGGCTGGGTGGGTGGCTGCAAGGACCTCCCGGCCTCCTACTGCGTCCCCCAGCAAATGCTTGGCCCTCTGGTTCTGCCCTCTTGCCCAGCCTGTACCCCGTCAGCAAGCTGGGCCGGGGGGAGCGTGGTCAGATAGGAGGCCTGTGCCTCGGGGTGTAGCAGGGCCTGCTCTGTGCCCCCAGGCCGGAACGTGCAGATCGTGAGGCCTCTGGAGGATGTGGAAGTGGTGGAGAAAGAGGGCGCCACCTTCTCCTGCGAGGTCTCCCATGATGAGGTGCCTGCACAGTGGTTCTGGGAGGGCAGTAAGCTCCGGCCCAGTGACAACGTGAGGATCCGCCAGGAAGGTGAGATGGGGACAGTGGGGGGCCAAAGCAGGGTCCTCCCCACTTCTTGCCCCCAGGCCAGCCCTCCCCATCCCCAGGCCACCCTGCCCTTTAGTGCTGAGTGGGCTTTGTCCCCAGGAAGGACATACACTCTCATCTATCGGAGGGTCCTGGTGGAACATGCAGGGGAAATCAAGTTTGTAGCAGAAAATGCGGAATCGCGAGCCCAGCTCCGAGTAAAAGGTAATGGGAACCCCAAACAAGGGAGGGGCTGGACAGTGTCTTTGTGGACAAGTATATGTGCTGAGTCTTACGGGGCTGAAAGGCCTGCTGTCTTTGTCCTGGGGAGCCTCCCGGAATGAGGTTAGAAATGACCCAGGAGGAGGGAAAGGGGCGTTCCCTCCTCAGCAGGAAGAGATTGGACCAGGGGAGGCAGTCTTGGGGTCTCCTTCTTTGTTGAAAATGTAGTTACCAGTAAATTCTCCCTCCTGGGACCTCAGCAAATGCTGGAGAGAAAGGGTGTGAGGCCCTGGCAAGGAGGTGAGCGTACAAGCCTTTTGTCTGGTGACCTTGGTGACAGTCAGGGTGATGGTGGGGCAGGAGGGAGAAAGGGCCTGGGAACAGGCTGGGGGTAGGGGCCGGGTGTTAGATATGTATGGAGGGGACAGGGCGCAGAGGATTCAGGGTGTGCAGGGTGAGGGTAAGGCCGTGTGGCGAGGGGATGGATGGGGTGTCAGGGTAGGGCGGGCATGCACATGCCAAGGGCCCCCTGGACGAGTCCTTGTGGTCAGAGGTGAGCAGCATGTCCCCAGCCAGCCCGAGGGTGAGACTCTGCCATGTTGCTTGCTGCCTCTGGTGGGCGGGTCGCCTGGGCTCTTTTTAGCCTGAGCGTGGGGTCCCAGTTTGGCTGGTGGGAAGATGCACAGCCTGAGCACCCCGTTCTGGGGGTTCGGGCTCACTGTGCGCCCACTATTGAAAATGTAGTTACCAGTAAATTCTCCCTCCTGGGACCTCAGCAAATGCTGGAGAGAAAGGGTGTGAGGCCCTGGCAGGAGGTGAGCGTACAAGCCTTTTGTCTGGTGACCTTGGTGACAGTCAGGGTGATGGTGGGGCAGGAGGGAGGAAGGGCCTGGGAGCAGGCTGGGGGTAGGGGCCGGGTGTTAGATACGTATGGAGGGGACAGGGCGCAGAGGATTCGGGGTGTGCAGGGTGAGGGTAAGGCCGTGTGGCGAGGGGATGGATGGGGTGTCAGGGTAGGGCGGGCATGCACATGCCAAGGGCCCCCTGGACGAGTCCTTGTGGTCAGAGGTGAGCAGCATGTCCCCAGCCAGCCCGAGGGTGAGACTCTGCCATGTTGCTTGCTGCCTCTGGTGGGCGGGTCGCCTGGGCTCTTTTTAGCCTGAGCGTGGGGTCCCAGTTTGGCTGGTGGGAAGATGCACAGCCTGAGCACCCCGTTCTGGGGGTTCGGGCTCACTGTGCGCCCACTCTGACCCCACGGGGTGTGCCCCCAGAGCTGCCCGTGTCCATCCTCCGCCCCCTGCGGGATAAGATCGCGATGGAGAAGCACCGTGGCGTGCTCGAGTGCCAGATGTCCAGGGCCAGCGCCCAGGTGCGGTGGTTCAAGGGTAGCGTGGAGCTGCATCCTGGGGCCAAGTACGAGATGGTCAGCGATGGCCNCTGCGGGATAAGATCGCGATGGAGAAGCACCGTGGCGTGCTCGAGTGCCAGATGTCCAGGGCCAGCGCCCAGGTGCGGTGGTTCAAGGGTAGCGTGGAGCTGCATCCTGGGGCCAAGTACGAGATGGTCAGCGATGGCCTCTACCGCAAGCTGGTCATCAACGCCGTCCAGCCCGAGGATGAGGACACCTACACGTGTGATGCCGGCGATGTGAAGACCAGTGCACAGTTCTTCGTAGAAGGTTTGGGCAGGGCCGGGTGGAAGCTGTTCCTTTTTTCCCCAGGAGAAGGGTTGTGGCCTGTGGCACTTGGAGGCTTGGGCTTCCCAGGTGGTGCTAGTGGTAAAGAACCCGCCTGCCAGTGCAGCAGACGTAAGAGGCCTGGGTTCGGTCCCTGGGAGGGGAAGATCCCCTGGAGGAGGGCAGGGCAACCCACTCCAGTATTCCTGCCTGGAGAATCTCATAGACGGAGGAGCCTGGCAGGCTACAGTCCATAGGGTTGCATAGAGCTGAACACAACTCTGAGAAGGGCCTGACTGGCGGCCTCGGGGTGCTCCCGGGAGGACGTGAGTGTTCCTGAGAGGGTCTGTTCCCAGGAGCAGGCCCTGCAGAGGTGAGGGGGGCTTGCGACCTCCCGCGGGACTGCCCCGCTGACTGGCCCTCGTCCACAGAGCAGTCCATCGGGATTGTGCGGGGCCTGCAGGATGTGACGGTGATGGAGCCGGCGCCTGCCTGGTTTGAGTGTGAGACCTCCATCCCCTCGGTGCGGCCCGCCAAGTGGCTCCTGGGAAAGACGGTGCTGCAGGCGGGGGCTGACGTGGGGATAGAGCAAGAGGGCACGGTGCATCGGCTGACGCTGCGGCGCACCTACTCCACCATGACGGGGCCAGTGCACTTCACCATCGGCAAATCGCGCTCCACCGCCTCCCTGGTGGTCTCTGGTGAGAGGGCACTGGCCGATGGCTCGGCTGAGGGTGGACAGGGCCTGGGGCGCGGGGGCTCCATCCTCGTGGTCTGGCCCTCTTTATGCCTGCTTCCCTCTTTGCTTTCCCACAGACATTCCCGTGGTGCTCACACGGCCCCTGGAGCCCAAGGTGGGGCGGGAGCTGCAGTCTGTCGTCCTGTCCTGTGACTTCAAGCCTCCCCCCAAGGCTGTGCAGTGGTACAAGGAGGAGACGCCCCTGGCACCATCCAGCAAGTTCAAGATGAGGCTGGAGGGCCACATGGCAGAGCTGCGTGTCCTGCGGCTCACCCCTGACGATGCTGGTGTCTACCGGTGCCAGGCCGGCAGTGCCCAGAGCAGCGCGGAGGTCACTGTTGAAGGTAGAGAGGGGGTGTGGGCCCCCAAGGGTCTCTAGAAGGTCACTG
>SJYR01002382.1:229874-241130 GCA_006410655.1 Kobus ellipsiprymnus
TCTCTAGGAGGTCACTGTGGGAGGTAGAGAGTGGGGGGCCCCAGAGGGTCTCTAGGAGGTCACTGTGGGAGGTAGAGAGAGGGGGGCCCCAGAGCATCTCTAGGAGGTCACTGTGGAAGGTAGAGAGTGGGGGGCCCCAGAGGGTCTCTAGGAGGTCACTGTGGGAGGCAGAGAGTGAGGGGCCCCAGAGGGTCTCTGGGAGGTCACTGTGGGAGGCAGAGGGTGAGGGGCGTGGCCCCGGGGTCTCTAGAGGAGGCAGTGGCAGCGGTCACGCTGAAGCCGCCTCATGCTCCGGGCAGAACGGAAGGTGACGGTGACGCAGCCGCTGGAGGACGTGGAGGTCCCGGAGGAGGGCCGAGCCTGCTTCTCCTGCGAGCTGTCCCACGAGGATGAAGAAGTGGACTGGTTGCTCAACGGGACACCGCTGTGCAACGACAGCTTCCACGAGATCACCCATGAGGGCCGCCGCCACACACTGGTGCTGAAGCGGGTCCGGCAGGCTGACAGGGGCACTGTGCGCATCTCCTCCCCCAAGGTTACGGCCTCTGCCCACCTGGTGGTCAAAGGTGAGGTGGCTGTGTGTGGTCCTTGGGCACCCTTTACCCAGAGGGCCAGAGGCGGCAGCTGGTCCCCTGAGTCGCCCGCGCTCTTCCTGCAGGGAAGCCGGCGGTGTTCCTGAAGGCGCTGGACGATGTGTCTGTGGAGGAGCGGGGCACACTGGCCTTGCAGTGTGAGGTCTCTGACCACCAAGCCCACGTGGTGTGGCGGAAAGATGGGGTGGAGTTGGGCCCCAGTGACAAGTACGACTTCCTGCACTCGGCGGGCATGCGAGGCCTCGTGGTGCACAGCCTGACTCGAGATGATGCTGGCCTGTACACCTGCGACGTGGGCACTGATGAGACCCGTGCCCATGTCAGCGTGCATGGTGCGTGCTGTGGCCAGCTGCAGACATGGGGCCAGGGCACTGGGGTGTGGCTCTGGGCGTGCCTGTGTTTGGGGGACCCACCCACTCTCAGAGGCCAGGGTCTGCTCTGCTGAGCTTGGAGAGATCGGGGCAGACTCCTGAAGGAGTGGCCTCGACAGGGTCTTAGAAGGCCCAGGTGCAGGCAGGTGGGCCAGGGCTAACAGGCAATAGAGCAAAGCCTGGGAGATAGACTGGCCCTGCTTGATCGAGTCCCAGGGGCTAAAGGATTCAGCAGAGGCTGGAAACTTCCCTCTGCACCCGGGGATGTGTGGGCAGGCACAGGGCCCCCAGAGGGAGGCGTCAGGAGGATGGTGCGTGGGAGAGGCTGCGCTGTCAGGCAGGGGTGCCCCCGGAGGACGCCCAGGCCACGGCCCCGCCTGGTGAAGGTGGCTGTGGGCAGGTCACCTTTCTCTTCCCAGGCGCCTTCCCGTCTGGGCATGGTTCTGGTGGGTCCCTGAGGTCCCGTGTATGTCTGTCCTGACTCCACTCCCCTAGTCCTTTCCCCTCTTATGTGTTTGGCAGGAGTGTTGCCCAGTGACCCCCTGGCTGGTCCCTGATGGTCTGGCCAGTTTGTGATGAGACGGGAAGGGGAAGGGTGGTGTGGTGAGTTTTTCTTAGAGCTGGATTCCCCTTCACTTGGGGGAGCTGTTCTTTTTATGGAGCATGTAAGCTGGTGGCAACTGGGTGGTGCTTATTCTCTCCACGTTACGCTCTAGCAAATGTGAAGAGTCGCCCTGGTCACCACTCACAGCTGTCAGCCATCTGACTGCCAGGGTGTGGCCAGCAGGAGGCCGAGAGGACCCTTGCTGAGGGAGCAGCAGCCTCCTGGGAGCGGGGTTAGAGGGGCCTATGCGGGTCATCCAGGGGTGTGCCCCCTCCTGGGGTCTGCCTGAGGCTTCTGTCAGTTGATGGTGCCTGTCTTGGGCATGACAGCTGTTTCCCATGGCCTGCAGAGCTGCACGTGGGCATCACCAAGAGGCTGAAGACAGTGGAGGTGCTGGAGGGCGAGAGCTGTAGCTTCGAGTGCATCCTGTCCCATGAGAACACTGGTGACGTGGCTGAGTGGACAGTGAGCGGGAAAACAGTGGGCAGCTCTGGCCGCTTCTGTGCCACGCGCCAGGGCCGCAAGTACACTCTAGCTATCCGAGATGCCGTGCCAAGTGACGCTGGGGAGGTGGTCTTCTCTGTGCGGGGCCTCACCTCCAAGGCCTCGCTCATCGTCAAAGGTGGGTGAATGGTGGCAGTGCGGACTGACTGGCTGGGGCAGGTCCAGGGCCTGCTTTGGGAGCTCCTGAGCCTGGGCTCTCCCCAGAAGCCTGGAGCTGGGGTCGTGGGCTTGGAAGCTGCGAGGGCTTGTATCTAGGGACTGCCTCCCCAGCCCCTGCTGGGCACCTAGAGGCAATTGCTGGAGTACTGGGGGGTTCTGTTCATCCAGAACTGCATGGACGGCCAGGATTACCCTTTAGGAGGAGGTTCTGGAGCCTTTGGGCAGGAGCACGGTTTGTAATCTTCAGTCCGTGGTTCAGATGCTATGGTAGCTCCCAGGGTGCATGGCTCATGTTGGTAGTGAAATTGCCATTGAAATTTATGAGCGGCTACTTCCAGCATAAATACTTGGTGCTGATGGGCAAAGCTCATCCTATGGCCATGCTTTGAGTTACAGAGCTCTGAACAGTGGTGAGAACCTAAGATTCTGTGGTCTAACAGCTCTCTTTCCCAGGGTCCTCCCCTGGCATTCCAGGGATCTGAGGTCCCTGGGCCTGAGGCTTCAGAGCTGGAAGCTTTAGAGATGTGGGTTCTGTGGTCTCAGCCTCCAGAGCTTGGAAGCTCTTGAGTGCTTGCCTTGTCTTAACCCCAGGCATGGCTGGGGCCATGGTCGTGGGTGGGGCGATGGCCAGGCCTTACCAGGCACCATGTCTGTTCTTTTCAGAGAGGTCGGTTGGCATTATGAAGCCACTGGAAGACCAGCAGGCCATGCTGGGTGAGGATGTGGTGCTGAGGTGTGAGCTGTCGCGGGAGGGGACCCCAGTGCGCTGGCTGAAGGATGGGAAGGCCATCCGCAAGAGTCAGAAGTATGACCTGCTCACTGAAGGCACTCGGGCCTCACTGGTCATCCATGCAGCCTCACTCAAAGACTCGGGCAAATACACATGTGAGACGGAGTCTTCCAAGAGCACAGCCAGTCTCCGAGTGGAAGGTAAACCCCGTGAGAGCCTGGGGATGTCCCAGGTAGGAAGGGAGAGGCACNCTGGTCATCCATGCAGCCTCACTCAAAGACTCGGGCAAATACACATGTGAGACGGAGTCTTCCAAGAGCACAGCCAGTCTCCGAGTGGAAGGTAAACCCCGTGAGAGCCTGGGGATGTCCCAGGTAGGAAGGGAGAGGCACCCAGCAGATAAGGGACTTGCCCAGGCCCCTGAGGGTCTGGGGTGGGCCAGGAGAACCACCTGTGATGGGAATGATTTCCTGTCCTGAGGGCCTGCGTGGCATCTACACAGGCCTAACCCTCCCATTCATTCTTGCTTCTCCACCAGAAAAGGCAAACCGGTTCACGGAGCCGTTGGCTGACCTGCACGTGGAGGAGAAGGGCACAGCCACGTTCACCTGCAAGACGGAGCGCCCCGCGGTCTCAGTGGTCTGGCGCAAGGGCCTCAAAGAGCTGCAGGCCTCGGGGAAGCACGCGCCCAGCCAGGAGGGCCTGACCTTGCAGCTCACCATCAGCGCCCTGGAGAAGGCAGACAGTGACACCTACACCTGCGACATTGGCCAGGCCCAGTCCCAGGCTCGGCTCCTGGTGAAAGGTTAGGCCTGGGCACTGTGCCGTTGCTCGCATTTGCCCGCTAGGTTTCAAGGTGGTGTGCTCAGGTGTAAGCTTTGTGTAAAGTCGCTTTGTAGGTGGGCAGTCAATGGCAACCCACTCCAGTACTCTTACTTGGAAAATCCCATGGACATAGGAGCCTGGTAGTCCATGGGGTCGCTAAGAGCTGGACACGACTGAGCGACCTCATTTTAATTTTTCACTTTCATGCATTGGAGAAGGAAATGGCAACCCACTCCAGTGTTCTTGCCTGGAGAATCCCAGGGACGGGGGAGCCTGGTGGGCTGCTGTCTATGGGGTCGCACAGAGTCAGACACGACTGAAGCGACTTAGCAGCAGCAGCAGCAGAGATCAGAGCTCTGCCTGGCCCTGGACTAACTCAGCCTTGGTTTCCCCGTCTCCAAGGAGGGTTGCCCGGGGCGGTCTTTGCTGGGCCTCGTATCAGTGGGTTGGCAGCCCTCGTCTACTTGTGTGTTTGTTTGCCAGGTGAATGTTTCTGGAGCCCTTCCAGCATGTGTTCACACACGGGCTCTGCACGCGCTTACACACGAGTGTACCTCCTCTACCCTTGCGGAGAGTCACGGGCTCAGGGGTGTCTTCAGGTTTGACCAGCAGTTTTCACCCGGCCGGCAGGATGAGGGTTGTCATTCTCCTACTTCACCGATAAGGAAACCGGGGCTTCACTGNTCCAGCATGTGTTCACACACGGGCTCTGCACGCGCTTACACACGAGTGTACCTCCTCTACCCTTGCGGAGAGTCACGGGCTCAGGGGTGTCTTCAGGTTTGACCAGCAGTTTTCACCCGGCCGGCAGGATGAGGGTTGTCATTCTCCTACTTCACCGATAAGGAAACCGGGGCTTCACTGGGCCTTACTGACTGCTCCAGGGTTGCAGGGCAAGTAGACGTCAGGGCTGGTTGAGCCTAGCCCTGCTAATCCCAGGGCTGGCATCAGGGTGAAGTTAGCTGTAGGTCCTTCCTGGGATCTGTCCATAGAAAATAACAAAGAAGCCCCACTCTTGAGTTTTTTCCTCTTTTTCAGTGAAATACAGAGAATCCACTGAGCTCAGTGCAAACATTGCATTAGTGCAATGGAGTCACAGCTGTCTAATCTAAAGTGAATGTTAATGCTTAAAAAAGGCAATTAAAGCAAGTGTGCCGACTTCCATGGTGGTACAGTGGCTGAGAATCTGCCTTGCAGTGCAGGGAATGTGGGTTCAATCCCTGCTCAGGGAACTAAGACCCCACATACCTTGGAGCAGCTAAGTCTGCCTGTCACAACTACTGAAGCCCCATGCTCAGACCCAATGCAGCTAAATAAATAGATGGTAAATAAATAAACGTGTGTGTTATAAAAGTGGGGCTTCCGGGTAGCTCAGTCTGTAAAGAATCTGTATGCAGTGCCGGAGACCTGGATTTGATCCCTGGGTTAGCAAGATCCCCTTGAGAGGGAAATGGCAGCCCATTCCAGTATCCTTGCTTGGAAAGTCCCATGGACAGAGAAGCCTGGCAGGCTGCAGTCTTTGGGGTCGCAAAGAGTAGGGCACGAATGAGCAACTAACACAATTGTACAAGTGAGTGCACCATAATAACACCACATAGTCTTTGGACAAATTCAAAACACACAGGCTTGTGCCAGGCTAATGCGTCCTGCCAAAGCCTTTACCTTGTGTGTCAGTTCACGAATCACAGCTGACACACAAAGATAAGGAGATCTCCTTTTGAATAAATCACCCTCCTGATGTGCCATCTAATGTTGCCAAAGTGCTATGCTCAATATGCCAGAAAATTTGGAAAACTCAGCAGTGGGCATAAGACTGGAAAAGATCAGTTTTCATTCCAATCCCAAAGAAGAGCAATGCCAAAGAATGTTCAAATTACTATACAGTTGCACTCATTTCACACTGGGCTCCCTTGGTGCCTCAGCAATAAAAAAATCTGCCTGCAATGCAGAGACCTGGGTTCGATCCCTGGGTCACCAAGATCCCCTGGAGGAGGGCATGGCAACCCACTCCAGTACTCTTGCCTGGAGAATCCCATGGACAGAGGAACCTGGTGGGATGCAGTCCACAGGGTCACACGGAGCCAGACACGACTGAGCGACTAAGCAGTGGCAGCAGTAAGGTTCTGCTCAAAATCCTTCAAGCTAGGCTTCCGCAGTATGTGAACCGAGAATTTCCAGATGTACAAGCTGCATTTAGAAAAAGCACAGGAACCAGAGATCAAATTGCCAACATTTGCTGAGTCATAGAGAAAGCAAGAAAATTACAGAAGAACTCTACTTCTGCTTCATTGACTATGCTAAAGCCTTTGACTGTGTGGATCACAACAAACTGTGGAAAATTCTTTAAGAGATGGGAATACCAGACAACCATACCTGTCTCCTGAGAAACCTGTATGCAGGTCAAGAAGCTGCAGTTAAAACCGGACATGGAACAATGGACTGATTCAAAATCGGGAAAGGAGTGCGTTGTATACCGTCACCCTGCTTATTTAACTTATATGCAGAGTACATCATGTGAAATTCCAGGCTGGATGAAAAACAAACTGGAATCAAGATTGCTGGGAGAAATATCGATAAGCTCAGATATGCAGATGACACCACTCTAATGGCAGAAAGGGAGGAGGAAGTAAAGAGCCTCTTGATAAGGGTGAAAGAGGAGTTTGAAAAATCTGGCTTAGTACTCAACATTCAAAACTAAGATCGTGGCATCAGGTCTCATCACTTCATGGCAAATAGAAGGGGAAAAGTGATCGATTTTCTTTTCTTGGGATCCAAAATCACTGTGGACGGTGACTGAAGCCATGAGATTAAAAGATGCTAGCTCCTTGGAGGAAAACTATGACAAACCTAGACAGCATATTAAAAAGCAGAGACATCACTTTGCTGCCAAAGTCCACACAGTCAAAGCTCTGTTTCTCCCGTGGTCATGTATGGATGTGAGAGCTGGACCATTAAGATGGGTGAGCGCTGAAGAATGGTGCTTTTGAGTTGTGCTGAAGAAGACTCCTGAGAGTTCCCTTGGACCGCAGGAAGATCAAACCAGTCCATCCTAAAGGAAATCAACTCTAAATATTTATTGGAAGGACTGATGCTGAAGCCAAAGCTCTATATTTGGCCACTTGATGTGAAGAGGTGACTCATTGGAAAAGACCCCGATGCTGAGAAAGACTGAAGGCTAAAGAAGGGGGTGGCAGAAGATGAAATGGTTAGATAGCGCCACTGACTCAATGGATGTGACTTTGAGCAAATTCAGGAAGGCGGTGGAGGACGGAGGAGCCCGCTGTGCAGCAGTCCATGGGGCCACAGAGTCAGACATGACTTAGGGACTGAACAACAGCAAGAACAGATGTGCCATCCATGCTTGCTGGCAGGCAATAGCTTCAAGACACCTGTGAATGCAGAAGGAATCTGGCAGCCAATCAGTATTTATGACTTCTTAAGCTTTCACCATACCTAAGACAGCAGCAAAAAAAAAACAAAAAAAAAAAACTTTTTTTTCTAGAAATTCATGTTGTCAGTCCTCCAAATCATTCAATTTAAATGTTGTCATAGCCGCATGTCTCTTTTTTTCCCCCACACTTCTGTTAATACAAAATTGAATGGCATTAAGTGATTTCCGTGACAGGGACAGCGGGTGTAGACCTTACGGAGCCCGGCTTGATGGAGGGGCCGTGCTGTGGGTCAGCGCGTGTGCTCTGCAGAAGGCCCCAAGAGGTGGATTGAGGGCTCACTGGGGGGCCTGAAACAAATGCTTTGGGGCCGTTCAGCTCAGACCCACTTAACGTTTTTTGTTAGAGTCATTTGCTCGCTCCCTGCTGAGAGCCCACCCCAGATCCGGCCTTGGGGAGCACCCTGTTTCCCTTGGCAGCAGTCCAGGGCTCCCTGACGTGCCTGTCTGTGTCTCTGCAGGCCAGAAAGTGCTCATCACAGAGGACTTGGAGGACACAGAGGTGCAGGAGGGCTCCTCAGCAACCTTCTGCTGCCGTATCTCCCCTGCTGACTACAAGCCCGTCTACTGGTTCCTGGACAAAACGCCCCTGTCTGCCAATGAACTCAATGAGATCGAGGCCCAGCCCGGCGGCTACCACGTGCTGACCCTGCGGCAGCTGGCGCTCAAGGACTCAGGCACCGTCCATTTCGAGGCAGGTGACCAGCGAACCTCAGCTGCCTTGCAGGTCACAGGTAGGTTGCAGGCCCAGTGCCCAGTGCATGGTGGGGACCAGTCCGTGTGGCTGAACGTGCACCCTTAAGGCAGTGGCTTGGCCATCTCCTGGGTGAGGCCCTGGCCTCCCAGAGAAGGAAGGCACCATAGGCTTCCCTTGGGCTGGAGCCTTGGATCCCAGGGCTGAGTGGTGCTGTTGTTGTCCATGGTATGCAGAGGTGGACCCAAGGTCAGTGTGGGGGTGAGGCCACACAGAGCCCATCCTGTTCTCCCAGCAGTCCTGTCTGCAGCCCAGCATGGGGGTGTAGGGGCAGGTGGGCGCTGACTAGGAGTGTTGCCGGTGTGTAGCAAGACCTGGGGCTTCTCCTGCAGGAGCCCCCAACAGTCTTACGCATCCCTTTCTGTCTGCAGAGAAGCCAAGTGTTTTCTCCCAGGGGCTCACGGATGCCACAGTCACGGAAGGGGAGGATCTGACCCTGGTCTGTGAGACTTCCACCTCAGACAGCCCTATGTACTGGACCAAGGATGGGAAGCCCCTGCGGCCATCGGCCCGGTGCCGGCTGACCTCTGAGGGCCGCCGGGCCCAGCTGGTCATCACTGAGGCCACCCTGCAGGACAGCGGGCGCTACAAGTGTGAGGCTGCAGGCGCCTGGAGCAGCTCCATTGTCAGGGTCCATGGTGAGCCATGGGAGAAGGGTGTGGGCAGCCTCCAGCCGCACTCCTGACACGTCTCTCGCCTTGCTCAGGGCGAGGGGGACTCCAGGACGCGCTCTGTCCTCTTCATGTGGGTGCAGGGTGTCCTAAGGCTCCTTCTGCCCACCTGCATCTTCAGCAGTTCATCCATCTCACTCTGCCCGCTGTCTGCCCGGTCTCTGGGTTTCTTCTGCTCCTGAAAGCCTCACTCACCCTCTCTTGGTCTTCTGACCAGCAGTCTTTTTTCTTCTTTAACTTCATTGCTGACTCTCTTGTGCTTACACTGCCGTGTCTCCCTTCTCTTGGCTTGGCTCATCTCCATCTCAGTTGGCGTGGCCTGGCTACCAAGTAGCACAGACTGGGTGGCTTAAAAGACAGACTTATGGTCTCCTAGGTTTGGAGACCAGAAGTCTGAGATCAATCAAGGTGTTGCAGGCCTGGCCTCCCTTGAGGCCTTTCTCCTTGGCATATAGATGGCCATCTTTTCCCTGTATCTTCACCTGGTCGTCCCTGTGTGTGTCTCTGTGCTAATTTCCATTTCTTGTAAGGACACCGATAATATGGGAGTAAGACCCATTCTACTGACCTCATTTAACTCAATCATCTCTTTCAGGACCCCTATCTCCAAATATGGCTCCATTCTTAGGTCCTGAGGGTTAGGGTGCCAACAGGTGCATTTGGGGGATTAAATGTAGTCTGTAACACCCCACCCTTCTCTGCTCCGTGCTGTTCAGCTCACCCTGCTGGACAGGCAGAGTTCTCGGGGCCCCATCCTCAGCCCCCAGTGCAGACAGCGAGGTGGGCCTGCCTGCCTCTGCTGGTTGCTGCCCTCCACCATCCTCAGCCGTGCGGGCTGTGCTGACGGAGCTCATGCCTGTCCACAGCTCGGCCAGCGCAGTTCCGAGAGGGCCTGAAGGACATGGAGGTGCTGGAGGGGGGCGCTGCCACACTGCGCTGCGTGCTGTCCTCTGTGGTCAGGCCTGTGGAGTGGCGGCGTGGGGACGAGCTTCTGCAGCCTGGAGGCAAGTACAGCTTGCGACAGGACGGGGCCATGCTAGAGCTGGTGGTCCGAGACCTGCGGCCTCAGGACAGCGGGCAGTACTTCTGCAGTTTCAGGGACCAGATGACGTCGGCCAGGCTCACCGTAAAGGGTAAGCGTCTCAGCCACCCTGCCCACGTGACGCTCCGCAGTCCCACACCGCCCCTTTTATCCTTTGCGGGAGCATGAAGGTCATGTGTTGTGTCCATTGGACCTTGTCGCAGCTCTGCCTGCTGAGTTCATAGGAAGACTGAGAAGCAAGGAGGTCACGGAAGGGACCACGGCCACATTCCGGTGTGAGCTCAGCAAGGAAGCCCCCGTGGAGTGGAAGAAGGGGCCCGAGACCCTCAGAGCCGGGGACAGAGTGAGCCTGAGGCAGGACGGGGCCGTGTGTGAGCTGGAGATCCGTGACCTGACCGCGGAGGATGCTGGAGAATATTCATGTGTGTGTGGGCAGGAGAAGACCTCAGCTACGCTCACCGTCATGGGTAAAGACTGCGTGTGGCAGGCGGAGCTGGGTTTGGCATCCAGTCACTGACTTCGTGTCGTCTCCCTGCACTCATCCGTCCTTCCCTCCGCGTCTCAGCACCGCCCTCTTCCCGTAACTCCCCGGAACTCCTTCCTCCTTCCCGGGCTGTTGTGTGGACCACGAGAAACCAGGCTGCGAGCGGCCCCGAGCCTCTCGTCTCATGCAGGCTCTGTCCTGTGACCTGTGGGAGTGTCTTTCTTTTTCTCAGTCTTGTCACGTCCTGCCTTCAGAGTTCTCCCAAGACTCTGATATCCGTGTCTCTCTGTCCTCAGCTCTGCCTGCTGAGTTCACAAGAAGACTGAGAAGCAAGGAGGCCACAGAAGGGACCACGGTCACGCTGCACTGTGAGCTGAGCAAGGCGGCCCCCGTGGAGTGGAAGAAGGGGCCTGAGACCCTCAGAGCCGGGGACAGAGTGCGCCTGAGGCAGGAGGGGGCCGTGTGTGAGCTGGAGATCCGTGACCTTGTTGTGGACGATGCTGGGGAGTATTTGTGCGTGTGCGGGCAGGAGAGGACCTCAGCCACCCTCACCATCAGGGGTAAGGACCACGTGTGGCAAAGCAGAGCTGAGTTTTAGTGTCCAATTATTAACTTCATGGCATCTCTTGCCTTCGTCCCACCTTCCCTCCTCATCAGAGCCTTACCCTCTTCCCATGACTTTCCTTCCTCCTTCCTGGCATGTGTGTGAACCATGAGAAACACACCTCTGAGCTGCTTCCTACCCTCGTGTCACTGAAGGTTCTGTCCTATGTCCCGTTGGGGTCTGCGTCTTTCCCTCCATCCTGTCATCTCCTGTCCCCCAGTGACCTCTGGAGAATCGGATGTTCTCCACACCTTCTAGCCCTCTCATGCCCTGCCCACCAGATTCACAGACGTGAGGCCTGAGGAGTCTGTGGAAGGGGCCACAGGCACACTGGACGGACTGGGCTGAGGGGCCGTAGTCCAGGGTGTGAGCCTGGGGCGCCCAGCCTGTGGCCTGTGTCCAGCTGGGTGTTGTGTCTTCTCTGTGATGTCCAGGACCTGTCTAACCTGTGGGTTCAGAGAGCATTA
>SJYR01002382.1:241671-259830 GCA_006410655.1 Kobus ellipsiprymnus
CTCAGTTCCCTTTCCTAGCTTGCTAATGTACTATCATGCTTCTTTTCCTCCCATAATTATTGTGTTCTCCCTCTCATGTCCTGTGTCTGTTCCGTGGCACATGTACTGTTGGACCTTTTGAAGTCACAGTCGCAGTGTGTGCCGGCCCTCCCCAGCAGGTGGGCCAAGTCCAGTTGGGTTTTGTGTCTTCTGTGCACTGTTCACATCCTGTTGACTGTGTGTGTTCAGAAAGTGTGATACTGTTTGTGTGTTTCTGACCACCTCCAGCCCTGCCTGCCAAGTTCACAAAAGATTTGAAGAAGGAGGAGGCCGTGGAAGGGGCCACAGCCAAGCTGCGCTGTGAGCTGAGCAAGGCGGCCCCCGTGGAGTGGAGGAAGGGGCGCGAGACCCTCAGAGGCGGGGACCGAGTGAGCCTGAGGCAGGAGGGAGCCATGTGTGAGCTGGAGATCCGTGGCCTGACCGCGGAGGATGCTGGGGAGTACTCGTGCGTGTGCGGGCAGGAGAAGACCTCAGCCACGCTCGCCGTCAGGGGTAAAGACCGCGTGTGGCCTGTGGAGCAGCGGCTTCCTGTCTACGGGCTTTAACGTGTCCTCCAGCTCTGCCCTGTCTGTCTGCAGTCTTCCATGTCTCTGCGCATCTCCTGCGTTCTTGCAGCAGGAGTCTCCACACTCTCCCACCCTCCTCTGAGGCCCACCTCAGATAACAAGCAGAGGATGAGGTCCTCACTGTCCTCAGGGGTTCGTAAGACCGCGTGTGGCCTGTGGAGCAGCGGCTTCCTGTCTACGGGCTTTAACGTGTCCTCCAGCTCTGCCCTGTCTGTCTGCGGTCTTCCATGTCTCCGCGCATCTCCTGCATTCTTGCAGCAGGAGTCTCCACACTCTCCCACCCTCTTCTGAGGCCCATCTCAGATAACAAACAGAGGATGAGGTCCTCACTGTCCTCAGGGGTTCGTATCTGAGAAAGAGCAGGCGGGCAGCCACATAGGGAAAGAACAGAATTATGGTCCTCTTGAGGGAGTGGAACAGGAGAGAAGCTGGGAAGTCGATGAGAGCATGGCCCTTGAGGGTGGGATGTTGAAGGGGTGTTGAGAGGGGAGTCCGTGAGAGGGCCGTGATGGGAGGGCCTCGGGTCTTCCATCCAGCATCTGGTTGTTGTGGGAAGTGAGCTCGGGGTGTGGGGCAGGTGCAGGCGTGCTGGAGGTGATGTGGAGGTGAGGTGGCGTTTGAAGCCAAAGTGAACTGAGAGTGAGACTTGGCTGTGGAGGGTGAGGTGGAGGTAAGGCAGGAGGTGAGGTCTGGGTGTAGAGTGGAGTGGAGGCGAAATAGGTGTGGACAGTGCTTGACCACGGCGGGAGAGGAAGGAGGGACGGGAAGCTACACTGGGGAGCAGAGCCAGGTCCAGGAGGGCAGGTGGGCACCCGTGCTGGACTGGGGTCAGTGTCTGGCACCTCTGGTGGGTGAGCTGACTCTAGACAGTGGCGACAGAAGGGGTTCTGTCAAGATGTGGCGTGACCTCCCAGAGCAAAAGGGACAGCTCTGCAGGGGCTCAGAGGCCTCACGTCCTGGGCCCTGCTGGGGTGTGCTCATGAGACAAGGTAGGACAGTAAAGAAGAGGATCCTGAGGCTGGGCAGGGCCATCGTGAACACAGATAACTCAGATCTCTGGGGAGAGGTCAGGCCACGATGCCACCTTCATGGATGAACTTCATGAGTGGAGCATAGCATGTCTAGCACAGAGACACTGGTACCCACACTGTTCAGACTCACTAGGAGACCACAAGGGGTGTGGGCCCGGAGGCCTGTCACACAGTCAGGAGCAGCTCCTGCTGCAGGGAGGAGGTACCACTAAGGGCCGAGGACCAGAGAACCCAGTGGCACTCGTGGTAAAGAACCTGCCTGCCAGTGCTGGAGACTTGAGGCTCAGGTTTGATCCCTGGGTTAGAAGAACCCCTGGAGGAGGGCACAGCGACCCACTCCAGTATTATTCCCTTGCAAATGCCAGGGACAGAGGAGCCCAGCGGGCCACAGTCCTTGGGGTTGCAAACAGTCGGACACAACTGACGTGACTGAGCATGTCTGCGGAGCGCTCAAGTTGACCGGCTGCGAGCAGTCCGGGAGAGCAGCTTCTCAGAGCGTGCAGATCCCAGGGGCACCTACTCCAGGCTGGCAGGGCAGGAGTGGGGTGGCTTGTGCTTCCCTTCCGGCCATGGCGCTCCTGGTTCTGCCAGCCCTGGGCTCTGGCCCCGGCAACAGTAGGAGTTGACAAGGGGGGTGTGCTGGGGTAGACACGTGGGACAGTTTAGGTAGCTCTTTTTGTGTCTCCATGCCCAGCTATCCCCGGGAAGATTATAAAGTCACTAAAGAATGAGGCCTGCAGGGGGCCGTGGCCATGGTGTGGGGTAAGCTGGGCCATGGAAGATGCTAGAGGACATCCGTTCCAATCTGTTGTCACTTTCTGCGGGCACTGTGGGCATTTCCATGTTCTGTCCATGTCGTGAGGTCCTCCCTGAGGATTCCGTTTCCTTGCTGGTCTGTCTGTCCTCTCCACACACTCTCCCGCCAAGCACTGCTACCTGCCCATATGTCTGTGTGTCTAAGCGTTTATTCCTCATTCGCTACAGCGTGTGACTGTTGCATGGTCAAGTGTCCACATGCTGATCCCCCTACATTTTCCAGAGAGTCCAATGTTTCCCTTGTCACTCTGACCCTGCCCAGCCCTGCCCACCAAGTTCACAAAGGGCCTGAGGAAGGAGGAGGCCACAGAAGGGACCACGGTCACGCTGCACTGTGAGCTGAGCAAGGCGGCCCCCGTGGAGTGGAGGAAGGGGTGCGAGACCCTCAGAGGCGGGGACCGAGTGAGCCTGAGGCAGGAGGGAGCCGTGTGTGAGCTGGAGATCCGTGAGCTGAAAGTGGAGGATGCTGGGGAGTACTCGTGCACGTGTGGGCAGGAGAAGACCTCAGCCACGCTCTCTGTCAGGGGTAAAGACCACGTGTGGCCACGTGGCTGGTGTTTGGTGGCTGCCCTTCGTCTCTCTGCTCTCAGTTCCCTTTTCTACCCTGCTAGTTCAATAGCCTGCTCCTTTTTCTCCCATAATTATTTCCTTTGGCTCTGTCATGTCCCGTGTCTGTTCCGTGGCACATGTACTGTTGGGCCTTTTACAGTCACAGTCGCAGTGTGTGTCGGCCCTCCCCTGCAGGTGGGCCAAGTCCAGTTGGGTTTTGTGTCTTCTGTGCACTGTTCACATCCTGCTGACTGTGTGTGTTCAGAAAGTGTGATAGTGTTTGTGTGTTTCTGACCATCTCCAGCCCTGCCTGCCAAGTTCACAAAAGATTTGAAGATGGAAGAGGTCGTGGAAGGGGCCACAGCCAAGCTGTGCTGTGAGCTGAGCAAGGCAGCCCCTGTGGAGTGGAGGAAGGGGCGCGAGACCCTCAGAGCTGGGGACCGAGTGAGCCTGAGGCAGGAGGGAGCCGTGTGTGAGCTGGAGATCCGTGAGCTGAACGCGGAGGATGCTGGGGAATACTCATGCATGTGCGGGCAGGAGAAGACCTCAGCCACGCTCGCCGTCAGGGGTAAAGACCGTGTGTGGCCAGGCGGAGCTGTGTTTGGTGTCCAGTTACCGACCTCACGGCGTCCTTCTGTACTCGCTCCATGTTCCGTCCCGGTCTCAGTACCGCCTGTTTCCAGAAGACTGTGGAATCCCCTTCACCCTCCTGTGCTGATGTGTGAACCGCAGGAAACCAGCAGTTAATCCACTTCCCACCATTTGTCGTCCTGTTGGAGTCCGTGTCGTTTCCTCCATCCTGTCCCTTCCGTCCCAACAGTTCTCCAGAGAAGCTCCTGGTGTCCGTGTCCCTGACGCTCCCAGCCCTGCCTGTCAGGTGGATGCCGAGGAAGGGGTCTGGAAGTCCACTGAAGCGCTGCGCTGGGGGAAGCCCCACGCACGGCATGTCCGTGGCCCAGGCGGCCTGGCCCGTGTCTACTTGGGTGTCGTGTTCCCGCTGTTCTTTCCACTTCGTGTCTTCTCTGTGTGTTCGCCTAGTGTGATGGCGTGCTTGTCTTTGTGACCCGTCCTGCCCACCAATTTCACAAAACACCCGAGGAACAAAAAGCCACAGAAGGGGCCACAACCACCCCGCATTGTGGGCTGAGCCAGGCAGCCCCTGTGGAGTGGAGGGAGGGGCCTGAGCTCCTCAAATACAGGGACATAGTGAGCCTGGGGCGGAACGGGGCCGCGTGTGAGCTGGAGATCCGTGACCTGGGGGCGTGGACTCTGCGGTGTGTGTGGCAAGAGGCCACCTCGGCCACACTGGTGTCGAGGGTGAAGACCGCACATGGCCACGGTCGTGACTCCTCTCTGCCATGTGTGATGTGCTCTCCCCGTGTTACTGTTGTCTCAGGGTTACAACCCACTTCACAGAAACACTGGCCAACCCTGTCTGGGCCCTGTGGGTACAGACCCCAGGGGTGCCTGGTGCAAGGACACCCTCGGGGAGGCACCAGCAAACAGGCATTGTGGCTTAGAGAGCTGCCCTCAGCCGAGGCTGAGGGTGTGTGCGGGCTCCGGACCCCAGGTGTGCAGCGGCGTCGTTCGTGCTGGTGAGAGCTGCACCGAGGATGGAGGCGCAGTGTTTGGGAGTGCAGGGAGCAGGCGGTAGGCAGGCCGAGCCTCCGGTGTGGTGCTAATCAGACAGCATTTGACTGACCTTGGAGCTTTTGTGTGGCCTCTAAAGAGCTCTGTCTCAGAAAACCTGGGCTGTGTAACAGATACCACATACAGGTGACTCACAGCACACATTCAGTGTTTCGTAGTCCTGGAGGCTGGAAGTCCAAGAGCCAGGTGTCTTCAGGAGACTTCCCTCCTTAGCTTGTAGACAGCCATGCTCTCTCTTTGTCCTCACCTGATCACCCTTTTGCGTGTCCTGTGTTATAATCTTCTCTTCTTATAAGAATGCTTATAAGTCAAATTGAATTAGTTACCCGCCCAGTAATTCCATTCTACCCTAACTGCCTCTACAAAAACCTTATTTCCAAATAAATTCACATTCTTAGTTCCTGAGGGTTAAGATTTCAGTATATAAATTTGAGGGGAGACATGATTTAGTCCATAAAGACTTGGACCATAAAGAAAGCTGAGCACCAAAGAATTAATGCTTTTGAACTGTAGTTTTGGAGAAGGCTCTTGAGAGCCCCTTGAACTGCAAGGAGATTAAACCAGTCATTCCTAAAGGAAATCAGTCCTGAATGTCCATTGGAAGGACTGGTGCTAAAGCTGAAGCTCCAATACTTTGGCTACCTGATGCGAAGAGCCGACTGATTGGAAAAGACCCTGATGCTGGGAAAGTTTGAGGGCAGAAGGAGAAGGAGGTGACAGAGGAAGAGATGGTTGGATGGCATCACTGACTTGATGAACATGAGTTTGAGCAAGCTCTGAGAGCTGGTGATGGACAGGGAAGCCTGCTACAGTTCATGAGGTCGCAAAGAGTTGGACATGACTGAGTGGCTGAAAGGCAAAATGATTCAGTCCACAATACTCGGTTTCTTGATCCAAAAATGCGTGTTCTGACCTGCAGAGTACATTTACCCCAAACCCCAAAATCTTAACCTATTTCAATGTCAGGCTAAATCCAAAGTCTAATCTAAATCAAGTGTGTGTGTGAGACTGGAGGTATGAGCCATCCTGAGGCAGCATTCCTCTGCAGTTGTAAACCTGAAACATCAGACGGGTTATGTGCTTCCCAAATACTTCAGTGAAACAGGCGTGGGGTAGATATCCCCACTGCAAAAGAAAGAAACAGGAAAGAAGAAAGAAGCCGCTGGTTCCACAGAAATCTGGCACCTACTAAGGACAAATTCTGTGAGATTTTCAAGATTAGAGAAGGATCCTCTGGCTCAATACCTTGTCTTCTGGGCCCTGCACAGAGGCGGCCCTCTGGGACCGTGGATGCTGTGGCAGCCTTGCTGACTTATGGATTGCCTTTGGGGTTATTCCCCGCTGTGAAGGATAGTACCTGTCCCAGCTGCATAGCTATATTGGCCCCCCCAGTAGACATCCCATCTTCCATCCTATCCCTTCTGAGTCTGATTGGCATGGCTGGCAGTGTTTCTGCTGATACAAAGTTCTCAGAAGCCTTGTTGGTCTCCTTTATAATTCACAGCAGTCCAAGATTTCAGACAAAAGAGTCTTCCGCATGGCCTCCTGGGTGAGTCCATTTCTGTTCCTGGCTTTTCTAAGAGGGCCGATTGGATCCGAGACTTACCCTTAAAAATCTGTTTACCAAATGATTTCCAACCGCACACTTAGTATTCTCTCCAGAACAGGTGTTCTCTCTCTCTCTCTCTCTCTTTTTTTTTTGAAATTTCAAGGGGCTGAAAATTTTCTAAGGTATCCATGTTTGGTTTCTCTTTGTTTAAATACTTCCTTCTTCAATATAACTCTTTTCTCTTACATTTTACCGTAAGCAACAAGGAACAGTCAGTCTGTGCCCTCAATGCTTGACTTAGGAATTACCTCAGCTAAAAATACCCAAGTTCACTTCTAAGTTCTACCTTCCATAAAACTCCGGGACACACAGTTCAGCCAAATCCTTCATTGCTTTATAGAAGGATTAACTTTCTTCCAGTTTCCAACAACGCATTTCCATATGAGGCCTCACCGGGAGCACTTTTAGAATCCATATTTCTACTAGAAATCTCTTCAAGCAATCTAAGTTTATCTAACATGCACCTCAGACCTCTCCCAGTTTCCACCCATCACCCAGTTCCAAAGAGAACTCCATAATTTTAGGTAGCAGCCTACTCCTGGTACCAAAATCTGAATGGCTTACCAGTATAGTAGTGGCTTAAACCTCAGAAAATGGTTTCCTCCCAGCCCTAGAAGCAGGAAGCCTGAGGTTAGGATGTGGCTGGGCTGGTTTCTCTTGAGACCTCTCTCCTTGGCGTGTAGACGGCTGTCTTCTTTCCACGCCCTCACGTGGCATCCCTGTCTGTGCATCTGTGTCATAATGTCCTCTTTTTATAAGGAAACCAGTCATGTTGGATTAGGTTCCACCCCAGCAAGCTCGTTCACCTCAGTTGCCTCATCAAATACATCTCCATTCTGTGTCGTGGGTCAGGGGTCCAATGTACGGACTTTGAGGGATGTGATTCAGGCCACAGCAGGGTGTAACCAGGATGAGCTGTGATCAGCTGTAACTTGTGAAGCTCGCGCTCCACCTGGAATTGGGACGGAAGAGCGGACTGCAGGCTGGAGGGCTACGGGGCAGGGTTAGAAGGCCGAGGCTGGAATCCACTGGGGTCTAAGAGATCTGAGTCAGGAGAGTGGGGGTCCAGTGGGGTCAGGAGAGGAATGTGTCAGGTGAATGAGGTGAGAGCTGTGAAGGCAGGGAAGGCCTGCAGTGTGCCCAGCCGTGGGCGACACGTGGTTGACCTTACCTGGGATGGGGAGCGCAGGTGAGGGGTGTCGGTGGGGCAGTGGTTCTCATGGCTGGAAGGTGCCTCCTGGCGAGTTGTCCACTGCTGCGCTGCATGTGTGAGTTGTGAGCTGGAAGAGCATGGTTTGGACTCTGGGTGTAGATGAGGTAGGCCATTAGACAATAGAAAAAGATACAGGTAGGACAGATGAACTCTGAGAAGAAAAGAGGCCTGGATGGAGCCAGTCTCTTGCAACCTGCAACCTCCTGAGGACTATGGAGAGGATCGCACTGTCACACGCTCTGGTCTGCATCCTTCCACGTCCTCCACCCATCCTGCATCTGTCCCATCCTGAACGTTCCGGTGAGACCCCCAGCCCTTTATCGGGGTTGATGGTTTCTGTCCATCTAACTCTCTGCAGCCGTGCCTGCTCGGTTCATCAAAGAACTGAAGACCAAGGAGGCCACAGAAGGGGCTGCAGCCACGCTGCGCTGTGAGCTGAGCAAGGCGGCCCCCGTGGAGTGGAGGAAGGGGCCTGAGCCCGTCAGAGCTGGAGACAGAGTGAGCCTGAGGCAGGAAAGCCAAGCTGCGCTGTGAGCTGAGCAAGGCGGCCCCCGTGGAGTGGAGGAAGGGGCCCGAGACCCTCAGAGCTGGGGACCGAGTGAGCCTGAGGCAGGAGGGAGCCATGTGTGAGCTGGAGATCCGTGAGCTGACCGCAGATGATGCTGGGGAGTACTCGTGCATGTGTGGGCAGGAGAGGACCTCAGCCACGCTCGCCATCAGGGGTAAAGACCGCGTGTGGCCAGGCAGCACTGTTTCGTGTCCAGTTACCGACTCACGGCATCTTGCACTCACCCCGCTCCCTCTCGTCTTGGCATCACTGTTTCCCCACGTGCAGTGCTGTCCTGTGCCTGGTCGCTTCAGTTGTGTCTCTCTTGTGATGCTGTGGACCTTAGCCCAGCAGGCTCCTCTGTCCATGGGATCCTCCAGCAAGAATACTGGAGTGGGTTGCCATGCCCTCCTCCAGGGGATCTTCGCAACCCGGGGATCAAACCTCTGTCTCCTGCGTCTCCTGCATGGCAGGATTATTCTTTACCACTGAGCCACCGGGGAAGCCCCCTTCTTCCCGTAACTTTGGATTTCCTTCCTCCTTCCGGGGCTGTTGTGTGAATCACAAGGAACCAGACTCTGAGCTGCTTCCCACCCCAGAACCTCAATGAAGGTTCTGTCCTGTGTCCCGTTGGGGTCTGCATCTTTCCCTCCATCCTGTCATGTCCTGTCCCCCAGTGGCCTCTGGAATCGGATGTTCTCCACACCTTCTAGCCCTCTTGTGCCCTGCCACCAGACTCACAGACGTGAGGCCTGAGGAGTCTGTGGAAGGGGCCACAGGCACACTGGATGGACTGGGCTGAGGGGCCGTAGTCCAGGGTGTGAGCCTGGGGCGCCCAGCCTGTGGCCTGTGTCCAGTTGGGTGTTGTGTCTTCTCTGTGATGTCCAGGACCTATCTAACCTGTGGGTTCAGAGAGCATTAGAGTGTTTGTGTGTTTCTGACTATTTGCAGCCCTGCCTGCCAAGTTCAGAAAAGGTCTGAAGAAGGAAGAGGCTGTGGAAGGGGCCACAGCCAAGCTGCGCTGTGAGCTGAGCAAGGCGGCCCCCGTGGAGTGGAGGAAGGGGCGCGAGACCCTCAGAGCTGGGGACAGAGTGAGCCTGAGGCAGGAGGGAGCCGTGTGTGAGCTGGAGATCCGTGAGCTGACCGTGGAGGATGCTGGGGAGTACTCGTGCACCTGTGGGCAGGAGAAGACCTCAGCCACACTTGCCGTCAGGGGTAAAGACCGCGTGTGGCCAGGCAGAGCTGTTTGGTGGCTGCCCTTCGTCTCTCTGCTCTCAGTTCCCTTTCCTAGCTTGCTAATGTACTATCGTGCTTCTTTTCCTCCCATAATTATTCTGTTCTCCCTCTCATGTCCCGTGTCTGTTCCGTGGCACATGTACTGTTGGACCTTTTGAAGTCACAGTCGCAGGGTGTGCCGGCCCTCCCCAGCAGGTGGGCCAAGTCCAGTTGGGTGTTGTGTCTTCTGTGCACTGTTCACATCCTGTTGACTGTGTGTGTTCAGAAAGTGTGATAGTGTTTGTGTGTTTCTGACCATCTCCAGCCCTGCCTGCCAAGTTCACAAAAGATTTGAAGAAGGAGGAGGCCGTGGAAGGGGCCACAGCCAAGCTGCGCTGTGAGCTGAGCAAGGCGGCCCCCGTGGAGTGGAGGAAGGGGCCCGAGACCCTCAGAGCCGGGGACAGAGTGAGCCTGAGGCAGGAGGGAGCCGTGTGTGAGCTGGAGATCCGTGAGCTGACCGTGGAGGATGCTGGGGAGTACTCGTGCACCTGTGGGCAGGAGAAGACCTCAGCCACACTTGCCGTCAGGGGTAAAGACCGTGTGTGGCCAGGCAGAGCTGTTTGGTGGCTGCCCTTCGTCTCTCTGCTCTCAGTTCCCTTTCCTAGCTTGCTAATGTACTATCGTGCTTCTTTTCCTCCCATAATTATTGTGTTCTCCCTCTCATGTCCTGTGTCTGTTCCGTGGCACATGTACTGTTGGACCTTTTGAAGTCACAGTCGCAGTGTGTGCCGGCCCTCCCCAGCAGGTGGGCCAAGTCCAGTTGGGTTTTGTGTCTTCTGTGCACTGTTCACATCCTGTTGACTGTGTGTGTTCAGAAAGTGTGATACTGTTTGTGTGTTTCTGACCATCTCCAGCCCTGCCTGCCAAGTTCACAAAAGATTTGAAGAAGGAAGAGGCCGTGGAAGGGGCCACAGCCAAGCTGCGCTGTGAGCTGAGCAAGGCGGCCCCCGTGGAGTGGAGGAAGGGGCCCGAGACCCTCAGAGGCGGGGACAGAGTGAGCCTGAGGCAGGAGGGAGCCGTGTGTGAGCTGGAGATCCGTGAGCTGACCGTGGAGGATGCTGGGGAGTACTCGTGCACCTGTGGGCAGGAGAAGACCTCAGCCACACTTGCCATCAGGGGTAAAGACCGTGTGTGGCCAGGCAGAGCTGTTTGGTGGCTGCCCTTCGTCTCTCTGCTCTCAGTTCCCTTTCCTAGCTTGCTAATGTACTATCGTGCTTCTTTTCCTCCCATAATTATTGTGTTCTCCCTCTCATGTCCTGTGTCTGTTCCGTGGCACATGTACTGTTGGACCTTTTGAAGTCACAGTCGCAGTGTGTGCCGGCCCTCCCCAGCAGGTGGGCCAAGTCCAGTTGGGTTTTGTGTCTTCTGTGCACTGTTCACATCCTGTTGACTGTGTGTGTTCAGAAAGTGTGATACTGTTTGTGTGTTTCTGACCACCTCCAGCCCTGCCTGCCAAGTTCACAAAAGATTTGAAGAAGGAAGAGGCCGTGGAAGGGGCCACAGCCAAGCTGCGCTGTGAGCTGAGCAAGGCGGCCCCCGTGGAGTGGAGGAAGGGGCGCGAGACCCTCAGAGGCGGGGACAGAGTGAGCCTGAGGCAGGAGGGAGCCGTGTGTGAGCTGGAGATCCGTGAGCTGACCGTGGAGGATGCTGGGGAGTACTCGTGCACCTGTGGGCAGGAGAAGACCTCAGCCACACTTGCCATCAGGGGTAAAGACCGTGTGTGGCCAGGCAGAGCTGTTTGGTGGCTGCCCTTCGTCTCTCTGCTCTCAGTTCCCTTTCCTAGCTTGCTAATGTACTATCGTGCTTCTTTTCCTCCCATAATTATTGTGTTCTCCCTCTCATGTCCTGTGTCTGTTCCGTGGCACATGTACTGTTGGACCTTTTGAAGTCACAGTCGCAGTGTGTGCCGGCCCTCCCCAGCAGGTGGGCCAAGTCCAGTTGGGTTTTGTGTCTTCTGTGCACTGTTCACATCCTGTTGACTGTGTGTGTTCAGAAAGTGTGATACTGTTTGTGTGTTTCTGACCACCTCCAGCCCTGCCTGCCAAGTTCACAAAAGATTTGAAGAAGGAGGAGGCCGTGGAAGGGGCCACAGCCAAGCTGCGCTGTGAGCTGAGCAAGGCGGCCCCCGTGGAGTGGAGGAAGGGGCGCGAGACCCTCAGAGGCGGGGACAGAGTGAGCCTGAGGCAGGAGGGAGCCGTGTGTGAGCTGGAGATCCGTGAGCTGACCGTGGAGGATGCTGGGGAGTACTCGTGCACCTGTGGGCAGGAGAAGACCTCAGCCACACTTGCCATCAGGGGTAAAGACCGTGTGTGGCCAGGCAGAGCTGTTTGGTGGCTGCCCTTCGTCTCTCTGCTCTCAGTTCCCTTTCCTAGCTTGCTAATGTACTATCGTGCTTCTTTTCCTCCCATAATTATTGTGTTCTCCCTCTCATGTCCTGTGTCTGTTCCGTGGCACATGTACTGTTGGACCTTTTGAAGTCACAGTCGCAGTGTGTGCCGGCCCTCCCCAGCAGGTGGGCCAAGTCCAGTTGGGTTTTGTGTCTTCTGTGCACTGTTCACATCCTGTTGACTGTGTGTGTTCAGAAAGTGTGATACTGTTTGTGTGTTTCTGACCACCTCCAGCCCTGCCTGCCAAGTTCACAAAAGATTTGAAGAAGGAAGAGGCCGTGGAAGGGGCCACAGCCAAGCTGCGCTGTGAGCTGAGCAAGGCGGCCCCCGTGGAGTGGAGGAAGGGGCGCGAGACCCTCAGAGGCGGGGACAGAGTGAGCCTGAGGCAGGAGGGAGCCGTGTGTGAGCTGGAGATCCGTGAGCTGACCGTGGAGGATGCTGGGGAGTACTCGTGCACCTGTGGGCAGGAGAAGACCTCAGCCACACTTGCCATCAGGGGTAAAGACCGTGTGTGGCCAGGCAGAGCTGTTTGGTGGCTGCCCTTCGTCTCTCTGCTCTCAGTTCCCTTTCCTAGCTTGCTAATGTACTATCGTGCTTCTTTTCCTCCCATAATTATTGTGTTCTCCCTCTCATGTCCTGTGTCTGTTCCGTGGCACATGTACTGTTGGACCTTTTGAAGTCACAGTCGCAGTGTGTGCCGGCCCTCCCCAGCAGGTGGGCCAAGTCCAGTTGGGTTTTGTGTCTTCTGTGCACTGTTCACATCCTGTTGACTGTGTGTGTTCAGAAAGTGTGATACTGTTTGTGTGTTTCTGACCACCTCCAGCCCTGCCTGCCAAGTTCACAAAAGATTTGAAGAAGGAAGAGGCCGTGGAAGGGGCCACAGCCAAGCTGCGCTGTGAGCTGAGCAAGGCGGCCCCCGTGGAGTGGAGGAAGGGGCGCGAGACCCTCAGAGGCGGGGACAGAGTGAGCCTGAGGCAGGAGGGAGCCGTGTGTGAGCTGGAGATCCGTGAGCTGACCGTGGAGGATGCTGGGGAGTACTCGTGCACCTGTGGGCAGGAGAAGACCTCAGCCACACTTGCCATCAGGGGTAAAGACCGTGTGTGGCCAGGCAGAGCTGTTTGGTGGCTGCCCTTCGTCTCTCTGCTCTCAGTTCCCTTTCCTAGCTTGCTAATGTACTATCGTGCTTCTTTTCCTCCCATAATTATTGTGTTCTCCCTCTCATGTCCTGTGTCTGTTCCGTGGCACATGTACTGTTGGACCTTTTGAAGTCACAGTCGCAGTGTGTGCCGGCCCTCCCCAGCAGGTGGGCCAAGTCCAGTTGGGTTTTGTGTCTTCTGTGCACTGTTCACATCCTGTTGACTGTGTGTGTTCAGAAAGTGTGATACTGTTTGTGTGTTTCTGACCACCTCCAGCCCTGCCTGCCAAGTTCACAAAAGATTTGAAGAAGGAAGAGGCCGTGGAAGGGGCCACAGCCAAGCTGCGCTGTGAGCTGAGCAAGGCGGCCCCCGTGGAGTGGAGGAAGGGGCGCGAGACCCTCAGAGGCGGGGACAGAGTGAGCCTGAGGCAGGAGGGAGCCGTGTGTGAGCTGGAGATCCGTGAGCTGACCGTGGAGGATGCTGGGGAGTACTCGTGCACCTGTGGGCAGGAGAAGACCTCAGCCACACTTGCCATCAGGGGTAAAGACCGTGTGTGGCCAGGCAGAGCTGTTTGGTGGCTGCCCTTCGTCTCTCTGCTCTCAGTTCCCTTTCCTAGCTTGCTAATGTACTATCGTGCTTCTTTTCCTCCCATAATTATTGTGTTCTCCCTCTCATGTCCTGTGTCTGTTCCGTGGCACATGTACTGTTGGACCTTTTGAAGTCACAGTCGCAGTGTGTGCCGGCCCTCCCCAGCAGGTGGGCCAAGTCCAGTTGGGTTTTGTGTCTTCTGTGCACTGTTCACATCCTGTTGACTGTGTGTGTTCAGAAAGTGTGATACTGTTTGTGTGTTTCTGACCACCTCCAGCCCTGCCTGCCAAGTTCACAAAAGATTTGAAGAAGGAAGAGGCCGTGGAAGGGGCCACAGCCAAGCTGCGCTGTGAGCTGAGCAAGGCGGCCCCCGTGGAGTGGAGGAAGGGGCGCGAGACCCTCAGAGGCGGGGACAGAGTGAGCCTGAGGCAGGAGGGAGCCGTGTGTGAGCTGGAGATCCGTGAGCTGACCGTGGAGGATGCTGGGGAGTACTCGTGCACCTGTGGGCAGGAGAAGACCTCAGCCACACTTGCCATCAGGGGTAAAGACCGTGTGTGGCCAGGCAGAGCTGTTTGGTGGCTGCCCTTCGTCTCTCTGCTCTCAGTTCCCTTTCCTAGCTTGCTAATGTACTATCGTGCTTCTTTTCCTCCCATAATTATTGTGTTCTCCCTCTCATGTCCTGTGTCTGTTCCGTGGCACATGTACTGTTGGACCTTTTGAAGTCACAGTCGCAGTGTGTGCCGGCCCTCCCCAGCAGGTGGGCCAAGTCCAGTTGGGTTTTGTGTCTTCTGTGCACTGTTCACATCCTGTTGACTGTGTGTGTTCAGAAAGTGTGATACTGTTTGTGTGTTTCTGACCACCTCCAGCCCTGCCTGCCAAGTTCACAAAAGATTTGAAGAAGGAAGAGGCCGTGGAAGGGGCCACAGCCAAGCTGCGCTGTGAGCTGAGCAAGGCGGCCCCTGTGGAGTGGAGGAAGGGGCCCGAGACCCTCAGAGCTGGGGGCAGAGTGAGCCTGAGGCAGGAGGGAGCCATGTGTGAGCTGGAGATCCGTGAGCTGACCGTGGAGGATGCTGGGGAGTACTCGTGCACCTGTGGGCAAGAGAAGACCTCAGCCACGCTCGCCGTCAAGGGTAAAGACCGCGTGTGGCCACGTGGACTGGTGTTTGGCGGCTGCCCTTCGTCTCTCTGCTCTCAGTTCCCTTTCCTACCCTGCTAGTTCACTAGCCTGCTCCTTTTCCTCCCATAATTATTTCCTTTGGCTCTGTCATGTCCCGTGTCTGTTCCGTGGTGCAAGTACAGTTTGGACCTTTTAAAGTCACACTCGCAGTGTGTGCCGGCCCTCCCCAGCAGGTGGGCCAAGTCCGGTTGGGTTTTGTGTCTTCTGTGCACTCTCTGTATCCTGTTTTCTTCTGTGGGTTCAGAGAGCCTGATAGTGTTTGTGTCTTTCTGACCCCCTCCAGCCCTGCCTGCCAGGTTCACAAAAGGTCTGAAGAAGGAAGAGGCCACAGAAGGGGCCACAGCCAAGCTGCGCTGTGAGCTGAGCAAGGCGGCCCCCGTGGAGTGGAGGAAGGGGCCTGAGACCCTCAGAGCCGGGGACAGAGTGAGCCTGAGGCAGGAGGGAGCCGTGTGTGAGCTGGAGATCCGTGGGCTGACCACGGAGGATGCTGGGGAGTACTCGTGCACGTGTGGGCAGGAGAAGACCTCAGCCGCGCTCGCCGTCAGGGGTAAACACCGTGTGTGGCCATGTGGCTGGCGTTTGGTGCCTCTCTGCTCAGTTCCCTTTCCTGCCCTGTTCACTCACTGCCCGGCTCCCTTTCCTTTCCTAACTGTTCTGTCCTCCTTGTCGTGTCCCCCGTCTGTTCTTTGGCACGTGTACAGGGTGTGCCTTTTAAAGTGACAGTGATAGTGTGTACCGGCCCCCCAGCATACCTGTGTCCAGTCGGGTGCTGTGTCTCCTGTGTACTCTCCATTTCCTACTTCGTCTGTGTGTACAGAGAGCCTAAGAGTCTTTGTGTTTTTCTGCTCATCTCCAGCCCTGCCTGCCAAGTTCCTGAAGGGTCTCAGGAAGGAGGAGGCCATGGAAGGGGCCACAGCCAAGCTGCGCTGTGAGCTGAGCAAGGCGGCCCCTGTGGAGTGGAGGAAGGGGCCCGAGACCCTCAGAGCCGGGGACAGGGTGTGGGTGAAGCAGGACGGGGCCGTGTGTGAGCTGGAGATCCGTGACCTGACCGCGGAGGATGCTGGAGAATATTCATGTGTGTGCGGGCAGGAGAAGACCTCAGCCATGCTCACCGTCAGGGGTAAAGACCGCATGTGGCAGGCGGAGCTGGGTTTGGCGTCCAGTCACTGCGTGTCATCTCCCTGCACCCATCCCTCCTCCCCTCCGCGTCTCAGCACCGCCCTCTTCCCGAAACTCCCCAGAACTCCTTCCTCCTTCCTGGGCTGTGGACCGCGAGAAACCAGGCTCCAAGTGGCCCCGCACCTCTTGTCTCACTGCAGGCTCTGTCCTGTGACCTGTGGGCATCTGTGTCTTTTCCTCTGTCTCGTCACGTCCTGCTTCCAGAATTCCCCCAGGACTCTGATGCTTGCCTTTGTCTTACTGCACGCAGCTCTGCCTGCTGAGTTCATAGGAAGACTGAGAAGCAAGGAGGCCACAGAAGGGACCACGGTCACGCTGTACTGTGAGCTGAGCAAGGCAGCCCCCGTGGAGTGGAGGAAGGGGCCCGAGACCCTCAGAGCCGGGGACAGAGTGCGCCTGAGGCAGGAGGGGGCCATGTGTGAGCTGGAGATCCGTGAGCTGACCGTGGAGGACGCCGGGGAGTACTCGTGTGTGTGCGGGCAGGAGAGGACGTCAGCCTCGCTGACGGTCACGGGTGAGGATGGGCTTGCGTGTGCCCGTCTCCTGTGCCCACGCCAGATGTGTGAGCTGGAGATCCGTGAGCTGACCGTGGAGGACGCCGGGGAGTACTCGTGTGTGTGCGGGCAGGAGAGGACGTCAGCCTCGCTGACGGTCACGGGTGAGGATGGGCTTGCGTGTGCCCGTCTCCTGTGCCCACGCCAGCCTCGCGTGGGCACCCGTCTCCTCTGTGTCGTGTGCAGCTTCTGTCTGTCGCCCACCTGCTCACCTGCCAAACTCTCTGTCCAGTGTCCCCAAGCCTGGGGTCTGCTCTCCAGTCAGATGGCCTCCCCAGCTTACCCTCAGGGGTGGTGGAATTCCCATGTTGTCCCCCGCCCCTGCCTGTCCTCATGCAGTCCACATTTCCCCCATGCTCCACAGCCTCTAGTCAGGATCTGGGCGTCGTGGCCCTGCCCTGGGGGTCTTAGCAGATCCCCCCTTTCCCATCTCAGTGGCTGGAGGGACACAGACCTGCCTGTGGGCTTCCTGGGTGGAGATCAGCGTGAGAACCCCCTGGGTCAGATCCAGGGTCCCCTTCGCGGCCCCCACCGCAGTCCGTCCTCTCCCTCCGAGTAGACCCCGGCCCGTGACCCCACTCCCACCCCGATCCTCCAGAGGAGCCTGAGGCATGGGTCCTGTGGGCAGGTGAGGCAGGCCTGGCCGAGGCCCTCAGTGGGTCTGCCTGGATTTGGGGTGCCCGTCTCCTCTCTGAGTGACTGGGCCTCGGGCTTGGGGCTGACCTTCCCTCTCCCCTCCACCCCGCTCCCCGCTCCACAGCCCCACAGGCGGTGTTCCGGAAGCCGCTGCAGAGCCTGCAGGCGGAGGAGGGCACCACGGCCAGCCTGCAGTGTGAGCTCTCCGAGCCTGGGGCCGCCGTCGTCTGGAGCAAGGGCGGCCTGGAGGTGCAGGCCGATGGGCGCCGGGAGCCGCGGCAGCGGGGCCGCGTGGCAGAGCTGGTGCTGAGGGGCTTGCGCCGGGAGGACACGGGGGAGTACACCTGCAGCTGTGGCTCCCAGGCCACCAGCGCCACCCTGTCCGTCACAGGTGCGCGCCCAGGCCGGCCCCGCACGCGGGGAGGCGGCCCTGGCTCCCTGGGCGGCGGGGGGCAGGCCTGCAGTGGCGCCCCCCACCCACTGCCGTCCCCTGAGAGCACACACGGGGGAGGCGGCCCTGGCTCCCTGGGCGGGGGGGCAGGCCCGGGGTGACACCCCCACCCGCTGCTGTCCCCTGAGAACACACACGGGGGAGGCGGCCCTGGCTCCCACGGGGTGGGCAGGCCCGGGGTGACACCCCCCCGCCCACCGCTGTCCCTAGTGCTGCGTCCCTGTGGCCCCCTGCCCCCATAGCTGCTCCCACCCTCACGTTCTGCCTCCCCCTGTAGCTGCGCCTGTGAAGTTCCTTCGAGAGCTGCAGGCCCAGGAGGTAGCCGAGGGCACGACGGCTCGCCTGCGCTGCGAGCTGAGCCGGGCGGGCAGCAGCGTGGAGTGGCGCAAGGGCTCCCTGCAGCTCTTCCCGTGTGCCAAGTACCAGATGGTGCTGGAAGGCACAGCCGCTGAGCTGCTGGTGCACGGGGCCGAGCGGGAGGATGCTGGCCTCTACACCTGTGACACGGGCCACGCACAGAGCACCGCCAGCCTCTCTGTCCGGGGTGAGCCTCCCACTGGCCCCTGCCCTCGCCCAGTCCCTGGGCCCCCCTAAAGCCAACAGGCCCCTTGATTAGCAGCTCCGAGTGCCCCTCCCTGCTCCCCCCAGCCCCCAGGCCCCTTGATTAGCAGCTCTGAGTGCCCCTCCCTGCTCCCCCCAGCCCCCAGGCCCCTTGATTAGCAGCACTGAGGCCCCCTCCCCGCTCCCCCCCCCCCC
>SJYR01002382.1:260060-281689 GCA_006410655.1 Kobus ellipsiprymnus
AGTGCCCCTCCCTGCTCCCCCAAGCCCCCAGGCCCCTTGATGATCAGCTCTGAGCACCCCTCCCTGCTCCTCCCCAGCCCCCAGACCCGTGTTTAAGACAGAGCTACAGAGTGCTGAGCAGGAGGTGGGCGGCGTGGCCCGGCTTTGCTGCCAGCTGAGTGATTCAGAGGCTGGGGCCCCGGTGCTCTGGCTCAAGGAGGGTGTGGAGCTGCACACGAGTCCCAAGTATGAGATGCGGCGCCAGGGGGCCACATGTGAGCTGCTGATCCACGGGCTTGAGGCCAAGGACGTGGGCGAGTACAGCTGCATGGCGGGCAGCCAGAAGACCTTGGCCTTCCTCAAAGTCAAAGGTGAGCACCCCCTGCCTCACCCGCCGCCCGTGCAGCTGCCACGGGGGCACGCCGGCTCCCTCAGCAGCCCCTCTCACCAGCTGCTGCTCCGGGGTGGCTCTCAGGCCTTTGGGATACAGGCTTCCTGTGCTCACCTCTGTGCTGGTGTGCCTACAGAAGAGCGTCGCCCGAAGGGATTGTCACCCCGCTCACCGCCCTGCCTCCCCCCCTCCCCGCCCCCCACCTGCAGGTGGGGCAGCCAGGCCTGGGCCACTCTCTCTGAGCTCCTGTCTGTCCTGAAGATCTCGCTTCCATCATGTCCCGGCCAGGGCAGGGCTGGCCACAGGCTGGGAAGGGGCACGAGCAGCCCTGCATCCCACAGCCGCCTGCTTCCCCCCAGCCCAGCCCTGTCCCCAGGAGCTCAGTGTCACGAGAGGGAGCTGTGTTTGTGAGCGCAGTGGGTGCTGAATCCCCCATGGGGCAGGCAGAGGCTGTGGCAGGAGACGAGTGTGAGAGTGCCTGGGAGGCTTCCTGGGGAGGAGTTGGGGTCGGGGACATGGGAGCTTGGCTTGGGTGCTCTGACCTGGCTGGTGAAGGCCCCCTTCGCCCACCAGAGCCTGAGGTGACCATCGTGCGGGGCCTGGTTGACACCGAGGTCCAGGCTGATGGGGAAGCGGAGTTCAGCTGCGAGGTGTCACAGGCTGGCGTGGATGCGGAGTGGCGCCTGCAGGGCCTGCCACTGCAGAGCAACGAGGTGACCGAAGTAGCGGTGCAGGGTGGCCGCACCCACACACTGCGGCTGAAGAGCGTGACCCCGGAGGACGCTGGCACTGTCTCCTTCCACGTGGGCCGCCACACGTCCTCTGCCCAGCTCACCGTCCGAGGTAGCAAGAGCCAGACTTCACTGCACTTGCGGGCCGGAACCCCCCCTTGGTTAAGACCTTGTCAGAGGACAGTGAGAGATGGCAAGGCTTCCTGCCTTTGAGGGTGGGGAGCTGGCGCTGCATGACTGATTCTGGGGTGACCCAAGATTTTGCAGTAGAGCGGCCCCCAGTGTGCCTGTCTTCAGGAGTTGGGGCTGGGATGCTGGGGGCAGGCCCAGGGGCCTGGGAGGTGGCTGTGATGGTGTGGGGCAGGGCCTCTCCGACATGGAGGCTGATGCCATGCCTCTACCCCGCCCTCACCCCATGCAGTTCCTGAGGTGACCATCCTGGAGCCCCTGCAGGATGCTCAGCTTAGCGAGGGCCAGGACGCCCACTTCCGGTGCCGACTGTCAAGGGCGTTGGGCCAGGAGGCCCACTGGGCCCTGGGAGGCGTGCCCCTGCAGGCTAACGAGATGAACGACATCACGGTGGAGCATGGCACACTCCACTTGCTCACCCTGCACAAGGTGGTGCTCCCCAGACCTCCTGTGCCCTGCCGTGCTTCCCGGGGCCTTCCCACCTGCTCCCCCAAAGGCTGGGAGAGAGGGAGGTTTCCAATTCCGGTGCAGTGGGCTGGGGACTTGCAAAGTCGGGGTGGTTGAAGTGGCAGTGCCGGCCTGACACGTGCATCTCTGTTCCATCAGGTGACCCTTGAGGACGCTGGAACCATCAGTTTCCAAGTGGGCTCATGTCGCTCGGAGGCCCAGCTGAAGGTCACAGGTGGGCAGCCCCCTCCTGCAGCCAGCCTCCCCACTTGTGCATGGCCACATGTCCCTACTCGAGGAACTGTTGGCAGGTGCTGAGGCCAGAAACCTGAGCCTTCCAGCAGTGGTCTTGCTGTGGGTTGGCAATTTTGTACCCTTGACCACTAAAGCCATTGGAGGTGGGCTAGTGAAGATAAGCTTGAGAGATTCTGGTGTGTGAGGGAGTCCTCACGTAGGATCAGGGCTGTGTGTAGGGGGAAGGTGGGGAGGGTGGTTGCGGGGGACTCGGGCCCTGAGGTCGAGGCAGGGTCTTCTGGGCTTCTACCCTCCATAGAGCTACTCCTGCGATTTAGGTTCCTGTGCTCTTATTTACACACACCTGCGTACCTGACAGGCTCTCAGATGTTGGTCCAATAGCACGCCTGGGACACATGAATGCTTTGAAAGATGGTGAACCAGACATGGAAAATGAGATTTAAGGACCTTCGACTTGTTATACTTTGTTCCCAGAACTGGTCATCTCTGAACGCCCCCCCATCACCTCCTGTCCTACTCCCGGTTTGCGTATTGGTCCCATCTCTCTGCCATCTCTGGACCATCAACCCATCCACTGCTTATCCATTCATCTTCCTGTGCATGCATCCATGCATCTATCCATCCGTCCCTCTATTCCATCTGTCCATCCATTCATCCCACATCCATCTATTCAACTCCCCATCCGTTCACCCACCAGCCATTCTCTATCCACCTATCCAGCCACAGTCTATCTATCATGCATGCGTTTATCCACCCACCACTGTCTGTTCATCACTATCCGTACATCCATGCACCATCTACCCGTGCATTTGGTATCTCCCATCTGTCTACCATCCACCCACCATTGGTCATCAATCCATCCACCTAACCATCATTCTACTGCCATCCTTCCTTATGTCCGTTTGGCCACCCATCCCTATGTCTGCCATCTACCTGTTCATCCACCTATCCATCCACTATCCTTCCATCTGTCATCCACCCATCATCTGTCCATCATATGTTTATTATCTACCTTGAGAGGGGCCAGATGCAGCTCTGCCCTCAGGGAGTCCCCAGTCTGCTGGGGGAGGACTGGGACAGGAAGACAGTGTGCCCTGAGCCCCTGGTGTCCCCACCGTGAGTTTTCATGTGCCAGCTCTGTGGCCTCTAGGGCTGGGAAAGGCTCCAGAATGCAGCGTCCTCAAGCTGGACGCCGGGAGAGGGCCGTATCCCGAGTGTCCTGAGCAGAGCTGGGTGGGAAGGGCCTCGTGTGTCGTCAGAGTGGGCATCTGTGAGAGGCAGCATGGAGCGGGGTTGGGTCTTGCAGGCCCCACTGAGGGTCGTACTTTGGCCCTTTCCCGTTCGTGGTGAGCTGGCTCACATACAGACGTGAGCTGCGGCTTCAGACAGAGCTGTGAGCCTCGGGTGGCGAGGATGGGCAGACTCAGGAGCCGTGTTGGAGATGGAATAGGGAGCTGGCGGACAGGTTAGGGGTGTGGTTAGATGTGCATGCCTGTGAGGACACGGAGTGACTGGTGTGGGCCTGGGACAGGCGTGTCGATGTGCATGCCTGGGAGGGACATGGGGCACTCTGGGGGAGGGCCTGGCTGGGGTGGGTGTGCCAGCACACAACAGGGTCTGGGAAGCCCCCTGGACTCACACCCTGTGTAGCAGGTCAGGGAAGGATGCCATTCTGCACTAGGCCAGGGGACCTTAGGGGACATCTGGACACATGGCCCTCTGAGGATGGGAGAAACATCTGCTTCCAAAGCCCCAGGAAGTAGGGCTCACTTCCCTAGCAGACCCCTCCCTCTCAGAGAGGTGGGCCCCGTGACTTCACCTTTCTGTGCTGCCCCAAACCCCTTAAGGTTCGCTTCCATGGGACTCGAGGCTTGTCAGTTCTCCCTTACTGAAAAGGGTGTAGATGCAGGACATTGGTCTCCTTTGATGGAGTCAAACGTGTCGTGAAGGGCACTGGAGGGTGCAGGGGGGCTTAGATGGCTCTCCACAGACTCACTGTGGGTGGTCTCCTTGTCTCATCCCATGAGCAGGGGGTGCCAGCTGGCCAGGGTCGATCTCTACACCCCATCCCCAGGCTGCCTCCAGCATGGTGGACCCAGGTTAGCCCTAAATGGTAGACCCTGGTGTGGCCCCACAGACCCAGGGCACCCCATCTCCCCTCCTTTTGCCCTCTCGCACAGAGGCAGCACCGTGCCTGGTACGTGGCTTACAGAATGTGGACGTCTTTGCGGGGGAGGTGGCCACGTTCTCCTGCGAGGTGTCCCGTGCGGGTGGGCCAGAGGCCCACTGGTGGCTGGATGGGACCCTGCTGCAGGACGGCCCCCAGAGTGCCATCTCCGTGCGTGATGGGACCGTCCACTCCCTCACGCTCTCAGGCCTGGGGGTGGCTGACTCAGGCACCGTCACCTACCGAGCAGGGTCCCTGGTCTCCAGGGCCAAGTTGTTGGTCAAAGGTACCAGCCGATGGAACCCTGCCCTGTGCTGGAACTTCTGCTCTGCTACCCCTGCACGCTTCCTGCGGGCTTCCTGGGTGGGTGTTTGGGGACTGACCCCCAGGATGAGGGGGCATCTTTCCATGTGTGCCAGGGGTGGGCACTGTGGGCAGGCAGCAGTCCTAGCTGGTGGATGAGAAAGAAGGCTGGACTCAGCAGTGATGCTGGAGGCCAACCCTGTTCCCACCTGCTCAAGGGGCCCTGGGCCTGGCTTCCCCTTCCTCGGCCACACATCCAGAGAGCAGCCTGGAGGTGAAGGCAGCCTTCCCAGCCCCGGGCTTGGCCTGCACTGTCCTTGCTTGTAGCTGCTTCCGCTGCTGTGGGTTTGGTCAGGGTCTTGTGCCCTTCTGGGAAAGAGCTAGCCATTGGAGAGGGTAGCGGATGTCCAGGGAGCTCCCTCAGCCCGCTCTCAGTAGAGGTGTTGGGCATTCTTGGCACGACAGCCCAGTGTGGTTTCAACCACTTGGGGCCCAGTTTCTCAACTGGCCTCCTCTGCTTTTGCACAGTAAACTTGGGCACTTGCTCAGATCCCAGAGCAGCCCATTTGTTGAATGAGATGTCAGCAAATGGAGGTGGGGTGGGCTCCCCGAGGGGGTGGGGGACAAGGCCCCTGGAGAAGGGGTGAGTTGGACTGGGGATGCCCCATGCCCAGCAGAGCTTTGGATCCTGAACGGGCCTGAGGGCTTTCAGGTGTGGGTTTTGTGTCCTACTGGGGCACCGGGTGTCTCAGGCTAGAGGAAGTGGGGGCTCAGAGGGACCAGTGGTAGGAGGGGCCCAGCAGATAGAGACTGAACGAACAGTGCGGTCTGCTGCAAGCGGCGGGGGGCGAGGGGGTGAGGTTGGCCCCGCGCAGAGGGCCCTGGGTCGCTGGGCGGGTCCCCCTTCTGCCACAGCCCTGCTTCTGCTTGCCTCTGAGTCGCTGATGCTGACTGCAGAGGGTGGGTGGGCCGCAGTCACGCGGCTCCGGCTGACGCGTGCCTGGCCTGTCGGCCGACAGATCCCACAGTGGAAGTGGTCAGTGCCATGCGGGACCTGGCAGTGGAGGAGGGCGGCCCGGCCGAGCTCCTCTGCCAGTACTCACGGCCCGTGCAGGCCACGTGGAAGATGGACGAGCAGGCGGTGTGTGCGGACGGGCACCGTGTCGTCATAGAGCAGGACTGGACCGTGGCCAGGCTGTCTTTCAGGCCGGCCTTGCCCTGTGACAGCGGCATCTATTCTTGCGAGGCCGCAGGCACCCGCGTGGTGGCCCTGCTGCAAGTGCAAGGTGAGGCCGCCTGGCGGGCAGCCGCCGGGCCCAGGACAGCGGCGCTGAGGCCCACGCTGAGTCGTGCTGGCGGAGTGGCAGGCAGTGACAGGATGCAGGAAAGAGGGGCTCCCAGGAAGCAGATCCTAGGCCCTGAGCCCACCCACCCAGACCCCTTCTCGTCCCCAAGCGGTCTGGTGGAACAGCTGGGAAACACAGGGCAGAGGCTGCTCGAAGGATCTGCATTCCAAACACCCTGTCGGGGAGGGATGGAGGCCGAGGCTGGCAGGTAGCTGAGCAGGTCTGGGGCCTTTGGGACCATAGACGGGGCTGGGTCCTAGAGCAGAGCAGGGCCACTGGGCTGACTCCCTGAGTCCCGGGTTCAGACCCCAGCACTGCCCCTTCCTGGGCTGGTCACTCAGAGGACACTCTGAGCCCCACTTCCCCATTTGCAGCACAGCAGGGATACCCCATCGGGGACACGGAGCAGCTCTGCAGGGGAGGGGGTGTCATTTGGCTGCAGCCACATTCAACTGGGAAAACCTGAAATGTTCCCAGTTGTGAGAGCTGGCAGTTGTCAGGGGCCATCCAAAACGGGAAGAGCAGGTGGGGCCGGGTCTGGGCCACGGTCCCCCTGAGGTCACTTGGATTCCATTCACAGACTACTTCAACAGCTGCGTTGTTAAACACCTTTGTTCGGCCCCTGGGGGCCCAACAGTGGACAGACAAAGCTCCCTCCCTCCACGGGTGGCTTTCCTGTGGGAGGTGAAGGAACGTGATGGGAGCTGCAGTGTGAGCTGGTCTGAAGGAGGCAGCTGGGGCAGGGGCTTGGGAACATCTAGGGCACAGCCTTTGGGCCCCAGGCGGGGAGTAGAGAACAAAATGCAGGGGGGAGGCCTCGGGCTCACCACTGCTGCTATAAAATCTGGGATTGTGTAGAAACAGGAGTTAAGGAGGGTGAGCTCCAGCAGCGACTGTAGGCCCAACCTTCCCCCTCCCCCCACCCCCACCCCAACCATCTCATCGCTGCAGCCTTGATCTGGCTGGGCGCAGCCATCCAAGCACAGCGGCGATGTGGGACCCATGCATCTCCAAGTCCCTGTTGGTTCTGTCAGTGCTGACTCGGGGAATAAAGGAGCCAGGGATATGGGGGAGTCTGGCCTATGACGTGGGCAGACCTGGGCCAGGAGGGCAGCAAGGAGAAGGATATGGATGGGCACTGTGGGTCCTCGGCTCTAGGGAGGTCCAGACCTCCGCAGCATCCTGTGCAGCCTTGGGTGCCGTTGTGCTCCGTTCCTGCCTGACTCCACTTCTAGCTGCCGCCCCCACCTTGCTTTTTGTCCTTTGCTCCACTGGCCTGGCTCCCTGCTGCCCCCCACCCATCTGTCTTCATGCCCACCACAGTGTGCCCTCCAGGTGCTTCTGCTTCCTGGACACCTCCCCTTCCTGGCTCAGTCACGCCCATCCTCAGAGATCTGCCTCCTCCAAGAAGCCCCCCGGAGCCTGAAGGCACTGGTGTCGGTACCAGGGGCCTGTCATGGGAATGGGCTCTCGGAGGTGGCAAGCCCTTGGGGCCCAGGTGCTGAGCTGAATCTGGGGCCTGGCATGCCCGGGCCTGACACCCTGGCTTCCACAGAACATGCAGAGCTGCTTGTCACTGACTCCTGGCCTCTGTGTACAGGAGAACTGGAGCAGGCTGAGAATGAGGGCAGAGATATGTCTGGTCCGAGTGAGTGAGGGGAGCAGCCCAGTGGGTCTGTTAGCCCTGGCTGGGGGAGGAAAGGAAGGGGACAGTTTTCCGGAGGCCCGTGCTGTGGCAGAGCTGAGAGGCAGAAGCCTCTGTCTGCGTTTGAGCCTGGCTGCAGCCTCGGGTGAGTTTTCAGTCTGTGAACATTTGTGAGGCTTCTTACCTGTTAGGTGGAGCAGACTCTCCTTCCTAACCAAGGCCTGGTGATGGCGTGGGGATGGTCAGGGCCTTAGGACGTCCCTGTGTGGGGATGGCCAGGGCCTTAGGGCATCCCTGTGTGTCTCCTGGTGGACACCCAGACACCCTCCCCCTGGCCGCATCCTCTGAGGCCCTTCGTCCTGAGGGTGGCTCTCCCACATGACTCTTGGGGTGCTGGGTAGGAAAAGCCCTGAGCACGCCTTGAGCCACTGTCTTTCTGCAGCCAAGAACACGGTGGTGAAGGGCCTGGAAAACGTGGAGGCGCTCGAGGGCAGCGAGGCGCTGTTCGAGTGCGTCCTGTCCCAGCCGGAGGTGGCCGCCCACACCTGGCTGCTGGACGATGAGCCCGTGCACACCTCTGACAATGCCGAGGTGGTCTACTTTGAGAACGGCCGGCGGCACCTACTGCTGCTCAAAAACCTGCGGCCGCAGGACAGCTGCCGCGTGACCTTCCTGGCGGGGGACATGGTGACGTCTGCCTTCCTCACCGTCAGAGGTCAGACTTGTGGGCTCGGGAGGGCGGTTCTCTGTGGTCCACCAGCTGATGTCCCCCTGCGGGAGCGCAGGAGGGTAGGGGTCTGGGGGGCTGGTCTGAGACCCCTCCTGGGGGATAACCCACATCAGGGGTGCATCTCTCTCAGACCTATCCTCCTAAACACTGCGTGCCGAAGTGGGGTGGGATGGGGTGGGCTAGAGCCCCTGTGTGGGACTCTTCACCTCTCTCACCAGATCCCACGCTGGTCGGGTGCAGGGGGTGGTGATGAGGCTGGGGACACAGGGCACATGAGCCTCTCAGAGCCCTCCCCGGAGATGTCACCTTGTGGGGGAGGTATGGGGGCTGGGGTCACAGGAGAGGGCCTAGGTTCCTGAGATGCGCCCCCCGTTGGATATTTGGCTGGGGGTCATAGGCAAGGGCTGGGGCAGCAGGGGTCATACGGACTCCTCCACTGGGCACCTGGCTGCTTGGTAGTGGGTGGAGGGAGGTAGGGGAGCTGGGGCCTCTGGGAAGGGCAGTGATCTCTGAGACAGGAGAGTGCGGGGTGGTCGTGTTGGGGACGTTGATCTCTGAGGCTGCTCCCAGAGGTGGGAGGAGCGGGAGGCTAGGCGCCATCCTCTGCTCTGGGGCTGTGGGCCGGGCGTGACATGGGTGTTTCTGAGTGCCCCCAGGACCCCCTGGCCCTGTGCTCACACTGCCACCCTACCCCGCCCCACAGGCTGGCGTCTGGAGGTCTTGGAGGCGCCCCAGGATGTGACCGTGCGCACCGGGGGGCAGGCCCGCTTCAGCTGCACCCTTAGCGAGACGGTGCCCGTGGGCGAGGCGACTTGGTACATAAACGGAGCCTCCGTGCAGCCCGATGACGCAGACTGGACCGTGGCCACCGACGGCAGCCATCACGCCCTGCTGCTGCACCGGGCCCAGCCGCACCACGCCGGCGAGGTCACCTTTGCTGCTCGCGATGCTGTCGCCTCCGCAAGGCTCACTGTCCTGGGTGGGTGGCTTGGGCCTGCCTGCCGCAGCTCGGGCCCAGGGCTCTGGGGCAGGTGGGTGGGAGGACGAGGCATTTCCGCTTCAGAAGCTGTTGGGGGCTGTCCGTGGCCCCACACGCGGAGTGGGTCGGGGCACACATGCTTCCTGTGACCCCAGTACACCTTTGTCAGTCCCGCAGAGAGACGAGGCTAAGGGCACAGCTCACAGGACTCGGGAGCAGACACCAGCGTGGGCGGGTCTGCAGGTGCAGGCTGCCCGCTGCTGCCCTGACCACCTCCTCCCCGCCCCACAGGCCTCCCCGACCCCCCAGAGGACGCAGAGGTGGTGGGGCGCAGTGGCAGCTCCGTGACGTTGTCCTGGGTGGCCCCCACGAGCGATGGCGGAGGGGGTCTCCGTGGCTACCGGGTAGAGATGAAGGCGGCAGCCACGGGAGAGTGGCAGCTGTGCCAGGATCTGGTGCCCGGGCCCGAGTGTGTGGTGGCTGGCCTGGCCCCCGGGGAGACCTACCGCTTCCGTGTGGCTGCAGTGGGCCCGGCAGGTGCTGGGGAGCCCGTGTACCTGCCCCAGATGGTGAAGCTTGGTGAGTGGCTGCCTTAGTCTTGGTTGACGAGGGCGGGGGCCCAGCTTGCAGCCCTCAAAGCCTCTCTCCACTGAGGGTCCCCGCCCGCACCCTTGCTGACCCTGATCCCTGTTCCCAGCAGAGCCCCTGGAGGCCAGGCCTGCAGCCCCTGCCCCCGAGAGCCGGCAGGTGGCGGCCGGGGAGGACATGTGTCTGGAGTGTGAGGTGGCCGAGGCGGGTGAGGTCGTCTGGCTGAAGGGGACGGAGCACTGGCCTCTGTGTACAGGAGAACTGGAGCAGGCTGAGAATGAGGGCAGAGATATGTCTGGTCCGAGTGAGTGAGGGGAGCAGCCCAGTGGGTCTGTTAGCCCTGGCTGGGGGAGGAAAGGAAGGGGACAGTTTTCCGGAGGCCCGTGCTGTGGCAGAGCTGAGAGGCAGAAGCCTCTGTCTGCGTTTGAGCCTGGCTGCAGCCTCGGGTGAGTTTTCAGTCTGTGAACATTTGTGAGGCTTCTTACCTGTTAGGTGGAGCAGACTCTCCTTCCTAACCAAGGCCTGGTGATGGCGTGGGGATGGTCAGGGCCTTAGGACGTCCCTGTGTGGGGATGGACAGGGCCTTAGGGCATCCCTGTGTGTCTCCTGGTGGACACCCAGACACCCTCCCCCTGGCCGCATCCTCTGAGGCCCTTCGTCCTGAGGGTGGCTCTCCCACATGACTCTTGGGGTGCTGGGTAGGAAAAGCCCTGAGCACGCCTTGAGCCACTGTCTTTCTGCAGCCAAGAACACGGTGGTGAAGGGCCTGGAAAACGTGGAGGCGCTCGAGGGCAGCGAGGCGCTGTTCGAGTGCGTCCTGTCCCAGCCGGAGGTGGCCGCCCACACCTGGCTGCTGGACGATGAGCCCGTGCACACCTCTGACAATGCCGAGGTGGTCTACTTTGAGAACGGCCGGCGGCACCTACTGCTGCTCAAAAACCTGCGGCCGCAGGACAGCTGCCGCGTGACCTTCCTGGCGGGGGACATGGTGACGTCTGCCTTCCTCACCGTCAGAGGTCAGACTTGTGGGCTCGGGAGGGCGGTTCTCTGTGGTCCACCAGCTGATGTCCCCCTGCGGGAGCGCAGGAGGGTAGGGGTCTGGGGGGCTGGTCTGAGACCCCTCCTGGGGGATAACCCACATCAGGGGTGCATCTCTCTCAGACCTATCCTCCTAAACACTGCGTGCCGAAGTGGGGTGGGATGGGGTGGGCTAGAGCCCCTGTGTGGGACTCTTCACCTCTCTCACCAGATCCCACGCTGGTCGGGTGCAGGGGGTGGTGATGAGGCTGGGGACACAGGGCACATGAGCCTCTCAGAGCCCTCCCCGGAGATGTCACCTTGTGGGGGAGGTATGGGGGCTGGGGTCACAGGAGAGGGCCTAGGTTCCTGAGATGCGCCCCCCGTTGGATATTTGGCTGGGGGTCATAGGCAAGGGCTGGGGCAGCAGGGGTCATACGGACTCCTCCACTGGGCACCTGGCTGCTTGGTAGTGGGTGGAGGGAGGTAGGGGAGCTGGGGCCTCTGGGAAGGGCAGTGATCTCTGAGACAGGAGAGTGCGGGGTGGTCGTGTTGGGGACGTTGATCTCTGAGGCTGCTCCCAGAGGTGGGAGGAGCGGGAGGCTAGGCGCCATCCTCTGCTCTGGGGCTGTGGGCCGGGCGTGACATGGGTGTTTCTGAGTGCCCCCAGGACCCCCTGGCCCTGTGCTCACACTGCCACCCTACCCCGCCCCACAGGCTGGCGTCTGGAGGTCTTGGAGGCGCCCCAGGATGTGACCGTGCGCACCGGGGGGCAGGCCCGCTTCAGCTGCACCCTTAGCGAGACGGTGCCCGTGGGCGAGGCGACTTGGTACATAAACGGAGCCTCCGTGCAGCCCGATGACGCAGACTGGACCGTGGCCACCGACGGCAGCCATCACGCCCTGCTGCTGCACCGGGCCCAGCCGCACCACGCCGGCGAGGTCACCTTTGCTGCTCGCGATGCTGTCGCCTCCGCAAGGCTCACTGTCCTGGGTGGGTGGCTTGGGCCTGCCTGCCGCAGCTCGGGCCCAGGGCTCTGGGGCAGGTGGGTGGGAGGACGAGGCATTTCCGCTTCAGAAGCTGTTGGGGGCTGTCCGTGGCCCCACACGCGGAGTGGGTCGGGGCACACATGCTTCCTGTGACCCCAGTACACCTTTGTCAGTCCCGCAGAGAGACGAGGCTAAGGGCACAGCTCACAGGACTCGGGAGCAGACACCAGCGTGGGCGGGTCTGCAGGTGCAGGCTGCCCGCTGCTGCCCTGACCACCTCCTCCCCGCCCCACAGGCCTCCCCGACCCCCCAGAGGACGCAGAGGTGGTGGGGCGCAGTGGCAGCTCCGTGACGTTGTCCTGGGTGGCCCCCACGAGCGATGGCGGAGGGGGTCTCCGTGGCTACCGGGTAGAGATGAAGGCGGCAGCCACGGGAGAGTGGCAGCTGTGCCAGGATCTGGTGCCCGGGCCCGAGTGTGTGGTGGCTGGCCTGGCCCCCGGGGAGACCTACCGCTTCCGTGTGGCTGCAGTGGGCCCGGCAGGTGCTGGGGAGCCCGTGTACCTGCCCCAGATGGTGAAGCTTGGTGAGTGGCTGCCTTAGTCTTGGTTGACGAGGGCGGGGGCCCAGCTTGCAGCCCTCAAAGCCTCTCTCCACTGAGGGTCCCCGCCCGCACCCTTGCTGACCCTGATCCCTGTTCCCAGCAGAGCCCCTGGAGGCCAGGCCTGCAGCCCCTGCCCCCGAGAGCCGGCAGGTGGCGGCCGGGGAGGACATGTGTCTGGAGTGTGAGGTGGCCGAGGCGGGTGAGGTCGTCTGGCTGAAGGGGACGGAGCGCGTCCAGCCGAGCGGGCGCGTCCAGCTGCTCCGCCAGGGCCAGCGGCAGATGCTGCTGATCCAGGGCTTCTCCGCGGAGGACCAGGGAGAGTACCGCTGCGCCCCTGCACGGGACGCAGCCTCTGGGTCAGCTGCTGCTTTCCAGGGTATGTCTCCCGGGGCCCCCTGTTGGAAGGAGCCCTGGGGTGGGTGTGGAGTGGGCCAACCCGCTTCCTCACTGGCCTTCTCTTGAGAAACTGCTGGACAGACATCCCCCACGTTAAGGCCTGAGGCCTGGGGTGGGGAGATGCACCAGTCATGTGGCTCAGTCTCCTGTCAGAGCCCATATCACTGACATCTGAGGCCACACTGTCCCCTGGTCGATGTCCCCACCTTGGTGCCCCCTGCTGGCTCTTTGAACCCTTGCATGCCTGCTGTCTGAGCCCCCGGCACCTGCTCTGCCCCTGGCCTGGGGTTTCCTGTGTTCACCTGCTCTTGTGTAGGAGGGAGAATGAGGCCTAGAGAGGGCTGTTCAGAGCCTCTAAAACCTTCTCAAGATTGTGCATCCGAGCTCTCAGGGCCCAGGCAGGCAGCTGCTGCTGCTGCTAAGTCGCTTCAGTCGTGTCCGACTCTGTGCGACCCCATAGACGGCAACCCACCAGGCTCCCCCGTCCCTGGGATTCTCCAGGCAAGAACACTGGAGTGGGTTACCATTTCCTTCTCCAATGCATGAAAGTGAAAAGTGAAAGGGAAGTCTCTCAGTCGTGTCCGACTCATAGCGACCCCAGGGACTGCAGCCCACCAGGCTCCTCCATCCGTGGGATTTTCCAGGCAAGAGTACTGGAGCAGGCAGGCAGCAGAGGCCTCTAAAGGGAACTGTGGTCAGTAGCCAGGGCCAGCCTGGGGTCGCTGTGCTTGTATAACTGACCAGTCTCCCGCCCTCCTCAGTGGTGCTGAGCCCAGAATCTGGGGAGGAGGGCCCTGCTCAGCCCAGCCTGCCCCCTGAGGCAGCCCAGGAGGGCGACCTGCACCTGCTGTGGGAGGCGCTGGCCCGGAAGCGCCGCATGAGCCGCGAGCCCACACTGGACTCCATCAGCGAGCTGCCCGAGGAGGATGGCCGCCCGCAGGGCCCGCGGCAGGAGGCCGAGGAGGCCGCGCCTGACCTCTCAGAGGAGTACTCCACGGCCGACGAGCTGGCGCGCACGGGTGAGGCCGACCTCTCGCACACCAGCTCTGACGATGAGTCCCGTGCAGGCACGCCTTCGCTGGTTACCTACCTCAAGAAGGCTGGGAGGCCCAGCACCTCGCCACTGGCCAGCAAGGTGAGTCTCCCGCTTGACCTGCAAGGAGAGACCCACGTTTCTTAGATTTTTGCCACTCCATCATGCATCCACACATCATTTATCCACTGTCTGTCCATCAGCCCATCCAGCACTCATTTATCCAGTCATTTTCCCACCCACCATCTGCCCATCTATTGGTCATCCAGCTACCGACCCAGCTACGATTCACCTACCCATGCATCCATCCACGTGGCTGTGAAAACGCTTTTCCTGAAGAGCTGGAACCAATCTCTCTGTGGTACTCCTCACAGCTCTGTCCCCCTCTGGGGAAAGCAGTGTCAGGGAGGGTAGACTTGCTTTCTGTCAGCAGCAGAAGCCCTCAGGCGCTCGGCCTCGGTGAAGGGAGTGCGGTTGAGAGCGAGCAGCAGGCAGGAGGCGTGCTGGAGCAAGGCGTGGGGCTGGGGCAGGAGGCCCGGGCTCTGCTGCCCCGTGCCCTGCGTGTGTCCCTGCCGCATCCTTTGCCTGCCCTGGGCCTCAGGCACCCTACCCTACCTGTGCTCACAGGCTGGGGCCCCAGCAGCCCCCTCTGGGAAGCCGCAGGAGAAGCCACCTGCAGTACACCCACCACCAGGAGACCTGAGCGCTGGGGACCTGGGTGACCCGACCTTGGACCAGGCCGCAGTGAAGATCCAGGCGGCCTTCAAGGGTTATAAGGTCCGGAAGGAGATGCAGCAGCAGGAGGGGCCCGTGCTCCGCTGCACGTTTGGGGACACCGTGGCACAGGTGGGAGATGTCCTGCATCTGGAGTGTGTCGTGTCCAGCAAGACAGATGTGCGTGCCCGCTGGCTGAAGGATGGCGTGGAACTGACGGACAGCCGGCACCACCACATTGACCAGCTTGCGGACGGCACCTGTTCTCTGCTGGTCACTAGCCTGGGCCGGGCCGACGCTGGCCGTTACACCTGTCAGGTGAGCAACAAGTTTGGCCACGTGGCCCACAGTGCCAACGTGGTGGTCAGTGGCACGGAGAGTGAGAACGAGAGCTCCTCCGGGGGTGAGCTGGATGACACCTTCCGCCGGGCCGCCCGGCGGCTGCACCGCCTCTTCCGCACGAAAAGCCCGGCGGAGGTCTCAGACGAGGAGATCTTCTTCAGCGCTGACGAGGGCAAGGCAGAGCCTGAGGAGCCTGGGGACTGGCAGACGTACCGCGAAGATGAGCACTCCATTTGCATCTGCTTTGAGACGCTGGCGGAGGCCCGCCGGGCAGCCAGCCGCTTCCAGGAGATGTTTGGCGTGTTGGGCATCCACGTGGACATCAGCCTGTCCGAGCTGGGACCGCGCAGGGTGGAGATGCGCATTGGCAAGGTGGCACCCCCCACTTCAGCCCCGCGGGAGCCGGTGCTGACGGCAGAGGCTGGTGAGTCTGCAAGCTGTACGCGGGGAGGACGAGCAAAGCCCGGCTGGCAATCCAGTGTCAGCTGAAGACTGGAGGAGGGGGCTGGGCTTTAGCCTCTGGTTGTGCACAGATGTGGTCCACTGAGCTGGAAAGAGCCCTGACTTTGGGGTGAGACAAAGCTCAGTTTAAATTCCAGCTCTGCCTCTTTGAGCCTCAGAGTCCTATTCTATGAAATATGTTCGGGAATACTGACTTCCTAGAGTTGAGGGATTTATTTTTTCCCCCAATGAGGGTTTGAGATGTAATCTGTATAAAAGGTAGGGCCCCACATAGTCCAGTCTGAACCCCATTTCCCACTCCAGCAACTAAAGTTAATTGAAACGTCATTTCTCTGTTTACTTCTGTCTCTCTAACAGGGAACATCATTACCCGCATAGATTACCATCATAATGATACCCTAAAGGGGGTATCGTTGACAACCCACAGCATCATTCCTCCTCTTTAATTCTGAGCTGCTTGTGTGCTTCCAATTCCAGACTGCCAGACTTGGCCTTCCCTTTACTTCCCCTTCCTCCCCATTTCTTATCTGCTATCTCTCTGACCTCATGGGAGCTTGGGAACCAGGCTGGCAAAGAGAGGATTCTTCTAGAGCATGGGGAGGAGGGGATAGCTCCGTTGGCAGAGAGAGAATTCTGTTTGGCCACCAGTATATGAGCACTCACGTGAATGGGTGCCATGCAGCATTGAACTGCTGGCAGCTGGGGTAGCTGAGGGGAACCCAGGGCTGACGTGCTGTATGCCCTGCCCTTCTCTTCTAGCCCCAGTGTTCCTGACCGAGCTACAGAATCAGGAGGTGCTGGACGGGTACCCTGTGAGCTTTGACTGTGTGGTGACAGGCCAGCCTGTGCCCACTGTGCGCTGGTTCAAGGATGGGAGGATGCTGGAGGAGGATGACCACTACATGATCAGTGAGGACCAACAGGGCGGCCACCAGCTCATCATCACGGCTGTGGTGCCAGCAGACATGGGTGTCTACCGCTGCCTGGCCGAGAACAGTGTGGGTGTGTCCTCTACCAAGGCAGAGCTCCGTGTGGACCGTGAGTACACGTTTGGGTGTGAAGATTCAGGCAGGGCAGGGATCCTGGCAGTGAGAGGCAGTGCTAGGTTGGAGGATGACCAGCCCAGCATTGGTCTCAGGTCAGGCAGAATTTGGGGCTGGAAAGTCTTGTGGCAGATAGAGAGTTCTCTTGGAGCCCCCTTGAGAGGTAAATGGGATGGGGAAGAACCTGGGAAGACTTGGAGGTACCCCATGGGCACCGTGGGTGGTTAACGGCACTGTGGCATAATAAGAAATATATATTTTTGATCTTTGCTCCTGATTCCTGGTGGGCCCCTAGATAGCTTCAGTACAAATAAATCCATCTGATTTTTCACAAAAATCCAAAAACACATGGAGGAAACACAGAATTTCAGATTCAAGGATGGAATTTCAAATAGTGCTGGAGTAATTTGAACAATTGTAGGCAAAAATATGAACACACCAAGGAAACCAGAATTGAAAGAGACACGTGTACCCCAGTGTTCATTGCAGCACTGTTTACAATAGCTAGGACATGGATGCAACCTAGATGTCCATCGGCAGATGGGTGGATAAGGAAGTTGTGGCACATATACACAATAGAATACTACTCAGCTATAAAAAGGAACGCGTTTGAGTCAGTTCTAATGAGGTGGATGAACCTAGAACCTATTATACAGAGTAAAGTAAGTCAGAAAGAGAAACACCAATATTAACGCATATATATGGAATTTAGAAAGACAGTAATGATGATCCTATATGCAGGGCAGCAAAAGAGACACAGATGTAAAGAACAGTTTTGGACTCTGTGGGGGAAGGCGAGGGTGGGGTGATTTGAGAGAACAGCACTGAAACACATGTATTACCGTATGTGAAGCAGATGACCAGTGCACGTTTGATGCATGAACCAGGGCACCCAAAGCCAGTGCTCTGGGACAACCCAGAGGGATGGGGTGGGGAGGGAGGGGGCGTTCAGGATAGGGGAAACGTACACCCATGGCTGATTCACGTAATTATACAGAGTAAAGTAAGTCAGAAAGAGAAACACCAATATTAACGCATATATATGGAATTTAGAAAGACAGTAATGATGATCCTATATGCAGGGCAGCAAAAGAGACACAGATGTAAAGAACAGTTTTGGACTCTGTGGGGGAAGGCGAGGGTGGGGTGATTTGAGAGAACAGCACTGAAACACATGTATTACCGTATGTGAAGCAGATGACCAGTGCACGTTTGATGCATGAACCAGGGCACCCAAAGCCAGTGCTCTGGGACAACCCAGAGGGATGGGGTGGGGAGGGAGGGGGCGTTCAGGATGGGGGAAACGTACACCCATGGCTGATTCACGTTGAGGTATGGCAAAAACCATCACAATATTGTAAAGGAAGAATCCTCCAATTAAAATTTATTAATTAAAAAAAGAAACCAAAAATAGGAACTTCAACCTTGTGTGAAAATTACCTCAGAATAGATTACATACTTAAATGTATGAACCTATCAAACTTTTAGGGAAAACGTGGGAGGAAATCCTCAGGATCAAGGGCTAGGAAAAGACTACTTAGACTTCACCCTAAAATGAAAAAAGGGATGGGGTGGGGAGGGAGGGGGCGTTCAGGATGGGGGAAACGTACACCCATGGCTGATTCACGTTGAGGTATGGCAAAAACCATCACAATATTGTAAAGGAAGAATCCTCCAATTAAAATTTATTAATTAAAAAAAGAAACCAAAAATAGGAACTTCAACCTTGTGTGAAAATTACCTCAGAATGGATTACATACTTAAATGTATGAACCTATCAAACTTTTAGGGAAAACGTGGGAGGAAATCCTCAGGATCAAGGGCTAGGAAAAGACTACTTAGACTTCACCCTAAAATGAAAAATTGGTAAAGTGGACCTCCTCAGACTTAAAACTGCTTGCTCTGTGAAAAATCAAGTGTTGAGGATGAAAAGCCATGGGCTGGGGAAAAGTACCTGCATTATTTGTTGAAAAGAATATTTTCCCTTATAACATTGTCTTGGAACTCTTTTGGCCAGAAATGAATTTCCATTAAATGTATAGATTTATTTCTGACTTTCATTTCTCTTCCATTCGTCCAGATATCTGTCATTATGCCATTACCACACTGTTTTGACTATTGTAGCTTTGTATTAAGTTTTGAAACTGTAAGTGTGAGTCCGCCAACTTGATTGTTTTGACCATCCTGAGTCTCTTGTATTTTTTAATGTTTTAGGATCAGCCTGTCAATTCCTGCAAACATAATCTCTGGGTAGTTTTTATTATTTCCTTTTTATCAGTGGTTTTTGAATAATCATAATTTTTGGTGCACTTGCCTTTATGTTCCTTATCTTGCAGTTAATTGAGGTTCTTGAGTTAATGGGGCTTCCCTGGTGGCTCAGATGGTAGGGAATCTGCCTACAATGCAGTAAACTCAGGTTTGATCCTTGGGTCAGGATGGTCTCATGCAGAACAGAAGGGCTACTCTGCAGTATTCTTGCCTGGAGAATTCCATGGACAGAGGAGCCTGGTGGGCTGTACAATCCATGGGTTCACAAAAGAGTTGGACACAACTTAGCAACTAACACTTGTAATATTTTTCATTAAGTTTGAAATTTGTGAGGCATTATTTCTTGAAATATTTTTCCTTTCCCCCTTCATCTGGGGACTTATACATAATCGAGGCACTTGAAGTTGCACTTGCTGTTCAGTCGCTCAGTCATGTCCAACTCTTTGCAACCCCATGGACTGCAACATGCCAGGCTTTCCTGTCCTTCACCATCTGCTGGAGTTTGCTCAGACTCATGTCCATTGAGTCAGTAATGCCATCCAACCATCTCAACCTCTGTCGTCCCCTTCGCCTCCTGCCATCAATCTTTTCCAGCATCAGGGTCTTTTCCAATGAATTGGGCCTTCACATCAGGTGGCCACAGTATTGGAGCTTCAGCTGTAGCATCAGTCCTTCCAATGAATATTCAGGCTTGATTTCTTTTAGGATTGACTGATTTGATCTCCTTGCAGTCCAAGGGACTCTGAAGAATCTTCTCCAGCACCACAGCTCAAAAGCATCAATTCTTCTGCACTCAGCCTTCTTTATGGTCCAACATTCACACCCATACTTGACTACTGGAGAAACTATACCTTTGACTATACGGACCTTTGCTGGCAAAATGATGTCTGCTTTTTAATATGCTGTCTAGGTTTGTCATAGCTTTTCTTCCAAGGAGCAAGCGTCTTTTAGTTTCATGGCTGCAGTCACTTTCTGCAGTGATTTTGGAGCCCAAGAAAATAAAGTCTGTCACTGTTTCCATTGTTTCCCCATCTATTTGCCATGAAGTGATGGGACCAGATGCCATGATCTTTGGTTTTTGAATGTTGAGTTTTAAGCCAGCTTTTTTACTCTGCTCTTTCACTTTTATCAAGAGGCTCTTTAGTTCCTTTTCACTTTCTACATATCAAAGGTTATTGATATTTTTCCTGACAATCTTGATTCCAGTTTGTGAGTCATCCAGCCTGGCATTCCTCATGATGTACTCTGCATATACATTAAAAAGGCAGGGTGACAATATACAGCCTTGACGTACTCCTTTCCCAATTTTGAATCATTCCATTGTTCCATGTCCGGTTCTAACTGTTGCTTCTTGACATACAGATTTCTCAGAAGACAGGTAAGGTGGTCTGGTATTCCCATCTTTGTAAGAATTTTCCACCATTTGTTGTGATCCACACAGTCAAAGTCTTTGACTTAGTCAGTGAGGCAGAAGTAGATGTTTTCTGTAATTATCTCGCAGAATCTTTTGATGAATCAGCCTGGCAATGCAGGAGATGCAAGAGATGCAGGTTCGATCCCTGGGTCAGGAAGATCCCCTGGAGAAGGAAATGGCAACCCACTCCAGTTTTCTTGCCTGGGAAATGCTATGGACAGAGGAGCCTGGTGGGCTACAGTCCAAGGGTTCACAAAGAGTCAGACATGACTGAGAACTGAGCACAGCTGAAGTTGTACTACAGCTTACTAATAATCCTTTTATATTTTAAAGTTCTTGTTTTCTGTGCATTTCATTTTGCGTAGTTTCTATTGCTGTGCTTTTACATTCACTATCCTTTTTTTCTGTAGTATCTAATTTGCTATCAGTCCCACCGATTGTATTGTTTATCCCTAGAAGTTCTACTTGAATCATTTTTCTTAAAAATGATGTACTGGTTTCCTTTTTGGTTTTTGACTGCACCGGGCTGTCACTGCACGTGAGCTTTCTCTGGTTGCCTGGAGCGGGAGCTGCTCTTGTTTTCGTGTGGTGGCCTCTCTTGTTGAGGCTCACAGGCTCGAGAGGCTTGGCTCAGGAGTTGTGATGCATAGTCTAGTTGTTCTGCAAACATGGGGGAGCTTCCTGAATCAGGGATCAAACCCATGTCTGCTGCAGTGGTGGGTAGATTCTTAACCACTAGCCCACTGTGGAAGCCACCCTGCTTGAATCTTTTTGATATGCTCTAGAGCTCATCTTAACTTTTTGAACACATGGAACACAATTCTAGTGCTTGTGTGAATGAATGTCCTTCTCTCTCAGTTCTAACATCTGTGTCAAGTCTGAGTTGGTTTTGACTGACAGATTATTCTGCATGTTACATATAGGTTGTGTGTTTTCTGACTCCTTGCGTGTCTTGACAGTCTTGGCTAAATGCCTGACAGTGTGAACTTAACCCCGTTGGGAGGTGAGTGTTTTGTGTTTCTGCATGTCTTCTTGAGCGATACAGTGAGTTACTTGGAAGCAGCTAGATCCTTTTGGATCTGCCTTGTGGGATTTGTTAGGTGGGGCCAAGGCAGTGCTCAGTCCAAGGCTGACTGTCTTTGTCTGCTGAAGTAAGTGTCCCTGAGCATTCTGCCTGATGCCCCGTGACTTATGAAAGTGCCCATCTGCCTGTGGACAGACATTATTGCAGCCCTTGTGCTCCTCTGGCCCTTTCCGATGGCTCTCCGGTATGCATCTACCAGTTGGGGCTCTGCTGAATCCTCAAGAAAGGGGGCCCTCTCTCTGCACAGCTTTCTCTTCTCTGATTTTCTGTTCCATGGACAAAGACGGCCTTTGTCTCTCAGGACAGCAGCTCTTGTTTCCTGTACTCAGGATCTGCCTGGCTCTGCCTCAGTTTCCCCGTCATGCATGCTTCAGGCAGGAAGCTGGGGAAATTATAGGGCCCAGGGTTGTTTTCTGAGGCTTCCCTCATAGCTCAGTTGGTAAAGAATCCGCCTGCATTCCTGTCTCTAACAGATCGCTGTCCTTCACTTGTGTAACGCCTGTGACTTGAAAACCA
>SJYR01002382.1:286286-306048 GCA_006410655.1 Kobus ellipsiprymnus
AAAGTCTACAAACAATAAATGCTGGAGAGGGTGCAGAGAAAAGGGAACCCTCTTACACTGTTGGTGGGAATGCAAACTGGTACAGCTACTATGGAGAACAGTGTGGAGATTCCTTAAAAAAAACAAGTGAAATAGAACTGCCATATGACCCAGCAATCCCACTTCTGGGCATACACACCAAGGAAACCAGAATTGAAAGAGACACATATACCCCAATGTCCATCGCAGCTCTGTTTATAATAGCCAGGACATGGAAGCAACCTAGATGTCCATCAGCAGATGAATGGATAAGAAAGCTGTGGTTCATATACACAATGGAATATTACTCAGCTATTAAAAAGAATGGATTTGAATCAGTTCTAATGAGGTGGATGAAACTGGAGCCTATTATACAGAATGAAGTAAGCCAGAAAGAAAAACACCAATACAGTATACTACCGCGTATATATGGAGTTTAGAAAGATGGTAACGATGGCCCTATATGTGAGACAGCAAAAAAGACACAGATGTAAAGAACAGACTTTTGGACTCTGTGGGAGAAGGCGAGGGTGGGATGATTTGAGAGAATAGCATTGAAATGTGTATTATGATGTGTGAAACAGATCGCCAGTCCAGGTTCAATGCATGAGACAGGGTGCTTAGGGCTGGTGCACTGGGATGACCCAGAGGGATGGGATGGGGAGGGAGGTTGGGGGGAAGGTCAGGATGGGGAACACATGTACACCCATGTCTGATTCATGTCCATGTATGGCAAAATCCACCACAATATTGTAAAGTAATTAACCCCTAATTAAAATAAATTTTTAAAAAATCCCCACCTCTGCATCTGTCCAGTTAGGAAATTCCAAGTGTGTAGGAACTCTGAGTCAGGAACAGGAGGAAGACCAAACTTCTGTTTCTTATTATAAATCCCTACATCACAGCCATTATTTTCTGTATTGTGTTTGTTTTCCTTTGGTTGTTTTGGGGGTGGGTATCTTATTTCAGGCTGTTGTAACAAAGTCCCATAGACTGGGCAGCTTAAATGATAGAAGCACACTGCCTGAAATTATGGAGGCGGAAGGGTGCTGGTGAGAGTCCTCTTCCAAGTTGCCAACATCTGTCTTCTCACTGTGTTCTCACGTGGGGGAAGGGAGAAGGGGTCCCTTCTTATTAGGGCACTAATCCCATTCATGAGGCTCCACCCTTATGACATCATCTAAGCCTGATCACCTTGAAAAGGTCCCACCTTTAGACACCATCATGGTAGGAGTACAGACTTGAACACATGAATTTGGGGAGGGGGGGGAGCGGGTGGATACAGCACTCTGACCACAGCAGAGGATAAATTTAGCCTTTATTCTTCATTGTGGCTCTAAGAGGAAACCCCAGCTGCTGGCTTTGAGACTTGTGTCACCCTTGTTGCTTAGTTGGCTGGAACTAAGGAACTAAGTTAGTTGCCACTGTCTGCTATTATGAAGCCCAGTATTGATAATTTGCTGGGTCTTGAAGTCAGTTACAGGCCTGGAAACAGGGGCTGGTAAGTAGCCTGGGGACAGGGAGGAGCCACAGGTAGCCGCGCCACCCATTCCTTCTGACTCAGAAGTGCAGAAGTGTGAGTGTCCCCTGGGAATGGCTGCACAGTGAGAATCGGGTGTGCTCTGGGGGTTGGGCTCGTGCCTGGGAAGAAGATGAGGTGCAGGCCTCGCTTCAGCCCCGCCCTTCACCCGCAGTGACCAGCACCGACTATGACACTGCTGCGGACGCCACAGAGACCTCGTCCTACTTCAGCGCCCAGGGGTACCTGTCCAGGTAGAGCGCCAGGCAGAGGTGGGCAGCGCCCAGTGGGCTGGTGGCCCCGGGTCCTTGCGGGGTGGCAGTGCTGGCTTGGACTGACAGCATCCCAAGCGTGGTGGCTTCAGCCAGCCCACCATACTCTCCACCCAGCATGGAGGAGAACTCAGGACTGACCCACCCCAACCCCGGACCCCTCCTGTCCCGAAGCCCTCACTGGTCCTGCTCACGGCTGCCACTTCTTTGTTCTCCCCGCCAGCCGGGAACAAGAGGGCACAGAGTCTACCTCAGAGGAGGGGCAGCTGCCCCAGGTCGTGGAGGAGCTGAAAGACCTGCGGGTGGCCCCCGGCACACAGCTGGCCAAGTTCCAACTCAAGGTGAAAGGTGAGCGGGAGAGGGGCGGAGGGCACAGCGCCGTCTCCTGCCAAGCCACCGTGGCATGGTCACCGGTGACCCCGGGCTCTCCGAGGGCCTGTGGGGGGCACGGTGCCCACTGGGCTGGGGCCCTGCACTCACCGCTCCCCCTGTGGCCTCAGGCTACCCCACGCCTCGACTCTACTGGTTCAAAGACGGGCAGCCCCTGACCGCATCCGCGCACATACGTATGGCGGACAGGAAGATGCTGCACACCCTGGAGATTGTCTCGGTCACCAGCGAGGATGCAGGCCAGTACTCGGCCTACATCAGCAACGCCGTGGGTGCTGCTTACTCCTCTGCTCGGCTCCTGGTCCGAGGTGGGTGCCCAGCGATGTGGCAGGGCCTGGCGTCCACACCTGGGTTGGCACACCTGTGGCAGGCCTGGAAGCCAGGACCCAGTGGTCACTGCCCCTGTGTACAGAAGTCACGGGTGCCCAGAAACTGCTTCCCAGAGGGCATGTGCCCCTAAAGGGTGAAGTGTGTGTATGAAAATGCTAGTCTCTCAGTTACGTCCGACCCTCTGTGACCCCATGGACTGCAGTCCTCCAGGCTCCTCTGGTCATAGAAGTTTCCATTCAAGAATACTGGAGGGGGTAGCCTTTCCCTTCTACAGGGGATCTTCTCAAACCCAGGGATTAAGCCCAGGTCTCTTGCATTGCAGGCAGATTCTTTACTGTCTGAGCCATCAGGGAAGCTGAGGGGGCAAGGGGCCCATGAAAACTGACTAGCTAGAAGGCTAGCTAGCTGGTGGAGTCATCCCAGGCAAGCATGGGGCCTTCGGTAGACTCTGGGGAGGAAGAGGCACATAGTCATTTTAGAAGGAGAAGTCTGAACTTCCTTACTGTTCCAAGTTCTGAGCACTGCAAGGTGATTCCCGGTTTTACCCAAGTCTGCACTGGTCTAGGGAGCCAACATTGCCTGTGGCTTGGCTTCAGTGTGACTTTTTGAGCAGACCTGTTCCTGTGTTGGTTTCAGCGCCGTGCCCCAGACCCCTGGGCTGACATGGGGTAGCACTGCATCTGGTCCGTGGGGCCTGAGTGCAAATCCCAGGTCTGCATGGCCAGCCAAATTTAGGAAGGCTGCTGTGTGTGGTGTGTGGAAGTGGGTGGGGCCCCCCTTGACACTCCCACCCTGATAGGCAGGCTTGTTCGGGGGAGGGGCCACCTTGGTGCTGCAGATCTGACTTGTGTGCTTTTTTCAGGCCCCGATGAACCAGAAGAGAAGCCAGCATTAGGTGAGCTGAACCCAGAGGGCCGAGAGAGGGAGGCCCTGGGCATAGATTCAGTAAGGGGATGTGAAGGGGAATTGTGAATTCCCGTGTGGAACTGGGGATCCGTGTTGTTTACCACTAAGTGCCGCGTGTCTTTCCAGATGCACGCCAGCAGCTGGTCCCACCCAGGTTCCTGGAGAAATTCACCTCCAAGAAGGTGAAAAAGGGTTCCAGCATCACTTTCTCTGTAAAGGTGGAAGGTAGGCGGTCCCGCCTCCCTGCCCCCACACAGGACCCTTCTAGAGAGGCTCGGAGGTGAGCCGTCCTCCTGGTGTGGGGAAGGACCATCCACCGTGTACTCCTGCCCACAGGAAGCCCACCGCCGGCTGTGCACTGGCTGCGGGAGGAAGCCGAGCAGGGTGTGCTGTGGATCGGCCGCCACACGCCAGGCTACACGGTGGCCAGCTCCGCTCAGCAGCACAGCCTGGTCCTGCTGGATGTGGGCCGACAGCACCAGGGCACCTACACTTGCATCGCCTCCAACGCTGCCGGCCAGGCCCTCTGCTCCGCAGGCCTGCACGTCTCTGGCTGTGAGTGGGCGTGGGAGTGGGGGCAGAGTGGGCAGCGTGCAGCCTCCGAGCTCCTGGGCCAGTCCCCACCCACTACCCTGTGGGCTCCGCTCAGCTAGACCCTCCTAGAAGCCCCCACCACCCTGAGTGGTTTCTTCCCGGGCCCTCTCAGCTCCTCCTCAGAGGGCTGGTGAGTCAACGTGCACACTCCTTCCATTTCCTGCCACTGGTGGGGTGACTATGGACAAGTTGGGGCAGTGGGCACAGGCTTCCTCGGGGCTCCAGGGGACAGGGCCAGGGCCCCTGGTGGGTGGTCCAGGCATCACCGGCAGGGGTGCTGGCAGAATCCTTGCTCCCGGGTGTGTGGTGTCATTCCGGTGGCTCGCCCTGTTCTCCCGACAGTGCCTAAGGAGGCGGGGGCCCCGGAGGAGCAGCCCGAGGTGAAGGAGGCCCTCATCTCCACCTTCCTGCAGGGGTGAGTGAGGGGCTGCTCAGGAGCTGGGGGCCAGCAGACAGGGCCCAAGAATGTGGGCCCTGGGGGTGCCGGTCCTGGGAGTGGGGGGTGGTGCTGCCACCAGGGAGGAGCCCCATCCTGCACCCCTGCCCAGCCCTGCTCTGCTTGGGTCGTGGGGCTAGGCTCCCCACTGGCGAGGAGTCCTTCCCCAGGACCCTGACCGTGGCATCTAGCCCCGCGGTCCCCAGACCCTCCTTTCTGTCAGGCTCCTCAGGGTATCTCCTCCCCCTCTAGGACCCAAGCTGTTGCTGCACAGATGTCAGAACCTACAGCTTGCACGGACCTTGCTGGGCAGAAGAAAGGTACGGGCAGGATGGGCACACGTCTGTGCAGGGAGGGGCGGGGGCATGCAGGAGGCTGCTCGGCGGGCTGCCCCCGGCCTATGGGGCTCCTCCGGACTGTGTGGCCCCAGGAACACCGCTGGCCCAGCTGAGGCCGGGGCTCCCTGCCCTCTTGTGGACCCAATTCTGACCTGCACAGGGCCCCAGCACCTTGGCGTGTTTTAAACTTGTATTTTATGGAAAATACTGAGTCTTCACAGAAGTCAGGAGGAAGGAGCCGTGCATCCCATGTGCCCACTGCCTGTGGGATCACTCTTCACTGACCTGCTTCGTTAATCTACCCACTCCTCCCTTTCCTGTGCTGCCCACCATTGGTCATCCTCATTGCCCCTTAACCCCAACACCTCCACTGACCCATCACCCCCGCAAAGGATCCCACGTCCATCAAGGTCAACCTGAAACTGCCAGGGTTCTGGCCCCCCAGCCCTTGAGCCCACTGCCTTTGGTGTCCAGAACCTGTCCTCATATTATACTGCCTGGCGGGGCTCCCTCTGATCTCTGTCCCTCCCGAGCCCCTTCCTAGACCAAAGGCCAAGTGGACAACCGGAGTGAAAGTGGCCTGGACCCCCCGGGGAACCCCACAGCTCCAAGCTCCAAGCCTAGCCTGACCACGTGCTCAGCTCTGCGCTCACCTCCCCTGCACCCACCGCCCTCCACCTTTGCAGGCTGCCTGCTGCCCTCTGCCTGCCTGCTCTCCCTCCAGCCACCTGCTGCTTCCACTGCCCAGACCCTGCTTCCCCAAGTTCATGGTCCCCTAAATCATACCTTGGCTCAGATGCTTTTGAGCCAAAGAGACCCCTAGTCGTGGTCAGTATTTCCTGTTTCTGGCAGTGCTGGCCCAGCTCTGTGTATCCATCGGCACCTCTGACCCCAAGCCCAGGATGGCCCCAGGGGCAGGTGTTCAGGCACGTCTGTGGAGCACACAGCTGGCTGAGCCCGGCTCTGGCCCCCAACAGAGCTCCTGGCAGCAGAGGCCCGTAGCCACCTGTCCTTGGCCGAGGTGGGCACGGAGGAGTTCCTGAAGAAGCTCACTTCGCAGATCACAGAGATGGTGTCGGCCAAGATCACACAGGGTAAGGCTGGCTGATGATGGCGCGAGCTCCAGGGGAGGCCGAGACTGCACCCCCAGGCCTGGGCCCTCCCCACCTGCGTGCCCTGGAGACCCGGGGGAGACGGCCGGTGGGGTAGGCCTTTTGAGGGCCTCATGTGTCCTGTGTCCCTCAGCGAAGCTGCAGGTGCCTGGAGTTGACAGTGACGAGGAGTCAAAGACGCCATCCGCATCCCCCCGGCATGGCCGTTCACGCCCGTCTTCCAGTGTCCAGGAGTCGTCCTCAGAGTCTGAGGATGGGGACTCCCGGGGAGAGGTGCATGGGCAGGCGAAGGGTGGGGGAGGGGGAGGTGAGAGCCTGGGGGCAGGGTACAGGTCCAGCTGGTACAGGGGGGGAAAGGAGGTGTGGGGAACACCCCTGTGTGAGCAGCATCACCACCCTGACTCAGGACACACCCAGCGCCCCACAGACTCCTCCTGATCCCTTTGGAGAGGGCCGCCTGCACCCCTGAAAGGAGCTCCCTACCCGGAGCTGGGTCAGGCCTGTTCTAGAGCTTCAGAGAATCTTAGGATGGCTGTGTCTTCTCCACTGAATCCTCGGGGCCTTTTAGCCTGAGGCCTTGGGAGGCCCATCAGCCCTCTCCCAACCCCGCTCCCCTCTGGCGTCTGCACGAGCTCCCTGGGGCCTTGGGAGACCTGGCTGGCCCCAGCGCAGGCCTGACAGAGCAGCTCCTCCCTCTCACCCGCAGATCTTTGACATCTACGTGGTCACAGCTGACTACCTGCCCCTGGGGGCTGAGCAGGATGCCATCTTGCTGCGGGAGGGCCAGTACGTGGAGGTCCTGGACTCTGCCCACCCCCTGCGCTGGCTCGTGCGCACCAAACCCACCAAAAACAGCCCCTCTCGGCAGGGCTGGGTGTCCCCTGCCTACCTGGACAAGCGGCTCAAGGTAACTAGGTGGCCAGAGGGGTGCTCCTGGGCTCGCAGGTGGGAGCCTGACCCTCGAAGGGCAGGCCAATGCTCAGGCTGCCTGTGACTCCACCCTGTTTTGTACCAGCTGTCTCCTGAGTGGGGGCCAGCGGAGGCCCCTGAGTTCCCTGGGGAGGCTTTGTCAGAGGACGAGTACAAGACGAGGCTGAGGTGAGGGGCCCCCAGACAGGTGGGAGGGTGGGTTTCTGTGGGGGAGCTCTGAGATGCTAATTTTCTATGGTGGGGCTGCCGGGTGGGTGTGGGGGTGCCCTCCCTCCGTTGTCTGGCCTGGCCCATCCTGAAAGCGGTCAGCACGGTGCGTGCGACTTGGAAGTGCCCCGTTGAGCTGCTGACCCCTGGGTCTCCCCTGCACGGCTGTCGCCCTGCCAGTGCCATCATCCGGGACCTGCTGAGCTCAGAGCAGTCCTTCGTGGGCGAGCTGCAGTTCCTGCAGAGCCACCACATGCAGTACCTGGACCGCTGCCCCCACGTGCCCGCAGCCGTGGCCAGCCAGAAGGCAGTCATCTTCCGAAACGTGCAGGACATCGGCCACTTCCACAGCAGGTGGGCCTGCAGGGTGGGCCTCGAGGCGTCTCCTTTGGTCTGTGTGTGTACATGCATGTACACGTGTGCGTGCTTAGACACAGATGCATGCAGGCACACACCAGTCACACGTGCACAGGACACACACATGGAGGCTCACACTTGCACACGTGTGTACTGGCAGGCCTAGGCCTCGGGAGTGGGCAGGGGTTGAAAAGAGACAGAACCTTGTATGACTTGATTGACCCATTGGTGTACCACAGCCCTGTACAAGGACACACGTGTCCCGAGGAACATAGGCACGTGTGCCTGGCTTACCCCCAGCAGTGCCTGCAGCACACCTACCCACTGCAACCCAAGAACACAGGCATGCCCCAGAAGTGTGCACATGTATGTACGTGGGCACATACAAGTACATGTGCATACCTGCACACACACCCTTTCATGTGTGGCCATGCATGTGCACACATATACACGTACACCCACAGACACGTCGTTCCTTACATATTTACATGCCCACAGACGTGTACATGAAGCCCACGTGCAAACGTGTGTGGCCATCACAGCCCAGAGCACTGACTTTCAGCCGTAGGAGCTCGGGCCTCAGTAGCAGCCTGCTCCTTCCCAAACGCTGTTTGGGGCTGGATTGTGGGTCCTGGGTGGGTCCTGATGTCAGCCCTCACCTGACCATGGTTCCCCTCTGTGGCAGCTTCTTAGGGGAGTTGCGTGGCTGTGACACAGATGATGACGTGGCCATGTGCTTCATCAAGAACCAGGCAGCCTTTGAGAAGTATCTGGAGTTCCTGGTGGGCCGAGTGCAAGCCGAGTCGGTGATGGTCAGCACAGCCGTGCAGGAGTTCTACAAGGTGACCCTCCGCCCGCCAGCCCAGCACCACTCCCCAGGCTTGATTCTGGCTCCTGGCTTGTAGGTCATCTTCCCTGACCCTGCTCAGGCTCCACTTCACCTTCCCAGGACCCCTGACCCCCAGGTTAGAAAAGCAGGCAGGGACCCCCCGGCAACCCTGCTCTCCCACCAGCCCTGCTCGTGGGTTAGGCAGTGACGCTGGCCACCCCCTGGGGCAGCGGTGGGACCACCTGGGGAGGAGGGTCTGTGGGTGCGCATGTAAGCTCCCCTGGGCCCCCGGCCCCCCAGCTTTCAGACTCTGGGGACACAGGCCCCCTGGAGGCTGCACCTTCCTGCCCTGAGCCCAGCCCTGTGGTTCCCGCAGAAATACACTGAGGAGGTGCTGTCAGCCGCAGACCCCTCGCAGCCGCCACCACCACCGCTGCAGCACTTCCTGGAGCAGCCGGTAGAGCGCGTCCAGCAATACCAGGCCCTGCTCAAGGTAGGCAGTACGGTCCAGGGGCTGTGGGGCCGCCCCGTGCCCAGCCAGCCCAGGCCTTGCCTTACCTGCAGTCTTCCACAGGAGCTGATCCGAAACAAGGCACGGAACGGCCAGAACTGCGCGCTGCTCGAGCAAGCCTACGCGGTGGTGTCGGCCCTGCCTCAGCGAGCGGAGAACCAGCTGCACGTGTCGCTCATGGAGAACTACCCCGGCACCCTGGAGGCCCTGGGCGAGCCCATCCGCCAGGTCTGGGGCTGAGGGTGCGGGGAGACCCTGGGCGAGCCCATCCGCCAGGTCTGGGGCTGAGGGTGCGGGGAGACCCTGGGCGAGCCCATCCGCCAGGTCTGGGGCTGAGGGTGCGGGGAGGCCCTGGGCGAGCCCATCCGCCAGGTCTGGGGCTGAGGGTGCGGGGAGGCCCTGGGCGAGCCCATCCGCCAGGTCTGGGGCTGAGGGTGCGGGGAGACCCTGGGCGAGCCCATCCGCCAGGTCTGGGGCTGAGGGTGCGGGGAGACCCTGGGCGAGCCCATCCGCCAGGTCTGGGGCTGAGGGTGCGGGGAGGCCCTGGGCGAGCCCATCCGCCAGGTCTGGGGCTGAGGGTGCGGGGAGGCCCTGGGCGAGCCCATCCGCCAGGTCTGGGGCTGAGGGTGCGGGGAGACCCTGGGCGAGCCCATCCGCCAGGTCTGGGGCTGAGGGTGCGGGGAGACCCTGGGCGAGCCCATCCGCCAGGTCTGGGGCTGAGGGTGCGGGGAGGCCCTGGGCGAGCCCATCCGCCAGGTCTGGGGCTGAGGGTGCGGGGAGGCCCTGGGCGAGCCCATCCGCCAGGTCTGGGGCTGAGGGTGCGGGGAGACCCTGGGCGAGCCCATCCGCCAGGTCTGGGGCTGAGGGTGCGGGGAGACCCTGGGCGAGCCCATCCGCCAGGTCTGGGGCTGAGGGTGCGGGGAGGCCCTGGGCGAGCCCATCCGCCAGGTCTGGGGCTGAGGGTGCGGGGAGGCCCTGGGCGAGCCCATCCGCCAGGTCTGGGGCTGAGGGTGCGGGGAGGCCCTGGGCGAGCCCATCCGCCAGGTCTGGGGCTGAGGGTGCGGGGAGGCCCTGGGCGAGCCCATCCGCCAGGTCTGGGGCTGAGGGTGCGGGGAGGCCCTGGGCGAGCCCATCCGCCAGGTCTGGGGCTGAGGGTGCGGGGAGGCCCTGGGCGAGCCCATCCGCCAGGTCTGGGGCTGAGGGTGCGGGGAGGCCCTGGGCGAGCCCATCCGCCAGGTCTGGGGCTGAGGGTGCGGGGAGGCCCTGGGCGAGCCCATCCGCCAGGTCTGGGGCTGAGGGTGCGGGGAGGCCCTGGGCGAGCCCATCCGCCAGGTCTGGGGCTGAGGGTGCGGGGAGGCCCTGGGCGAGCCCATCCGCCAGGTCTGGGGCTGAGGGTGCGGGGAGGCCCTGGGCGAGCCCATCCGCCAGGTCTGGGGCTGAGGGTGCGGGGAGGCCCTGGGCGAGCCCATCTTCCAGGTGGGGCTGATGGTGCGGGGAGACCCTGGGCGAGCCCATCCGCCAGGTCTGGGGCTGAGGGTGCGGGGAGACCCTGGGCGAGCCCATCCGCCAGGTCTGGGGCTGAGGGTGCGGGGAGGACCCTGGGCGAGCCCATCCACCAGGTCTGGGGCTGAGGGTGCGGGGAGGACCCTGGGCGAGCCCATTTGCCAGGTCTGGGGCTGAGGGTGTGGGGAGGGCCCTGGGCAAGCCCATCCGCCAGGTGGGGCTGAGGGTGCGGGGAGGCCCTGGGCGAGCCCATCCTCCAGGTCTGGGGCTGAGGGTGCGGGGAGGCCCTGGGCGAGCCCATCCGCCAGGTCTGGGGCTGAGGGTGCAGGGAGGGCCCTGGGCAAGCCCATCCGCCAGGTCTGGGGCTGAGGGTGTGGGGAGGGCCCTGGGTGGTGGAGGGTGGATGCCCGGCTGGGCCTGGCTGACCGCGGCCGACCGCTCTTCCAGGGACACTTCATTGTGTGGGAGGGGGCACCGGGTGCACGGATGCCATGGAAAGGCCACCACCGGCACGTCTTCCTGTTCCGGAACCACCTGGTGGTCTGCAAGCCCCGACGGGACTCCCGCACCGACACCTTCAGCTACGTCTTCCGGAACATGATGAAGGTTTGCAGGGTGCCGGCGGAGCCTGGGTGGGCAGGGAGGCCGTGTAGGGTGTGCAGGCCGGGAAGCCCAGGGTCAGTCCCGCCAGCCCGGCCTCGGTGACCACGGCTTGGTCTGCGTCCCGGCAGTGAGCCTGTGCCCTCCTCCCACAGCTGAGCAGCATCGACCTGAACGACCAGGTGGAGGGCGATGACCGAGCCTTTGAGATCTGGCACGAGCGGGAGGACTCCGTGCGCAAGTACCTGCTGCAGGCACGGACGGTCATCACCAAGAACTCCTGGGTGAAGAAGATCTGCGGCATCCAGCAGCGCCTGGCCTTGCCCATCTGGCGTGAGTGCCTGGGCTCCCGGGGCAAGGCTGGGAGGGAGGCTGAACCTTTGCCTGGGTGCCTGGCTTCAGAGCACACGAGTTGGCAGGTCCTGCGCTCTGGGCCCTTGTGCCCACCTGGGCAAGCACAAGGGAAGACGCTCAATTCTAGGGCAAGTGGCGTGCTCTGCCCTTGGTTCGCCAGATTTGGTGGGGGCCTCGGGGTCCGTGCTTGGCTGCCCAGCATAGGGCAGGCAGGCTGTGTTAGGGATGTGAAGGGCCCAGCAAGTCTTGGTTTTGCTTCCTCACTTAGAATGGGAGAGAGGATCCCGTTTCAACATACCCTTCTTTCCCACAGTCCCTACCGTGCTCCCCGGCGTATCCTGGGCCTGTGTCCCTTCCCGAGTCCCGTCCAGCTCCCAGTGTGGTACTGCGGATAAAGGCTAAGGGGTGGTGTCTGTTGCAACCATTTGTTGGTCATGGGGCTCTGGTCCTGCCAGGTGGGCACCTGAGGGAGGGAGCGAGTGATCAAGGCCCTGTGTTTGTATCCTCAGGCCCCCCCGATTTTGAAGAAGAGCTGGCTGACTGCACAGCTGAGCTGGGCGAGACAGTCAAGCTGGCCTGCCGTGTGACGGGCACACCCAAGCCCATTGTCAGCTGGTACAAAGGTACGCCTTTGGGTGCTAATCCTGCAACAGGCAAGAGCCACCCAGAGGGAATCAGGCTGGGCAGGGGGTCAGGGGTCCAGGGTGGCGTCTGATGGAGGGGCTGGGCACAAGAGACAGGCCTCCTGTGCTGGTTGCTGCTCCTGAATCAAAGCCAGGCTGGCGGGTGTGCACAGCAGGGTGAGGTGGGACAGAGGCGGAGCTTGCTCCCACGTGCGTCATGCTTTTGACACAGTGACTCTGCCCACTCTGAATCTCGCTCATCCGTTCCCTCATTTGATCATGTTTGTGCTGAGTGCCCAGAACCATTCCAGGTGCATGGGAAATAGCAGTGAACAGGCAGGTCATCCTTGTCCGTGGATAGAGCCTGGCCTTCTTGGGGAGGAGACAGATGACAAGCACACAGACAGATAAGCAGTGTGAAGTCCAAAGTGGTGTGACCAGCCAGAGAAATACGGCAGGACGAAGGGCAGACCGGTTGGAGGAACTCGCAGTGGGCAGCGAGGCTGCAGGGGAACGGCAGGCAGAGGGGCGCCGAGGCAGGCGTGGTGGGAATGAGGCTGGAGAACGCTGGGCTTCGAGGGCTGCCCTGTGGCTCTCAGGCTTGACTCCCCTGTGTGATGGGAGCCGCAAACTCTGGGGCTCCCCAGGAGCACCTTCACCTCTGACATCAACTTCAGGACCCCAAGGCCATTCTCACTGGGCACCAACTGCACGCTTGGGCGTCCCCATCCACCTTCAGGTTCAGTGATGGGCTGAATCTCAGGGACGCAGCGGAGCTCAGCACAGCCATCCCAGCCAGGGTTCGGTTTACTGCAGCAAAAGGGAAGCGGTATGTGGGGTGGGTCCCCCCACGCACTGAGGGTCCAGGCGTGGCCCAGATGTCCCCACAATAGAGTCATGTGGACACGCCTGTTTCTGTCACCTCTGATATGTCCCAGCACAGGTAGTGTGGCCACCCAGGGACACTCCCTTGTTGAGCGTCGTTGCTCAGGTCTCTGCCGGGTTGCTCACACAGACCGCCTGCCTCATGACTGGCCTCGATCTGTGGCTCCTCTGAGGCCCAGCTGATGCCCTATGGCCTAAAGCCCCCCACCCCGAGTCACAGTGTAGCCTAGACCATCTGGTGAGTCTCAAAGTCTCAGGTAAACCATGATACTCTCACTAGGTCTCATCTGGGCTGAAAGGTAGGTCCTGAGCTCTAGTTTGGTCCCAATAGGACCAAACCAGGTGAGTCCACTCCTGGTTTTAGGGGACGGTCCCAGGGAAGTCCGCTCTCCCATCCTGCTTGTCCACAACCAGTCAGGCGCATGTGTCCACCACGGATGGCAGAGAATGGGGCTGGAGCAGGCCACTTCGCTGGGACATGCAAGAAGGGCCATCCCGGCCCAGGGTTAGAGCTTCAGAGCAGAGTCGGTGGATGAAGTGACTGGTTCCCCCAGCACCCTGGGGGTCTTCCTTCCAGATTCTGTGGGGTCCTGGAGTCTGCGGAGTTCCCTGCCGCCTCGCAGAACCCATGCAGCGCAACCCCACTTCCCCACCATCCCTTCTCATACCAGACCTCTCACCTGTGAGGGTGGGTTCAGAGACAAACCCAGTCAGTAAAAGTAATTGAGAAGAACGTGCAGGTCAGCCCGACCCCTTCAGCTAGGCTGCCCTCAGGAGCATGTGCTGGTGGGGCTGTGTCTGAGGGAAAGGGGGGTTGCACCATGCCCAGGAACAGGCAGGGTAGGATCCTGGGTTCCCAACTGTCTCCAGACCAGCCACTGTCTTTTACATCTGGACCTTTACCCGGTGAGCAGCTTACAGGCTTAGACTCCTCTGAGGACAGCTGTGTGTGGGGAGTGGAGGAAGCAAGGGCCAGCCGGTGGTGAGTTCACGTTGGGCAGCCCCCGTGACAGACAGGTCCTCGTGGGCCAGGCGGCACACACAGCCCCGTGGTGTGGCCAGAGCCGGCGGTTCACTGACCTAAAGCACCCTCACAGGTGGAGACACCTGAGAGATGTCTCCCGAGGGACACCCATCTGCCGGGTGAGAGCGTCACCCTTGGCAGTCCCGTGCAGCATGCACTGGAACTTGGCCCCACGCGCAGGGCAGCAGCTCCACACAGGGACTCTGTTGGTCTGGAGCCCGGTCATGCTCCCGTCTTGTCTCCATGGTTCATGGACCCGAGGAGGAGTGTCTTCTGCCCACCCATCTGTAGTTACGTGTCAGACTGAATAGCCAGGGTGTTCACAACATCTCACATAACCTTTGCCAGGAAAAACAGCATCTGGCAGGAGAAGTCAGACTCACCCACCAGCAAAACCTCATTCATCGGGTGGAAGTTTAAGTGTCGGGGGGAGAAGGCCAACTTCTAACTCACCCCTGGGGCAGGGAGCCCCATGATGCTCTGGTCTCCGTCCCTGCATGCCAGCAGGAAGGAAAGGCAGTTGGCTGCACTGCCCAGGACTCCTGCCAGGAGCTGCTCGCCTGCACAGAAGACCCCGCTGTGGCTGTCCTGTCCTCGCCAGCTGGAGCCGCAGGCGTAGTGGCTGGACTGGGCTGCTGGCGGTCTCCTGCCAGCTTCCACTCTCGGAGGCTGCACACGGCTGTTGATTTTGGACTCGGCCTCTCCTGTTAACCTGGGCTGCGTTCACATCTCCCAAGAGGCCTGTAGCTTCCTTTCTCCTGCTGGGGTTCTGCTGGCGGGCTTGGCGAGTGACACGTTGCTGGGCTGGAGCTGCTTACATGCTCCATAGCCTCTCCACATGGAGGGCCTCGCCACGCTCATGTGGAGCAGGGTGTTCCAAGCAGCAGACACCGGGGTCCAGAGGTAGACGCCACGGTCACAGCACCCTGACTTGGCCCCGGGGTGACAGTTTTCTCCTTGCTCTGTGGGAACCTTGCTCAGATCCCATCAGTGAATCCAGATACCTGTATCCAGCAGAGCCATCAGAATCTAAGCTCTCCCCCGGGCTGCATGCCTGGCCTATCAGAGTGGCATGGTGGGTCCCTCTGAGCCCAGGGAGGCCAAGGCCCACTTCTAATGATTTTTCTCTTAAAGCAGTGGTGAGAGCGGAGGAGGAGGAAGGGCTCAGGGATGGAAGGAGACACCCTTCCGTAGCTCAGGAATACCTAGTGTTTCGGGCTCGCTCAGGTGAGGCGGCAAGATTGTCACTACAGATCCTATCTGTTTGAGCTTCAGGGACCCCTGGACTGAACAGCCACATCACGTTGTTCTCGGGCTCTGTGTCCCTTGCCTGGCATGATGGTGACATTGTGGGTGGGGTCCACTTAGCAGAGGTTTCTAGTGGCCCAGAGCCATGGTAACATCTCCCATCCCCTTTCTGGTTCTTTCCATGAGGGCTGAGTGAGGTGTCCAAGGAGGCAGGACCACCTGTCCGGAGGCACTCGTATCTCTCTGGATCACCTACTCCAGCGTGTCACCGGCATTCTAGACACCTTCCAGGGGCCATGAACCCACGTGCCAGCTGTTGACAGTTCCCGTAGAGGTCTAAGTCAGGGAGTTGTTCCAAGCCAGGGTTCACAGCAAACACCAGGGTCCTTTCCTGTTATCTCTAAAAGAATCCTTCATGTATGTGGTGCCCGTGCCTCTCATCCCTGAGTTCCAGCCCTGCTCCTGCCTGCCTTCTGTCCCCAGGATTGGCGATGGCTTTCCCTTTGTACCCAGTGTGGGTGTGTATATCTGTGACTGGACTCAGAAATGCCTCCTGGGATTCAGCATGGGCTCTGATGTTTGTTGGGAAGCGGGGCTGACCTGAGGTGACCAGCAGCGTCCCCGCCGTAGGGAGAGAGAGTGCGTCAACCAAGGCACCATCCAGGAGACTTTGAAACCACTTCTCCATGCTTGGCTTGGAGCCGTCTGCTCAGTTTCCCTCCACTCACAGGAAATAGCTGTTTCTTGCACAGCTGACCATGATGTTTGGGCAGAATGCCCACCACTGATTCCCGTGGTCATCCCTTCTGTCAGGTCTGTTAACTGGTCCACGGGCCACCACCTTTCTCTTTTGGAATGGTGTATCTCTTACAGTGTCCCTTCCTTGTTGCCAAAATTGCAAATCAAAAACTGTGAAGGACCTGAGATATTTCTTGGCTTGCAACCCAGCAAGTCAGTCAGCCAGCCAGATTACAAATACAAGACCCCAACCACAGCAAAAGCAGCAGCATTGTGCATGGGCATCCCACACTGTGATCTCCACATCCAGGCACCAGATGTCAGCTTCATGCAGTGAACTGTTCCACAAGAGAGGAACCTCGAGTTTTAGGAGATACTGAACTTTCATGGGGCTGCTGGCACGTCTTCCCCTCCTTCCCTCCAAAGAGAAAAGTGACTTACGGCCCTAGAAGGCAGTCACATGTCTCACAGGGAAGGAAGCTGAGGGCTTTGTCTCTCCTGACGTGGATGGCTCCTGGGGGAGGTTTCCAAGGAGGCAGGACCACCTGTCAGAAAGCACCGACATCTCTCTGGATCATGTTCTGCAGGGTGTCATCAGAACTCTAGACATCATCCAGGTGCCACGAGCCCACGTGCCAGCTGTTGACAGTCCCCCTAGAGGCTTGTCTGTGTCGGGGAGTACGTGACAAGGAACACCCGGCTGTAGGTGTCTTTGCCCAAAGGGTCTGACTGTGCTGGAATGCCAGAAGTCCAAGGAGAAGTGTTTGCTGACAGCAACATGAAGGCTGAGAACTGACCACAGGTTTGACAGCACAAGCTGGAATCAAGATTTCCGGGAGAATTATCAATAACCTCAGATATGCAGATGACACCACCCGTATGGCAGAAAGTGAAGAGGAGCTAAAAAGCCTCTTGATGAAGGTGAAAGAGGAGAGCGAAAAAGTTGGCTTAAAGCTCAACATTCAGAAAACAAAGATCATGGCATCCGGTCCCATCACTTCGTGGGAAATAGATGGGGAAACGGTAGAAACAGTGTCAGACTTTATTTTTGGGGGCTCCAAAATCACTGCAGATGGTGACTGCAGCCATGAAATTAAAAGACGCTTACTCCTTGGAAGAAAAGTTATGACCAACCTAGATAGTATATTCGAAAGCAGAGACATTACCTTGCCGACTAAGGTCCGTCTAGTCAAGGCTATGTTTTTTCTGTGGTCATGTATGGATGTGAGAGTTGGACTGTGAAGAAGGCTGAGCGCCGAAGAATTGATGCGTTTGAACTGTGGTGTTGGAGAAGACTCTTGAGAGTCCCTTGGACTGCAAGGAGATCCAGCCAGTCCATTCTGAAGGAGATCAGCCCTGGGATTTCTTTGGAAGGAATGATGCTGAAGCTGAAACTCCAGTACTTTGGCCACCTCATGTGAAAAGTTGACTCATTGGAAAAGACTCTGATGCTGGGAGGGATTGGGGGCAGGAGGAGAAGGGGACGACCCAGGATGAGATGGCTGGATGGCATCACCAACTCGATGGACCTGAGTCTGAGTGAACTCCGGGAGATGGTGATGGACAGGGAGGCCTGGCGTGCTGCAATTCATGGGGTCTCAAAGAGTCGGACACGACTGAGCGACTGAACTGAACTTCCTGATAGCTCAGTTGGTAAAGAAAGAATCCGCCTGCAATGCAAGAGACCCTGGTTCAATTCCTGGGTCAGGAACATCTGCTGGAGAAGGGATAGGCTACCCACTCCAGTATTCTTTGGCTTCCCTTGTGGCTCGACTGGTAAAGAAATCACCTGCAATTCGGGAAACCTGGGTTCGATCCCTGCTTTGGGAAGAGCACCTGGAGAAGGGAAAGGCTACCTATTTCAGTATTCTGGCCTGGAGAATCCCATGGACTACAGTCCATGGAGTTGCAGAGAGTCACACACGACTGACTTTCACTTTGACAGGGTCACTGATGTCCTTGCCAAGGGCTATGTTGTGTGGGGTGAAAGCCAAGAGCTGTGGTTTGGGAAAAGATGGAAGCTCGTAGAGATGGAGAATGAGAAGAGCTCTTTCTTGGAATTACCATACAGGGATGCAGGGAAATAGAGTGGCAGCTGGAAGCTTTTTTTTTGGGGGGGGGGGTATGTTTTTAAATTGTTAAGTTTCTCTGTGAATCAGATGTCAAGATGTTTTAACTTAAACAACCTTGTTCAGAACATACAGAGCTATTGGAAAGTGTTCATCTATGAAATTTTACGTATTTATGGAGGAAAGATTTCTTCATAGTGAAAGATGCATATCTCCCCACCCCTCTCGCAGGAAGGAAATGTGGTACAGCTGGAGATGTTAGTCAGGTGGGCATTTGGCTGAGGATGATTAAAGAGACGGTGCCGTCCAAGTATCTGCTGGGTGGGGTCAGGACCTGGGGGGAGTTGCAGAACCACGGGCAAGGTCGTTGACGGTCTTATTATCAGAGGAGACGTGCCCCAGCCTGGCTCCCGCCCCCAGCTAAGAGCTGGCCTTTTAGAGGCCACACTGTGCACAGTGAGGTCTGGGGAAGTAGATGGTGCGGGTCAGTACCTCCGCTCCACCCAGGGCTCCAGGTCAGCTTGGCCAGTTAGACCCTTGGCAGGGAGTCCATTGGCTCTCGTGCTATCGGGTAGCTTCCTCCATCAGTCCCCGTGACTGTGACCCCCAGACAGATCTGGCCTTTTGTCCCTGATGGTGTTCTCTCTGTGATGGCCCTCCCCTCCTTTCCAGATGGGAAGCCAGTGGAGGTGGACCCTCACCACATCCTCATTGAAGACCCCGATGGCTCGTGCGCGCTTATCCTGGACAACTTGACTGGTGCTGACTCTGGCCAGTACATGTGCTTTGCAGCCAGCACTGCTGGCAATGCCAGCACCCTGGGCAAGATATTGGTGCAAGGTGAGCCCTCAGGGGAAGGCCAGGGTATAAGTGCCCAGGCCCCACCTATGGGCATTATAAAGGTATCAGCCCTGGTTAGGGGCACATGGATGGCTTAGCTGCAGGGATGGTTGTGAATATCTGACAAGTCTGGGAGACTCACTGGTGGGGGTGGGGTCCTGGTCCCTCATGGTGTCTCTCTGTGTCTCTGTCTCCATCTCCATGTCTGTTTCTCTCTCTGTGTCCATCTCTGTTTATCTGTTCCTGTCTCTCTCTTTCTGCCGCTCTGTCTCCATCTCTGTCTCCATCTCCTTGTCTGTTTCTCTCTGTGTCCATCTCTGTTTGTCTGTTCCTGCCTCTCTTTCTGCCGCTCTGTCTCCATCTCTGTCTCCATCTCCTTGTCTGTTTCTCTCTGTGTCCATCTCTGTTTGTCTGTTCCTGCCTCTCTTTCTGCCCCTCTGTCTCCATCTCTGTCTCTGTTTTTCTTTCTGTGTATCTGTCTCTCTGTTTCTTTCCCTCTGTCTCTCAATCTCTCTCTTGTCTCCCCACATTCCCTGGATCCCGCAGTCCCGCCTCGGTTTGTGCACAAGGTCCGGGCAGTGCCCTTTGTGGATGGAGAAGATGCCCAGATCACCTGCACCATCGAAGGGGCCCCGTATCCTCAGATCAGGTGGGCCAGCTGGCTTGGGGGTGGGGCAGCAGAGGGCGCGTGGGCCTGCCCTGGGGCTGTCCTGCCTGCCTGAGAGGTGCGGGTGGGCAGCCTGTTAGCTGGGTCAGGGTGGGCTAGGCACAGAACCGCCGCCTGTCCCGTGTGAAGTGGGCGTGAGAGGCCTGCAGCACATTCTGAGCACGGCTCTAGCTGCCGTGACTAGGACATGGGGCCGGCTGTTCGTTGGGTGGGTGCCGTCCAGAAGGGTGGGCTCCGTGAGGATGCTTGGAACTATGGGATGGCTGAGGAGAGGTCCTGAGCATGGGCGGGAGGCCCACCTGACTGCCCTTGGGGCTGGCTGCAGGTGGTACAAGGATGGGGCCCTGCTGACCCCTGGGGGCAGATACCAGACCCTGAGTGAGCCCCGCAGTGGCCTGCTGGTGCTGGAGATCCGGGCAGCTGGCACGGACGATCTGGGCATCTATGAGTGTGAGGTGAGGT
>SJYR01002382.1:306245-318099 GCA_006410655.1 Kobus ellipsiprymnus
CGCCTGGTCACTACCACCCGTGACCGCAGTGAGAGAGGGGACCCCAGGCCGCTGTCGCCCACTGTCCGGGTGGGAGGACGGGCACCGAGGAGCAGGCCCTGGGCGGAGCCCCCGTGGTCCTCGTGGTCTGGGAGCACTGGTGGAGGTCAGGGCAGGGTATGTGCTAGCCTTGGCTCTTCCTGACCGCCAGCCTCCTTTGTGCTGTGGCTGCTGGCAGCCTGCAGGGGACATTGGGGTGCCTGCTCCCAAAGGCAACTCTCAGAGAAAGAAACAGACCCCCAGTCAGCTCTGGACCTGTGCTGGCCACACACGGTGATTTAAATGTGAATCAGTTAAAGCCAACATCTAAGTAAAGATTCACGTCTGATTCACGTACGCAGAGCCCATGGGGCCACCGTGCTAGACAGAGCAGGTGGAGAGTGTCTCTGTCACAGGGAGCTCCTGGTCAAGGGACGCAGTAGCTGGCCTGGTCCCCTTACCCATGTGGCCAGGCTCTGCGGCTCCTGAAATAGCTGCGGTGGGCCCTCCATGCCACCGCTGGCCTGTATGGCCTCACAGAGACTGCCCAGGCCCCCTGGGGAGCCACAGGCTGGAGGTGAGCCCCTGCTCTATGCCCTGCAGTTGGTGAACCGGCTGGGCTCCAAGAGGAGCCGGGCGGAGCTGCTCATGCAGAGCCCCGCGCTGCAGGCCCGGGATCAGCACCGCGCGGAGCGGCTCGCGGCCGTGGAAGGTGAGTGCTTCCGCGTGCAGCCCAGCCTGAGCTGGACCCCCACAGGCCCGGGCAGGGCCGGGAGGGTGGGACCCTCAGCCTTTCTCGTCAGAGCGCACTTCCGGGAGGAGGGGAAGCACGTTTGCAGGAGGGGACTCAGCGGATGGGGGGCTAGCGCTGGCGGCCTATCCCTGACGGGAGCCGCATATGTGGGGGCCAGAGAAGGGTGGGCTGTGAACCAGAGCCTGGGAAGGGCTGACGGGGTCGTCTGAAGGGTCGGGGGGAATAACAAGTGCAAATGCAGGCCAGACCTGGAGCTGCCTGTCAGGCCGTGTTCAGAGAGGTCTTCCAGGATGGGTGGCAGGGGCAGCCCCACAGAAGCAGGCTGCTGGGTCCCAGCTTGGCTCCTGGGAGAAGGAGCGGTGTCAGGGGCACGATCCTTCCGCAGCGCGAGGCTCTGGCTGAGGAAAGGACAGGAAAGGGTGCGGTGGCTTGGCCTGGGCCAGGCTGGGAGGGGTCTGGGCTGCAGAACGGGCCTCGCTAGGGAGCAGCATGCTCCCAGGCAGGCGCTGAAGGGTGACAGGACGTCTCCCTCCGTGGCTCCAGGGTCCCAGCCAGGATGGCCAGGATGGGGAGGAGGGCAGATGGTGTCTGTTCACCTCAGAGAGCGGCCTTACAGGGCTTGCAGGGCGGGTGACAGCCTCAGGGAGAGTTTCTCCTGGTCTGAGCTGACTTACCTGGAAGGGGCTGCCAGGACAGAGGCTGAGCCTCCCATCCTCGGGGGCATGCAAGCGGAAGCTACAGTAAAACGCCTGGGTGAGCTCTAGCTCTCACAGTAGGGCTGGGTTGGGATCTGTGTCCTCCCAAGTCCTGAAAGTTGGCTCCTCTGATGGCTTGAGCCCCCAGACCCAGTCCCAGGGTCCAGCGTACAGGGTCTGCTGTCTGTCTGGACTCTCACTGAGTCAGCCATCCGGTGCCAGAAGCGCAGGCCTGGGGCCTTTCCCACTCTGTAGGGCACCCCCAGAGACCCTTCCTCCCTCGTGGGCAGGGGTCCCGTTCGTCAAGCCCCAAAGGGCACTGGTCGAGCCGGCTCCCACTGGAGGCCCCCACGGCGTCTGCCGGCACCTCTGCCGTGAGCCCCAGACGCAGTCCCAGGGTCCAGCGTACAGGGTCTGCTGTCTGTCTGGACTCTCATTGAATCAGCCATCTGGTGCCAGAAGCGCAGGCCTGGGGCCTTTCCCACTCTGTAGGGCACCCCAGAGACCCTTCCTCCCTCGTGGGCAGGGGTCCTGTTCGTCAAGCCCCAAAGGGCACTGGTCGAGCCGGCTCCCACTGGAGGCCCCCACGGCGTCTGCCGGCACCTCTGCCGTGCCCCTGGTGGTCTTACGTGGCACACGGCAGGGCTCAGCACCCTGTCTCGGCGGCAACAAGCGCGTCCCACGGAGCTCTCAGTCCACCGTCATGACAGGCCTCTGTCTGGGCCCCATGGACACAGGGTCTGGAGGGGGCGGCGCACCCACACCGGGAATGGCCTTGGTGCCTCACAAGGCAAGGCCAGTCCTCACAGCCTCTGGGACTGGAGCCCGCCGCCTCCTGCCTCCTAATCCTGTCCTGCGGCTTCATCACTAACCCGGTGGCTCTGCAGCCAGGACAGGCCCTGGCTGGCCCCGTGGGGTGGGGCGCTGCCCCCTCGCTTGTGAAACTGCGCAGGGCCGAGAGCCCCGCTTGGCATGGCTGTACCCCTTCCGTAGTCGCCAATACGCACTGGATCCCAGAGCCCCTCTGGTGGCAGGTTAGATGGGGAACAAAGGTGCCAGGAGTGTAGCAGCCCACAGGGGTCCTGGTCACCACCCCGAGAAGCAACAGAATGAGTCCCCCGTCAGGGAGGATCAGGGAAGAGGCCCTGGATCGCTCACTGTTGTGTGCGTAGGGGGTGGCCTACAGGCCACAGACAGCGGGTGTTCTCTGGGCCCAACTTTGTCTAGATACAGGGCATTGAGGCTGCATCCCATTCTCTCTCCCAGGAGGCTCCCCTCTCTCCAGGAGGCTGCTTGCACCAGCACACACAGGCACACACACGTGCATGCACACACACATGCACAGTACATGTGGCACCCAAGTGCCATACAGACACAGCTGGGACAGTTAATTCATGTTCGTTGGAAACAAGGCTAAAGTAGTCACGGTCATCTAAAGTCCTTTTCCATGTGGCACAAAATCCCACAGACCGCAGACTAGGAGGCCGTGTGCCCCGGGCCACATCACCCCCTCAGCTTTCCCCCAGTCTGGTGAGAGGGGCTGTTGAGATGTATGGGAGCTGGCAGCTGCTGGGCTGCCTGCTCGCCCGCTGACGAGGCTGGGAGGGGGCACATCTGTGCCAAGCTTGACCCTGCCCACAAGCTACAGAGGAAGAGGCCTCCAGACTGTGGGGAGTAGGTGCTGCTGGGTCCTGGATGAGTCCCGTGCTGTCTGGGATGTGGGTCCCTATCAGCAACACGGGAGCCACAGGGCTTATCCTCCTGGCTCTGGAGAGGAGGACAGCTAGGACAATCAAGAAACAGTTGAGTGTGTGGGATGCTCCTGGCTCGCTCAGAGTTCAGGACCCTGCTCAGACATCCTCAGGTTGCTCCCAGAGGGCCTTCTGCAGCCTGCCGCCCAGCACTCATACGGGCTACCTCTAGGACTCCAGAGTCACTCTGCTGTGGAGAGAGGTCCTTTGATCTTAGAATTTTTTGTGAACTAGGCACCAGCCCTCCACCTCCCAGTTTGGCTGCCAGACACAGGCCATTCCTTTCCCCTTTCTGGGCCTTGGTTTCTATGAAAAGAGGAACTTCAGGGCCTGACAAATACCCAGGGCTCCCTGGGTACATGGACTCAAGGAAGAGCTTGGATTTCTGTGTGGGCAGCCTGAACAAGGCACTTATTCTCCATGAAGCTCCTGCAAGACCCCTCAAGGGGGACAGGGCTTCTTGCCTCACGCGGGACACATGGTCACTGTGATGCCTCATCCCCAGACCCCGGAGGAGGCACTGTCGCTGTCTCAAAGGTGAAGGGCCTGGGGCTCTAAGCCGAGACATTCCTCCCGGGGGCACGCAGTCGAGCAGGGTTGGAGCCAGTGTCCTAAGCTGAGCAGGTTGCCACACTGCCAGGCCACACGACAGCTCAGCCCCCAGCGCTGGCTGGTCTGTAACCCTCGCTATTCCGACTGTTTTCTTTGTAGTCACTGAGCAGGAGACTAAGGTCCCCAAGAAAACCGTCATCATGTAAGTGCAGGCGTGTTCCTAACCCTCCCTCTGACTGTAGTGCTCCCTGCATGCCCACTAACCTCCCCGGATCTTGCCTGTGTAGCCTGGCCCCTGGCTTGCCTGTCTGCTTGCTCCCGTGGCCTTTGTTCACCACCCAGACTGCCCGGGCGTTCACCTCCCCCTGAGACCTTGCCTACCACATTTCACAGCTGTCTATGCCAGGGTCTAGGGACCCTCTCCATGGCTCTGTTGCTTCAGCAGTGTCAACCTATGCTGCACATCGCAGACTCACGCAGGGCTTGGACTCAGAGTCATACTAGTCAGGGAAGAGCAAGGCCCGAAAGTCTCTTCTCCAGTGTGCTGGAGGCAGAATGCTGCCATCTAGCATCCCAGGATCCAGAGCGTTGTCCAAGGGAGCTTTCCGTGATGACGGAAGCGGTTTATGCTCACACTCCACTCCAGCAGCCACCGGCTGCACGTGGCTACTGAGCATCTGTCCGGTGTGGCTGAACAACTGGATCTTGAAATTTCTTTTAGTTAATCTGAGTTTAATTAAAATAGTGTAACCTTAGTGAACAGTAGAGCTTTCGGGTCCTTAGAGGTCTCCAAACTCAGCCCTCACACTGAGAAGGTGGGGAAACAGGTTCAGGGAAGAGAGAAGCCTTGCTCGGGGTGGCTCCCAGTCGGAAGCTGGCTGAGAACTCGTTCCCTTGGGGCCACAGCCACTGTCCCCTTCCCCACGCTTCAGAGCCTTCAAGGCTGAGGAAACGCCATACATGTCATTGATAATTAAAGAATGCAAGAGGCCCAGAGCAGTCCAGGGCTAGGTGAACGCACAGAAGGCAGGACTGGTTTTGACCTGGACGATCTGGAAGGACCTGCAGTAGGAGATATGTGAAGTGGAAGGATGGAAGAGCTTGCAAAACTAGGCGGCAGTAAGAACTACGCTTCCCTGAAGCCAAATGTCTGGGAGGCTCTGCGATGGGGAACCTCTTAATTCCCCCTAGGCAGAAGACCTCCTGTAGGGGCCTGCAGCTGGTGCGGTTGCTGCAGAACCCATCTTCAGACATTGGATACGTCCCAGCTTAATCCTTCCCTGACTTTCTCCCTTCTCCCCCAGAGCAGAGTGCGGCCTCACAGTGGATGAGGCTGCCTGGGGCAGAAAGATGTCCTAGCCCTGGAGGTATGCAGCCATGCCAGAGCTTTCCAGGGATCAGCTCTACATTTCATCTGTGAGGGGAGCATTGTTATTCACGTTTTATGAGTGAAAACGTGAAGGAGCAGGGGTGGGGCCAGGCAGCCCACTGGGGACTCATGTGTGGGGGAGGCTGGACTAGGTAACTCACAAGACGCCCTCACGTCCAGTCTGTTCCAGGCTTAGGGAGGCGGTAACCCTCCCCCTGCAGGGACATGTACCCCCTCACCTGAGGAATGGAGAGAGGCAGCTGCCTGGCACCGCATCCCCAAGGGCACACCACACAGTGAGGCGCTCTGGGGAGCCAAGGGGTACCAGAAGGAGACCGGGCTTGGAGAGAGGCTCCTGCCACCTGGCAGCCTCAAGTGGTGTGCCGCTGGCCTCAGGGCAGGGGGCCTCCACGTCCTCATGGGGGCAGCAGTGAGCCGAGCAGGGGGGTGCCCTTAGGAGGCGTGGACTCGCTGTCCTGCCTCAGCAAATCAGACCGCTTGAGGCCAGAAGATGGGTCCTTGCCCAGGTTCCCCTGACACGTGGGCAGTCTCTGGCTCAGGAACAAGCCTTGGGCCACTGAGCCTTGTGTGAAGCAGGAAGGCAGGCCTGCGGCCCTGAACAGGCCGCGTCTCCATGCCTCGGCTTCCCCACCATTGAGGGGGCAGAGCATGTCCCTTTTGCCAGGGGAGGGCCAGTGGAGGCAGGGTCTGTCATTGCTGTGCACCCTGAGGTGTGGTCCACACAGCTCTGTGCCCATGCCCACGCGTGACGGCTCCCAGTTGGAGCTGTGGGTTGGCCAGAAGTAGAATTAAACAAGAAGGACAGTGTCCTAGCCATTGCAGGCAGCCGGTAGCAGCACTGAGTTGTCACCACATGCATGCCAAATCCCTCCTCCTGAGCCCAAGAGGAAATGTAGGTCCTAGGGCCCAGGAGAGCTGTGTTACTGAACGTCTTCCTGCTCCCTGCGTGTTACTCATTCCACCCTCAGTACCAGGCAGAGTTAGGGTGCTGGTTGACAGAGGAGGGCCTGCGCTGACGGGGGTACTTCTGACTCTTGGCTCTGGGAAAGTCTCAAGCCCTTTTCCAACCTTGTCTGCACCTGTCAAAGGGGATCAGACGCACTGCCCAGAGTTGCTGCGAGGTCCCTGGCCAGAGTCCCAGGCACACTCACGTGTACATGGACTAGAGTTCTCTCCCCTCATCCCCCTGCGGCCCCACCTGACCTCGTGGGCTGAGCTCACACTGCCCAGGACGGCAAGGCCATGCCCAGGGCCAGGAGTCTTTGCCAGGCCTCACATCCCAGACTCAGAGGCCCAAAGCAACGCGGCCTCACAGTGGATGAGGCTGCCTGGGGCAGAAAGACGTCCCAGCCCTGGAGGTATGCAGCCGTGCCAGAGCTTTCCAGGGATCAGCTCTACATTTCATCTGTGAGGGGAGCATTGTTATTCACGTTTTATGAGTGAAAACATGAAGGAGCAGGGGTGGGGCCAGGCAGCCCACTGGGGACTCGGGTGTGGGGGAGGCTGGACTAGGTAACTCACAAGACGCCCTCACGTCCAGTCTGTTCCAGGCTTAGGGAGGCGGTAACCCTCCCCCTGCAGGGATATATACCCCCTCACCTGAGGAATGGAGAGAGGCAGCTGCCTGGCACCACATCCCCAAGGGCACACCACACAGTGAGGCGCTCTGGGGAGCCAAGGGGTACCAGAAGGAGACCAGGCTTGGAGAGAGGCTCCTGCCACCTGGCAGCCTCAAGTGGTGTGCCGCCGGCCTCAGGGCAGGGGGCCTCCACGTCCTCACGGGGGCAGCAGTGAGCCGAGCTGGGGGGTGCCCTTAGGAGGCGTGGACTCGCTGTCCTGCCTCAGCAAATCAGACCGCTTGAGGCCAGAAGATGGGTCCTTGCCCAGGTTCCCCTGACATGTGGGCAGTCTCTGGCTCAGGAACAAGCCTTGCGCCACTGAGCCTTGTGTGAAGCAGGAAGGCAGGCCTGCGGCCCTGAACAGGCCGCTTCTCCATGCCTCGGCTTCCCCACCATTGAGGGGGCAGAGCATGTCCCTTTTGCCAGGGGAGGGCCAGTGGAGGCAGGGTCTGTCATTGCTGTGCACCCTGAGGTGTGGCCCACACAGCTCTGTGCCCGTGCCCACGCGTGACGGCTCCCAGTTGGAGCTGTGGGTTGGCCAGAAGTAGAGTTAAACAAGAAGGACAGTGTCCTAGCCATTGCAGGCAGCCGGTAGCAGCACTGAGTTGTCACCACATGCATGCCAAATCCCTCCTCCTGAGCCCAAGAGGAAATGTAGGTCCTAGGGCCCAGGAGAGCTGTGTTACTGAACGTCTTCCTGCTCCCTGCGTGTTACTCATTCCACCCTCAGTACCAGGCAGAGTTAGGGTGCTGGTTGACAGAGGAGGGCCTGCGCTGACGGGGGTACTTCTGACTCTTGGCTCTGGGAAAGTCTCAAGCCCTTTTCCAACCTTGTCTGCACCTGTCAAAGGGGATCAGACGCACTGCCCAGAGTTGCTGCGAGGTCCCTGGCCAGAGTCCCAGGCACACTCACGTGTACATGGACTAGAGTTCTCTCCCCTCATCCCCCTGCGGCCCCACCTGACCTCGTGGGCTGAGCTCACACTGCCCAGGACGGCAAGGCCATGCCCAGGGCCAGGAGTCTTTGCCAGGCCTCACATCCCAGACTCAGAGGCCCAAAGCACGGGCTGCACGTCCAAACTCTGGCGTCCCCCTGCTCCACAGTCCCTGACTGATGATCTCTGAGGCACCTGCCCTCTGAGAAGCGCCCCGAACCCCCAGTGCCCTCCTGCCATGGTACAGAGCACAAAGCCAGTGTGGGACTGATGAGGACGGTGGTGTGGCTTGTCCCTCAGCCCTGTAAGGAGGGCTGGCGTCTCCAGAAGGGGACAGCCATGCCCAGGAAGGGAGACCGGCACGTAACGTTACAGACCCGCCTGAGCGACGCTGCACGCGCCCCGCATGCCTCGCCTCTCACTCTGAGGTCTGCACACCGGGGCCCCAGTGTACGCAGATGGCCAGACAGAACTCTGCTTCAGTGCTTCGGTTCTCTGGGTGGGCATCTGGGGCCTGGGCCCAGGCGCATGCATAGGAGTTTGTCTATGCAGTTTCGCCACTTGCCTGCTTGGACACTAACCTGATCTCCCTTGCTGGACCGTGAATGTGCTGACAGCAAGGGCGCTGGGTGAGGCTGTGGGGCTCCATGCCCATCTCTTCTCGGCCCTCTCCCCACAGAGAGGAGACTATTACCACTGTGGTGAAGAGCCCCCGTGGCCGACGCCAGTCCCCCAGCAAGTCTCCCTCCCGCTACGGTCACCCCGCCAGCCTGCCCAGGCCAGGCCTGCTGGCCCCTGAGCTGCTGCCCTCACCAGAGGCCAGCAGACCCTCCAGGCCTGAGGCAGAGCCAGGCCGGCGGCCCGCTGTGCCCACTCTGTTCGTGACAGAGCCTGAGACCCACACGGCAGGCCTGCCAGGGGGCACCAGGCCCCCTCCCAAGTGGGTGGAGGTTGAGGAGACCATTGAGGTCCGGGTGAAGAAGACCGGCTCAAAGGGTGCATCTCTGGCCAGAGAGACTCCTGGCAGCTCTGAGGAGCTTCGCTTCACGCTGCCTGGAAGGGTGTCTGGAAGAGACCCCAATACAAACAACTCCAACAACAAGCTGCTGACCCAGGAGCCCCCGGCCACAGTCACCGCTGGAGAGCCCCTAATCGTCTGCGTGGAGCCAGGGCCAGAGAGCCCTGAGCCATCCCCTCCCTGGGGTGCTGAAGAGGGAGCCCCACTGGAGGAGGGGGGGAGAGATGTCTACGAGGTGGAGGAGCCGCTGGGTGCTGATGGTCTGCAGGGCCGCGACCCCAAGATCCTCACGCACCACGGCCGTGCCCTCACCCTGGCCGACCTGGAGGATTATGTGCCCCAGGAAGGGGAGACCTTTGGCTGCAGGGGCCCAAGGCCGAGTGCCGCTGATGACCCGCCCTGCGAAATCTCAGTGCTGCAGAGAGAGATCAGCGAGCCCACCGTGGGCCAGCCTGTCCTGCTGAACGTGGGGCGCCCCCCAGACTCCCGGGCGCCCCCTGGCTGCTTCGGCCATGTGCCCAGGCCCCGGGAGGCGTTTCCATTAGGGCCGCAGGGCCGGGGCCCCACGGGCGTCTCCTTCTGCTTTCGGGAGGCCCGGGCCGGAGGCGCCGCAACCCAGAAGCCTTCCTTCTGCACTCAGGTTCAGCGCTCTGCGGCCAGCGGCCAGAGCAGCTTCAAAACCGAGGTTTCAACCCAGACTGTCAGCTTTGGGCCTGTTGGGGAGGCTGTCACCCTACACATTCGCCCAGACAGGGACATGGACCCCAGCCCCTCCCAGGGCTGAGGCCAAGACCCTCAGGGACGGCGTGGCTGGGGCTGAGATGAGAGACCCTTGGACCTGGGACCCCCTGACAAAGCTGCCGTGCTTGCATGGGGCAGCGGGAAGAGAACAATGGCATTGGGACCCCGCCTGGCACCAGCATCGACTCACCACACAGCCGCCTTGGGTTTTCAATCAGGAGAGAGTCCCAAAGCTGGCACGCCTCGGACACGGGTGCTCTGACCTCCCCTGGCTGTCTACCAACTCAGGACTCCAGCCTGCCCTCCCCTTGCAAACCTGGCGATTCCTACCTCACAGGACTTGGTTGTCAGCTGAGGATGGTGCATGCATCCGTGATCTCAGAGGCTTCTCAAGCTGCTCTGAGAGCATGGGCCAGACTGACCTGCAGGCTGCCGCTCCGGGCCCGGGGCTGCAGACACAGGGAAGGCACTCGGGCATCCTTCCTGCTCTGCTCACCAGGCAGGGGCCGCACAGGCCCTGTGTGTGCCAGCTTAGGCCCCCGTCCCAGTGTCCAGGCCTGGCCCAGCCGTGGCTCTCACCCAGGCTGGGGGTCCCCCCAAACCACATCGTAGCCCTGAACACCTTTCTTGGCCTCCAGGAGGCCTGTGTGGGGCCCAGCTCTACAGGCCCTCCTGGGCCTTCTCAGCAGGGTGGGCCAGGGCCCATGCATGGGAAGCAGTCCCATCGTCAGCCCTGATGATGCTAATAAACCGGTTCCTTGCACCGCCTCTGCTTTTCTCATTTTTGCTTCTCCGCCTGGTGGTTCCGGCGTCTCAGGAGGGAGGGACCCTCCTGGCCCTGGAGACCAACCAATGGACAGCCCAGGCCCTTTCCACTGGCAGCCCGGGTGGACACCCAGCATCAGCCTGTGGGTGCCGGCCAGTCCTGCAGACCCTGGGTGGAGGCGTGGTTGTTGGCCTTTCCAGCTTGCTCACACATGGGCTCAGGGGCTGCCATAGGCACACACAGTGTGGCTGCAGTGTCCATAGTAGTTGCCCCCAGTCTGCTGGGGGTCAGGCAGGTCATCCTGCGTCCTGTGAGCCTGGGTCCTTTGTCAGGACAGCCATGGGGGCGTGATGGGTCGGGGTCCTGATGACCTCCTTGGAGTGGGGAAGCACAGGATGGTCGCCCCAGCGCCACAGACCACAGACAGACAGAAGCCTGCCCACTGGCCTCTTCAGCCTGGGGGGCCCAAGAATCCAGCAGATCGCCAGGAGGGAGGCCCTGGAACATGGGAGAGAGCTCCGCAGAGGGGCCCTTTCTGGAAATGGAGCGGTGGGCATCCCAGAACAGCCACGGGGGGACTGGCAGTCCGGTGGAGGAGGAACTGAATTGGGGGCTGAGGGCAGGAAGCCAGGAGCCTGGAGGGTCTGAAGGTTCCTTGGGGAGTTGTGTCGGGGGCTGGGCAGGGAATAGGTGAGAGTGTGGTGGTCTGTGTCGGGCTGGGGGGGGAATGGGGGGCTGCCCTGGGAGGCAGGAAGGCAGCCCGCCCTGTGAGGGTCTCTGGGCTCCTGATCTGGCATGGGCCATGCTTAGCTTTGCTAGAACGTGGGGCTGGACCCACCTGAGCCTGGGTGAGCCAGTACCCTCGGGTCCAGAGTGGGCTACGGAGCAAGGCGAGCCCCAGGGTGACGGGATGGGGCTGAGACCGAGGGGCTGCCAGAGGGGACGGCGGGGGTCCAGGCCCTGCTGTCCCTGTGGGAACTGACGTTCTCATGAGGGCATCTGGGAGACAGCCTGGGGGCAGACCAGTCGAGCACTTGCTGCCTGGAGTGCCATCTCTGGCACAGACCCCTTCTTCTCTCAGGGGCCTCCACCTTCGGCGCTTCCTGAACCCAGCGGGTGGCTGGAGCGGGAGGGTGGGGAGCGTGGCCTCATCTGGGCAGTGTCCCCCTCCCGGGCCCCGGCCCCCCTCACTCCTGTGCCTCGACCTGCCTCTCCTACAGATGCTGCCGCCCCAGCCCCAGCTGCCCCAGGGCAGGAAAGCACATCCATCCAGAGGACACAGACATGCCCTGAGCCTCCAGGACCTTCCACAGGGGATCACGGCAGCCCCAGCCCCAGCCCTGGATAGATGTGTATAAGAGACAGCATCTGGGCAGTGTCCCCCTCCCGGGCCCCGGCCCCCCTCACTCCTGTGCGTCGACCTGCCTCTCCTACAGATGCTGCCGCCCCAGCCCCAGCTGCCCCAGGGCAGGAAAGCACGTCCATCCAGAGGACACAGACATGCCCTGAGCCTCCAGGACCTTCCACAGGGGATCACGGCAGCCCCAGCCCCAGCCCTGGGGGGCCACATCCGGAGCCCCCAGCTGTGGAGGCTGGGGCTGCATCCGGTGAGGCC
>SJYR01002382.1:324468-337316 GCA_006410655.1 Kobus ellipsiprymnus
GTGCCACTCCCACTCTGCTGCCTCCCACTGGCCTCCGTCCCTCTACTTGGGGGGCTTTGTCCCTCCCATCCTCCTCAGCTGAAAGCACCAGCCTCCCCAGCATAGCCCCCACCCCCACCTGGAGATAAGACTCCCCCCAGGCGGCGCAAGGCTTCGAGGGTTCCAGAGCCTAGAGCTTTCCTTAACGGACTCCCAGGTGTTCCTCGGAAGAACTGCTGGACCGCCTGTTTAAGAAGAGTGTGGTGACCGAGGCCGAGGTGACTGCTGCCCGGCTGCCCATCCAGCTGCAGGGCTACTCGTGGGCCTGGCCAGGCCGCCTGTCCCTCAGACTAGCTCCCCAACAGAGACCCTCACGGGCTGCTGCAGCTCCTGTCAGCTCTCAAAGCCCTCCCGTGGCTGGGGCTCCCTGCTTCTCCACCCCTGATGGCACTGACCGAGCTCCCCAACCCTTGCCTGCTCCCCCGGCCCCCTCCCGCTTTGTTCAAGCTGCTCCACATACCCAAACCCATCCACCTGGGGGCCTAGAGGAATCTCCCAGCTACAGGGCTCCCTGGGGCTTTGCATGGACCCTGTCCTGCAGGAGCCCCCCCACCCCCAGGCTCAGATCTGGAGGGCAGTGGAGGTCCTGTTGGTGGGAGCAGGCAGGGAGGTGAGGAGGGGGGTGCTGGAGGCTGGCTGAGCACCAGCTCTGCCGCAGGTCAAGGTCTACATCCAGCAGCTGGTGGAGGGGCTACACTACCTGCACAGCCAAGGCATCCTTCACCTGGACATAAAGGTACGCAGCTCCCGGCTGCCCCGAGCCCAGGGAGGAGCTGCTGGAAGCCTGGGGCCTGGGGCTGAGGGAGAGAAGGCCCAACACGTCCAGCTCCCTCTGAGGACTTCCTCGTCTCTGGGGACAGGGAGCCCACCGCCTTGCAGCAGCCCCTTCACCTTTGGGCAGAGGGCAGCTCTGATGGGGCAGAAGCTCTCCCCGAGGGCGCTGAGACCTGCTCCCAGGGCTGCCTGTGGCCTCATGCTGGCCTCACCCTCCTGCGGGGCAGCTCCTCAGAGACCCCTGAGTGTCCTCCCCAGGCCTGGGAGCCCTGGGGTTCCTTCCTCGGGGTGTGCTCAGCCATTCCCGACTCTGCCTGACAGCCCCCCAACATCCTGATGGTGCACCCTGCTCGGGAAGACATTAAAATCTGTGATTTCGGCTTTGCCCAAAAAATCACCCCGGGAGAGCCACAGTACAGCAAGTATGGCTCCCCTGAGTTTGTGGCCCCCGAGATCATCGAACAGACCCCCGTGAACGAGGCTTCCGACATCTGGTGAGTGGGTGGGTGGGGGTGGGCGCGCCCGCCCTCTGCCTCCTCCTCCTCCTCCTCATCGGACCGGGTCTGGAGAGACTCACGGCTGCGATTTTGTTCTGCAGGGCCATGGGGGTCATCACCTACCTCAGGTGAGCAGAGCCCTGCTCCTGTCAACTCTCTCCTCCAAAGCCAGCCCAGACCCCTCCTCAGCAGGCCGGTGGGAAGCCGTTGAACTGCTGACTGCTCCTTAGCTCAGAGACGCGAGACCCGAGAGGCAGCTATGTTGGGAGCATGCCGTCAGCCAGTTCTGATTCGGGGTTTCTGCCAAGCGCTGCTCACTCACACCCTGTCACAGAGGACCTCTGCTAGGTCATGGGGCAGAGCATGGAGCTCTTTCCCTAAAGGGTTCGGGTAGCTTGTCCGGAGGTCCCTTTTAACAGCTGTTGCTGCCCCGAGGGCGTTAGTGGTGAGGACTGAGCCTGGGCTCACTCTGCAGGCGACCCCTGATCGCCATCTCAGGCTAAGTCCAGGTGCCCACTCAAGATGATGCTTGATCCCTTATCCCAGGCCAAGCCTGGATCCTCACCCCAGCCTAAGACCAGATACCCGCTCCAGGCTTAGCCTGGATCCCAGCTCCAAGCTGGATCTCTGGGCAAATCTGAGACACATGCTGGGATTCTCAGGGCTGAAGGAGAGAGGTGTCAGGAGGCATCTCCAGTCAGGGCTGGGGGCCCCCAGTCACTGCATCCCCATGAGACCCCTGTCCTGGCAACCTGCCTCCATGGACCCAGAAATTCAGGTCACAGCTGAAGGCTAGCCATGTCTCTGCTTCCAGCCTGACCTGTTCATCCCCATTTGCTGGAGAGAGTGACCGAGCAACCCTTCTGAATGTCCTGGAAGGGCGGGTGTCCTGGAGTAGCCCCATGGCTGCCCACCTCAGTGAGGACGCCCAGGACTTTATCAAGGCTGCGCTGCAGAAGGCCGTGGGGTGAGTACACACATCTGAGGTCCCGCGCTGGCCTCAGTGGCCAGCTGACCTCTTGGCCTGACCTAGACCTTCCTTCCCCTCCCTGCCCAGGGCTCGGCCCAGTGCTGCCAAATGCCTTGCCCACCCCTGGTTCCTGGTGAGTAGGCTGAACGTGGGCTGGCCTGGCTCACAGGGAGGGAAAGTGAGGCCAAGAGGAGTGGGGGCCTGCCTGGGCCGCAGGATGCCCCAGGGGCTCCCCACACCCCCAACGTGGCTCTCTCACCTGGGCGCCCCCAGAAGTCTGTGCCTGCAGAGGAGGCCCACTTCATCAACACCAAGCAGCTGAAATTCCTCCTGGCCCGCAGTCGCTGGCAGGTGGGCTGCGCTGCCTTGTGGAGGGGTGAGGGGCTGGGTGCAGAAGCGGCCGGAGGCCAGAGAGGGAAATGAGACCCAGAGGGCTGGCTCTGTGTCCCTTCTGGGTCTGCAGAGCAAGAGAGTGGGGCAGGGCACTCTTCACTTCAAGTCTTTGCTCCCTGAGCCAGCGGGGTGAGGCGGGGCAACATGCAACATCTCTGCCAAGGTGGGGACAAGATAACAGAGCCCGGGGGACCATGTGTTTTAAGGCCCACCGTTTGCTGAGATCCCCTCTGGACTGGGAAGGCAGCGGGTCCCCTGCTGATGGCCCCCTGTCCTCCATGCCCCCCAGCGCTCCCTGATGAGCTACAAGTCCATCCTGGTGATGCGTTCCATCCCAGAGCTGCTCCAGGGCCCGCCCGACAGCCCATCCCTCGGGATTGCCCGGCACCTGCGTGGCGATGCCAGCGCCTCCTCCAGCAGCTCCTCTTCCTCCGACAACGAGTTGGCCCCGTTCGCCCGGGCCAAGTCGCTGCCATCCTCCCCGGTGACCCACTCCCCGCTGCTGCACCCCCGGGGCTTCCTGAGGCCTTCGGCCAGCCTGCCTGAGGAGGCCGAGGCCTGTCCACCCGCCGCAGCCTCGGCTCTGCCTGCATCGTTGCAGGCCGAGGAGCCAGCAGCTGCCCTGGGCTGTGTGCCCCGGCAGAGCGTCATCCGAAGCCTGTTCTACCAGCAGGTGGGCGAAGGCCCAGAGCTAGGGGGCCTGTCCACAGGGGGCAGGCGGCACCCCGCCCGCCGGCGGCACCTTCTCAAGGGTGGCTACTTCTCGGGTGTCCTGCCGGGACTTCGAGAGCCGCTGCTGGAGCACCGGGCGCTGGAGGAGGCGGCTGCCATGGAGGAGCAGGCTTCCCTGCAGGCCACAGCGGCCTCCCTGGAGACGGCCACGCAGATGCCCAGAGCGAGCACCCAGGAGGCCTCTGGCTCCCGCCGCTCCCTGGACCGTGACCCACCGAGCACTGCCAGTTCCTCCACCAAGGCCTGCAGCAAGGGGCAGTGTCCCGCTCCGGCTCCCCTGAGTCCTCAGGATGCCCAAGGAGAGGGCATGCCTGGAGGGGGTGCACGTGCCAGGGAGAAAGAACATCCAGAGGGGACCCCGCAGGGGCTGAGCCTGCCGTCTGCCAGTAGTGATGGGTGCTCCACTCAGCCAGAGGGGTTGTCCCAGGACCGCTGTGGAGGGCAGGCTGCCTCTTTCTCTCAGCCCCAGTGGGTCCCAGCCCCCCAGGACAGTGGCCCCCGTGAGGCCTTGGCACCACAGCCTCCTGGCTCCTTCCCTTCAGGGCCCTGCACAGAGGCCCTCTTGTCATCCCCTAGCCCTTCCTTCCCAGGAAAGCTGCAGGCCTGTCTGCCCCCTGCCCAAGCAAGCCCCCAGGTAGACTCTCAGGGCGTGCTGAAGGCCGTCCCTCTCACCAAGAGGCCTGGATCACCCAGACCCCCAGAGCCATCCTCCCAGATGGGCACGGAGCCTAGCCCCTCTCTGGATGCTGAAGGCCTGGTCCAGGAGACAGAGGACTTGTCCCAGTCTTCACCCATCCTACAGCGGCCTCAGGAGCAGGCTACCACACGGAAGTTCTCCCTGGGGAGCCGTGGGGGCTACGCAGGGGTGGCGGGCTATGGCACCTTTGCCTTTGGAGGGGACGCAGGTGGAATGCTGGGGCAGGGCCCCATGTGGGCCAAGATGACCTGGGCCGTCTCTCAGTCCTCGGAGGAGCAGGATGAGGCAGGGACCGAGAGCCCACCACCCCAGGCTAGCACAGTGCCTGCCCCCGAGGGTGATAGAACCCTCCCAAGGACCTCCCAGGAGTTGGGCTCGTGGGAAGACTTCAGTGGGGGCTCTCAGGTGTCACTCGTACAGATCCAGGACCTGTCCAGGGACCCAGAAGCAGCAGACACTGTGTCCTTAGACATCTCAGAGGTGGATCCTGCCTACCTCAATCTGTCTGATCTGTATGATATCAAGTATCTCCCATTTGAGTTCATGATCTTTAGGAAGATCCCCAAGCTGGTAGAGCCGGAGCGTCCATCCTCCCCTGAGTCTGAGGCTGGGGAGGAGCTGGCTGAGCTCCCAGAGGCTGCGTGGCCCTGGCCAGCCAGCCTGGAGATCACAGAGGAGCCAGAGGACATGGAGGCCCTGCTCGGGAAAGCTGCCGGCGGCGGGAAGCGCAAGTGGTCACCCCCTTCCGGCAGGCTCTTCCACTCCCCTGGAAGGCACTCACTGCTGGAGGAGCCCACAGAGCTGGGGCTACGCCAGAGGGTGAAGGCCTCGGTAGCCCACATCTCCCGCCTCCTGAGGGGCAGGCCTGAAGGTTACTACCCCTACCCTGCCCCGGAACTGGGCACATCCGTTTCCCGCTCTGCACTTTGGGGCTCCTTGGCCAAAAAGATAGCTCCGGAGCTTGCCTGAGTGATGCAGGCAGCCCCCCATCCTGTACTCCTTCCCCTGACCCAGTGCTGCCCACACCTCCCGGGACACATTGGCTTGTTTCTGAGGTCAGCTCTGCGGCCTCCAGTCCCTCCCCGTGTGCATCTGAAGCCCAGCAGTAATGCGGCTGCAGTTACGCCCCCACGGAGATAGGAACAGGCCCGGCCCTCCCTGATCCTGACCCCGGCACCCCAGCTGGCCCAGTGTCCTTGAGCCGCTGGCCTCAGCTGCCTGGAGTGGCTGACACGTGGGGTAGGGAGGGTTGGCGCCCTCTGCCGTGCATTTAGCTCATGCCAATAAGACCCCTTGGGACTGGGCTTTTCTGCCACATGGGGATCCCCAGAGCCTTCCCCTCGTGCTCCCAGAGGAGCCAGGCCCCCAGAGTGTGACCTCCCTCGCGTGGCCACTTCCTTACTGCAGGTCTGGAGAAGGAGAGTCCTCCCCGGAAGAAGGCAGGTCTCGCTTCCTTCCGCCTGAAGAGCAAGGACCGAGGTGGGTACACTGCCCAGAGGCGAGGCCCCCCACTGTAGCCCGAGGGACCTGACTGTGGGGAAGGGGAACGCTGTCAAGACCAGCGCAGGGTAGCGAGGGGAAGCTCACATCCGCAGGGGCTCAAGTGCACACGGGGAGACTCTGGTGGCCCAGCAGTCACGAGCCGGCAGTCCTGGAAGCCTTCCTGGAGTAGGCACTAGTGTTGGAGATGAGCCGGGTGGGGATGGGGCTCATCTCCTGTATCTCCGCAGTGGGGGTCAGGCCTTGCTCTCAGGCCTAAGGCCACCTCTGAAGGCTCACCTCACTTCTGTTTCCCCAGCACCGTCGTTCTTAAGGGAGCTCTCGGATGAAACGGTGGTCCTGGGCCAGTCTGTGACTCTGGCCTGCCAGGTGGTGGCCCAGCCAGCTGCACAGGCCACCTGGAGTAAAGGTAAAGAGCTCTCCTGAGGCTGAAGGCCGCAGGGTACTCCTTTCGAGCATTACTCTCACTGTATAGACGGAAACTGAGGCTCAAAGAGGGTGTGGGCCCTGGGCATGACCACGAGGCAGGGCACCTGCTGGGAGCTTATCTTGAGGCTCACTTTCTCCTGCTGCAGATGGAACTCTTCTTGAGAGCAGCAGCCGCCTCCTCATCTCCTCTACGCTCAAGAACTTCCATCTTTTGACCATCCTGGTGGTGACTGCTGAGGACCTGGGCGTGTACACGTGCAGTGTGAGCAATGTGCTGGGGACGGCAGCCACTACGGCCATCCTCCGGAAGGCAGGTGGGTTGGCCGTGAAGGGTCCAGGGAACGTGAGGCTCAGCGCCCGGGCACCCATAGCCTGGCCCTTCCAGGGTCTGGAGGCATTGGGAGGGGACGTGGGAGCAGGGCGACACAGCTGGCCAGGCCCCCTCCCTGACCCCTCTTGGGGCTCTTCTCCTTGCATTCCCACGGTACCTCCCTGTCTCTCCAGAAGTGCAGGAAGCAGCGGGTTCCCATTTTGTATCTATTACAGTCCAACCATGCTCTCAGAACACAGCGCCAGGGTGTGTTTCTGGGGGACCCAAAGCAGAGGCTGTGAGCCTAGCTCTCAGACCTCTGACCTGATCCCCAGCCCCCACCTGCCCTGCACCACAGTCCGGCAAAGCAGAGGCCCCCCTGACTAGAGCCTAGGGTTGGTGAGGAGCTGTGAGCAAGGGCCATTCCATGGGGCTCCTGGGTGGGCACCAGTGGGCAGGGAGCCTGGTGGGGTTGGGCAGGGCAGACACCTCCCGAGGCCCCATGAAGGAGAGGCACTGGACTCTTCCTACTGGTCAGCCTTGGAAAGGACCCCGAGTGAACTGGACCAGGGGCGGGTGGGCTCAGGGGCCTGACAGTAGGGTGAGGAGGATGAGGCAGGCTGGCTGGGGCTCAGAGTTTCCATAGAGAGCGCCTGCAAGCCCATCCCGGACTGCTGACTGTGGGCCCCACAGAGCGCCCCTCTTCCTCACCGCGGCCGGACATCGGGGAGGTGCATGCGGACGGGGTGCTGCTGGTCTGGAAGCCTGTGGAGTCATACGGCCCTGTGACGTACATTGTGCAATGCAGCCTGGAAGGTGTGGGGCCGCTCCTGAACCCGCCCCTCCTGGGGGGTCCCAGAGTCCCTGTGGGCGGGGGCAGGGGGCTGGGGATGCGCCTGGCCGCTCTCTGCCCCCGTTGGGCCTCTCCGCCCTGACAGGGAGTGGGCGGCCGCGGCTGGGCTGCCCCTCACTCACTCCTGTGTGGCCCAGGCGGCAGCTGGAGCACGCTGGCCTCGGACGTCTTTGACTGCTGCTACCTCACGGGCAAGCTTTCTCGGGGTGGGGCATACACCTTCCGGACGGCCTGCGTCAGCAAGGCGGGCATGGGCCCCTACAGCAGCCCCTCGGAGCAGGTCCTCCTGGGAGGGCCCAGCCGCCTGGGTGAGCCCCTGGGCAGGCCTCTGTGGGAATGCGCTTGCCACCTCCACCGGTCACACACTCACTTGGGGTGGTTCCTTCTGCCCACTAGGCCTCCCACCCACAACGGCCTGAGGAATGAGAGGGCAGAGTGTTGGGGGTTCAAAGAGGGCGTTCCTGTAGGGTTGGGGAGGGGTGATGGGAGAAGAGGTTGGGGGAGATGGTGCAGGGTTGCCCTCTTCCTACAGCCTCTGAAGAGGAGAGCGGTGCAGCGGGGCCGGCCCGGCCCCTCCCCAGCACGCAGACCTTCGCCTTCCAGACGCAGATGAGAAGGTGCAGGGCCTCCGGGAGGGCAGGCGGCGGGGCCTCCTCCACCCCGCTGGCTCTTCGTGCTCCCACCCCAGCCCCGTGCTTTCGCCCCTCTGATCACTTGCGTCCACACTGCCTCAGCGTCTGCCACCCTCTCCCGGACCTCCCTGCTGGGCTTGCTTCTCCAGACTGGGAGGGCGGGCGGGGTCTGGCCTGAGCCTCCAGCCTGGCCTGCGCCCCTCCCCAGGGGCCGCTTCAGCGTGGTGAGGCAGTGCCGGGAGAAGGCCAGTGGGCGCGTGCTGGCTGCCAAGATCGTGCCCTACCACCCCGCGGACAGGGCTGCCGTGCTGCAGGAGTACGAGGCCCTCAAGGGCCTGCGCCACCCACACCTGGCGCAGCTGCAGGCTGCCTACCTCAGCCCCAGGCACCTGGTCCTCATCTTGGAGCTGTGCTCCGGGCCTGAGCTGCTCCCCTGTCTGGCCGAGAGGTGAGGACCGCCCTGGCCTGGATTCCAGGCTCAGGACCTGGCTGGGGCACCGTGGTCTGCCTCCTCACCCACCTCCTTGCCCCGCCTCCGCCCGTCAGCCCAGCAGAGTCGCTCAGTAGATCTGGGACCTCCTTCCTAAGCCCACAGGGCAGGCTGGTGCTTCCTGATTGCCCTGGGGCTGGCTATGGACAGAACCTGGGTGCCTCTCCCTGTGTGCCCCCTAACTGGCCCTCTGCCCCCAGGGCCTCCTACTCGGAATCAGAGGTGAAGGACTACCTGTGGCAGATACTGAGTGCCACCCAGTACCTGCATGCCCAGGGCATCCTGCATCTAGACCTCAGGTCGGAGAACATGATTGTCACAGAGTATAACCTGCTCAAGATCATCGACTTCGGAAACGCCCAGAGCTTGGCCCAGGAGAGGGTCCTGCCCTCAGAGAGATTCAAGGACTACATGGAGACCATGGGTGCGCAGGGCGCAGGCCTGATCTGGGGGAGGGGTGTGCCGGGAGCAAGCCCCAGGCCTGTCCCCCTGCCCCCTCCACCGCAAACAGCCCATGACCCCCACAGAAGGAAGGGCGGGCCTGGAGTCTGTTGGTGGTGACCCCAGGTCTCTGTGACTCCCGTCCATTGAGGGTAACGTCAGTCACGTGACCACTACGCACACAGGTTGAGCGCCGAGTACCCGGTGAGCGGTGAGGGCATGCGAGACACGCAGAAGGGCCTGCGCAAGGGGCTCGTCCAGCTGAGCCGCTGCTACGCCGGGCTGTCTGGGGGTGCTGTGGCCTTCCTCCGAAGCACGCTGTGTGTGCATCCCTGGTGAGCAACTCCACCAGCTCTGCCTGGCCCATGCCCCCTGCGCGCTGACCTGCGGGTGGGAGCGCGGTAAATGCTGCCCTTCCGTGTGCTCCAGGGTCCGGCCGTGTGCGTCCAGCTGCCTGCAGAGCCCGTGGCTGACGGAGGAGGGCCCAGCCAGCTCCCAGCCCGCGGCAGTGACCTTCCCAACCACTGGTCTGCGCGTCTTTGTGCGAGAGCGCGAAAAGAGGCGGGCACTGCTATACAAGAAACACACCCTGGCCCGAGTGCGCTGAACCCCTGGCCCTTCAGGGCCCCGCCTCCCAGTCTTTCAGGACTCCCTGCAAATACACGCACACGTCAATAAAAAGCAGCACCGGATGAGGTGTCCTCTGTTTCATTGGTTTGTGTTGGGGAGAGGGTGAGGGCCCTGCCGCCTTCCTGGTGTCTGGGGGAGGGCAGGGCTGTCCTGGGCTATGTGCCTGCAAAGGCAGCATTAGGACTAGAGCCCTCTGAGCCAGTGCGGTGTGCAGGCAGCTCCGTACTCTCATGGGTGGGTGTGTTTTCTTCTGTATCAGTGTTGCTTCAGACATGGACACACGCTCAGGTGATTTGCAGAGAAATGACTGTGGACAGGTATCCAGGATTCCAGCTCGTTCCACCACAGCATCGTTCCTGGCAGTGTGGGGGTGAGGGGCTCAGGCTGGAGCAGGTAGATAGCAGACTCCGCCCTCTTGAGTCTCAGCAAGTCTCATGGAACTGGCAACCGAGACAGGCTGCCGAATCCAGCCCTCCTTGCTTTCCCCGTCTCCAGAAAACGGTGTCTGCACACTGGACATCCACCACTTAGCTCTTACTTGGACCCAAGACCCCTCATCTAGAAACCAAACATTTCCAAAAGTGAACTGACACCTCCCCACCCCACCCAGCCACCAACATGCCCTTCCCCCTGCTGTGCGAGCCCAGTCATACTTAAGCCTAGCCACCTGGCTCCTGGGCACGGACACCTTATGTTGCCGTATCAGCCGCTCCCCCAACCCCACCCCCTCACTGGCTCACCTGGTAAGGTGGGAAGGGAGCCAAGGTGGGCACAGGCCCTGTGCTCTCTTGGACTGGCAGGGTTCTGCCTTGACCAGAGCGGCTTCTGCCTGAGCTCTTCCCATCACGCTCCTCCCTCACCCCCGGCGTGGCCCTGCACTGGCCCGTCAGCAGCCATATACTCCTCTCCCGTCGTGTGGAGTAGTTCCGCTGCCGGAAAAATCCTCTGTGCTCTACCTATTATCCCTCCCTCTCTCTTAACTCCTGCAAACCACTGAAAGGATTTTTACTTTTTTTTTTACTATCGCCATCGTTTTGCCTTTTCCAGAATGTCAGATAGTTGGAATGATATGGTATATAGACTTTTCAGATTGGCTTTTTCACTTAGTAATATATCTTCCATGTCGTTTCGTGGCTTGATGGAAAATTTTTCTTTAACCTTATTTTCGTAGTAATAAAAATTAATCATTTTAAGTATTTTAAGAGTATAGTCCAGTAGTTATAGATTTGTACTGTTTACAACCGTCACCACCATCCATCCCCAGAACTCTTCTCATCTCGCAAAACTGAAAGTTTATAACCATTAAACACTAACTCCTCAGTCTTCCCTCTCCTCCGTCCCCGGCACCTGCCATTCTACTTTCTATATCGATGAATTTGACTATTCTGTGTTATTGTTGTTGAGTCACTTAAGTCATGTCTGACTCTTTTGTAACCCCACGTACGGTAACCCTGCCAGGCTTCTTTATCCCTGGGATTTCCCAGGCAAGAATACTGGAGTGGGTTGCTATTTCCTTCTCCAGCGGATCTTCCTGACCCAGGGACTGACCTCGCATCTCCTGCACTGAGCCACTTGGGAAGGCCCTTGACGACTCGAGATGCCTCATATGAGTGGAGTCATACATTATTTGTCCTTCTGTAACTGGCTTAGTCACTTACCATGATGTCCTCAGGATTCATCCATGTTATAGCATATGGCAGACTTCCTTTCCTTTTCAAGGTTGATTAATATTTCACCGCGTGTTCATATCACATTTCACTTATCTGTTCATCAGTGTACACTTCAGTTGCTTCCATGTTTCAGCTAGTGCGGATATTGCTGCTATGAACATGGGTGTACTTCTTCTTCCAGACCTTCCTTTCAATCTTTTTGATTATATATCCAGAAGAAGAATTTCGGGGTCATATGGTTATTACATTTTTAATTCTTTGAGGAAATTCCCTTGATTTTCTACATTTGCTGTACCATTTTACCTTCTTTCAAACACCATGGAAATTTTCAGCTTCTTTACATCCTCATCAACATCTGTTGTCTTCTTTTTTTTGTTTGTTGTGTTTTTTGTTTTCGATAGCAAGTCATTCTAATGGCTATGAGGTGGTATCCCATAGCTTTGATTTGCATTTCCCTAGTGAACCTAGGTAGCATATTGAAAAGCAGAGATATTACTTTGCCAACAAAGGTCCATCTAGTCAAGGCTATGGTTTTTCCAGTGGTCATGTATGGATGTGAGAGTTGGACTGTGAAGAAAGCCAAGCGCCGAAGAGTTGATGCGTTTGAACTGTGGTGTTGGAGAAGACTCTTGAGAGTCCCTTGGACTGCAAGGAGATCCAACCAGTCCATCCTAAAGGAGATCAGTCCTGGGTGTTCTTTGGAATGACTGATGCTGAAGCTGAAACTCCAAAACTTTGGGCACCTCATGCGAAGAGTTGACTCATTGGAAAAGACCCTGATGCTGGGAGAGATGGGGGGCAGGAGGAGAAGGGGACAACAGAGGATGAAATGGCTGGATGGCATCACTGACTCGATGGACATGAGTTTGAGTGAACTCCGAGAGTTGGTAATGGACAGGGAGGCCTGGCGTGCTGTGACTCATGGCGTCACAAGGAGTCGGACACGACTGAGTGACTGGACTGAACTGAACTGAGTGATCAGTGATATTGAGAACCTTTCCATGAATTTGCCGGCCATTTAAATATCTTCTTTGGAGAAATGTCTATGCAAGTCCTTTGCCTATGTTTGAATCACATGGTTTGTATTGTTGTTGAGTTTTAGGAATTTTTAATGTATTTTGGCTATTAATTCTTTAGATATGCGATTTGCAAATATTCTCTTCCTTCTATGGGTTGCCAGTTTACTTTGTTGATACTGGCATTTGATACACAAATCTTTAAGGTTTTTTCATAAAGTCCAATTTGTCTATATCATCTTTTGTTGCTTACACCTTTTGTACCATATGCAATAAATCATTACCAAGTTCAATGACAGAAGATTTTACCCTAAATATTTTCTCCTAAGAGATTAATAGTTTCAAGTTTTATCCTTAGGTCTCAGGTCCATTTTGAGTTAGTTTTTGTTATAGTGTTAGGTAAGGGTCCTATTTCCACAGTTTATTATGATCTACACAGTCAAAGGCTTTGGCATAGTCAATAAAGCAGAAATAGATATTTTTCTGGAATTCCCTTTTTCCATGATCCAGCAGATGTTGGCAATTTGATCTCTGGTTCCTCTGCCTCTTCTAAAACCAGCTTGAACATCTGGAAGTTCACAGTTCAAGTATTGCTGAAGCCTGGCTTGGAGAATTTTGAACATTACTTTACTAGCATGTGAGATGAGTGCAATTGTGCAGTAGTTTGAGCATTCTTTAGCAGTGCCTTTCTTTGGGATTGGAATGAAGACTGACCTTTTCTAGTCCTGTGGCCACTGCTGAGTTTTCCAAATTTGCTGTGGAAAATTCTGAAAGA
>SJYR01002382.1:338698-348953 GCA_006410655.1 Kobus ellipsiprymnus
AAAAAAAAAAAAAGTCTTTAGAATACTGATAGAGATTCAGTTGAATCTGTGGATTGCTTTGGGTATTATTGAGATTTTAAACATATTACATCTTTCAATTGATGAACATGGGATATGTTTCTGTTTATTTATGTCTTCTTTATTTCAACAAGATTTTTGAGTTTTCATTGTAAAGTCTTTCACCTCCTTTGGAAAGTTTATGAAAGTGAAAGTGAAAATCCCTCAGTTGTGTCCGACTCTTTGTGACCCCATGGACTATACATACAGTCCATGGCATTCTCCAGGCCAGAATACTGGAGTGGGCAGCCTTTCCATTCTCCAGGGTATCTTCCCAAACCAGGGGTGGAACCCAGGTCTCCCACATTGCAGGCATATTCTTTACCAACTGAGCCATCAGGGAAACCCTTGTAAAGTTTACACCTAAGTGTTTTATTCTTTTTGATGCCATTGTAAATTGAACGTTTCCATTATTTTCTTTTCAGACTGTTCATTGTCACTGTATAGAAATGCAACTGATTTTTGTGTGTTGACTTTGTATACTGATAGTTTGCTGAATTCATATACTAGCTCTAACAGATTTTTTGATGGAATCTTTAGGGCTTCTTACACATAAGATCTTCCCTTTCATGGATCACAGCCTTGTTGTGGGGAAGCAGCTTTCTTAACTCAATGAAGCTATGAGCCATGCTGTGCAGAGCCACCCAAGATGGGTGGGTCATAGTGAAGATTTCTAAGAAAACAGGGGCCACTGGAGAAAGAATCAGCACCCTACTCTAATATTCTTGCCTGGAGAACCCCATGGACAGTATGAAAAGGCAAAAAGATTTGACACAGGAAGATGAGCCCCCCAGGTCAGAAGGTCTCCAATATGCTCCTGGGGAAGAACAGAGGGAAATTACTAATAGCTTCAGAAAGAATGAAGCAGCTGGACTGTGGGAGACGGCAAACTGGGCAAGATGGAGTGTTCAGGCTCTCTCACTCCATGTTTTGTAAATAATGTCACTGTAACAGCTGAGATCATTTGCAGCACTGCACAGGAGCCTTACAAGGTGTTCATTTGGCCACAGGTTGTGTGCAGTTCGCATATATAAGCTTCACCTGGACAAGCAGCAGCATTTACTACTGTGTCATGGCTATGTCCATTGGGTCAGCCATGAGATGAGAGAGTTGTAATATGGCTGCTGCGTCAGCCAGGAGAGAATAAGCGTGTCTGCAGTTCCTACAGCTCCTCGTGTCTCGTTCCAGCCTCTTAGCTTGAGCCTTGCCTACTCTGTGTTCGGCAAACAGTGCGGACAACAAGACAATTGGTGTCATGAACAGGATGAACAGCTATCCATGGGCCAAAACAAAAAAGTCACTCAGTTGTGATGTATCTGCCGGTGAAAATACAGTCTGATGCTGTAGAAATGTTAGTTATGATCTCAAGTGGCCTCAGCCTGCAACGACTTGGAGCGGGGCCTGGGTTCCCAACCAGAGACTGGGCTGGGTCATGGCAGCGGAAGCACCAGATCCTAACCAGTAGACCACCAGTCAGTGACAAGGGCCCTAGTCATTCAGCTTTGCAGAAGAGAATTTCCACAAAGACAGAAAGTAGTGAAACAAGTAAAGTATTAGGAGGGAAAAGAGTACAGTACGTGCGGATAGACACATGGGCAGACTCAAGGAGAGCCCCTGAGATGCTGAGTCATGCCTGCGTGGTAGTTCGAATTACTTTTACCAGGTATTTCTTCCAGCTTTCCGTTGGCCAATTATTATGATTTGCCTGGTGCACAGTCCATATCTCAGCATCTTGCCATGTGTGTGTACGCATTGCTTAGCCAAAATGGATTCTACCAAAAAGGCACCTGGATGTGACCCCACTTTGGCCTTCAAGGAGTCTTTTCTATACATGTGTGGTCAGAGAAGTCTCCTGACTTCCCCAATGAGAAATATGTGGTCTCTGCAGAGTCCAGCCTCCTCAATTGCCCTGCTATTCTTGGCTTCGAATTTTGGTCAATAGAGAATGAATCTCCAATTGCTCTACCCTGGGGGTGCCCATCTGCCTACTCCCTCAGGCTCTTGAACCAAGGTAAATTGGATGTGGTCAAGCAGGAGATGGCAAGATTAAACACCCACATTTGGGGAATCAGTGAACTAAATGGATTGTTGTTGTTCAGTTCTCAGTTGCATCCAACTCTTTGCAACACCATGGACTGCAGCACACCAGGCTNCCTGAGCCCCTGTGTGTGCGAGCTGCCCTTCCCGGTCACCACCAGCCCTCGCCTGCCTGCATGGGTGACCAGCCATCGTTCCCAGTCTGGGAGCTAACTGGCTCTGCCCCGTGCGGGTGTCGCTCCCGGCCGCCATGGCCGGCGTCCCCGTGCAGAGCGCTCTCCAGCCTGAGGTGGGGGAGCTGGGCGCCGCGCATGCACATGACCGGCGCGAGGGCGCAGGGACACGTGTAGCAGAGTTTTCTCGCTGGCCAGTGGTGGTCAGGAGCCCCGCGAGGCGCCCTACCCGGCCGAGGAGGACCCTGTGCTGGCGGCCTCTGGTGAGACCCCGCGTCCTTCCCTGGAGGACCACTCGCATCTGGATCTCTCGCGGCGCTCCACCTCCGCTTCTGCCGTCTCTATGGTGACCAGCCCCCATCCTGAAGCTATCTAGGGCCCACTGTAGGTCACCTCATTAGCATAACAGGCAATACGTGTGTAAGTACATGAATATGTATGAAGTATGAAAATATAGCCTACAATACGAAGAACTGTCCAAGGCAGTAGAGATACAGAGATAAGAATATCTACCCCAAACCACCAACTTCATAGGGCTTATATTTCCTTTTTCTTTTAAATTTGGTTTTGTTTCTGTCATTGAAAGATACAAAGGCTGAGCCCCGGAGAGACTGATGTAGTTTTTCCTCGACCTGAGTAAGAATGCTGGGCATTTCTCACGAGAAAGAGGTGGAAATGGTGGGCTGCATCGAGTAAGCAGCACCCAGGTGAGTAAGTGAGACGTGAAATCAAAAGGGGGAGGACTTGGCCTCTGAGCAGGTGGATTTGGAGATGTGGAAAATAAGTTTCCAAGAATAGCTGTCGACTGGGCACTTATCTCTCACTAGTGAGAGTGACTCTCAAGTGTAGGAGGAATGGAAGAAGGGAGGAAGGGCTCAGTATCTGCACAGCATTACTGCCTGGGGCTTCATGCCTGTGGTATTGTAAATGTCCTTGTCCTCAGTTCCTGGCACAAAGTTTCAAAACTTGAAATTTCCCAACTGACAAAAGCATCTTGTGACCTGAGTAAGAATGCTGGGCATTTCTCACGAGAAAGAGGTGGAAATGGTGGGCTGCATCGAGTAAGCAGCACCCAGGTGAGTAAGTGAGACGTGAAATCAAAAGGGGGAGGACTTGGCCTCTGAGCAGGTGGATTTGGAGATGTGGAAAATAAGTTTCCAAGAATAGCTGTCGACTGGGCACTTCTCTCTCACTAGTGAGAGTGACTCTCAAGTGTAGGAGGAATGGAAGAAGGGAGGAAGGGCTCAGTATCTGCACAGCATTACTGCCTGGGGCTTCATGCCTGTGGTATTGTAAATGTCCTTGTCCTCAGTTCCTGGCACAAAGTTTCAAAACTTGAAATTTCCCAACTGACAGAAGCATCTGGTGATGCTAATGAGTGACCCCTGAGGTCTCTGAATAACTGAGGATAGGGGCTGGCTTCCAGAAAGACAGGAATGTGACTAGAAGCTTGGAACTTTGATCCCCCAATCCCAACATCTTTGGAGGGGAGGAGGCTGGAGACAGTTTAATGAAGAGGCAGTGATTTAATCAATTATGCCTATTTGATGAAACCCCAATAAAAATACTTGACCTCAGGGCTAGATGAAGCTTCCTGGTACCACACTGATATGCTCTGATGCCGGGAGAGAGCTGTGCCTGATTCCCTGTGAGGGCATGGAAGCTCTGCTCCCCGCATGCTGGCCGCCTGCTCCTTGTCCTGTGCATGTCTTCCATCTGGCTGTATCCTTGCTGATAAGTATCATAAGTAGAGCACTCTCCTGAGTTCTATGAGTCATTTTAGCAAATTTTTGAACCTAAAGGTGTCATAAGAACTCCTGAATTTATACCAGTTCTTCATAAGTGCAGGTGGCCCCTGAGATTTGAGACTAGTGCCACAATTCAACTCATCTTATGGGACTGATCCTCTTATCTGTAGGGTCTGTGCTAACTCCAGGTAGTGAGGATCAGACTTGTCCAGCGGCTGTGGAAGATACCTCTCACAGGAGTATGGCGATAACTCCCATTAGGAGTCCACAGGTTTGGAATTTCAGAAAGTTGAGCCCCCAAGTTTGACTCCTCAAATTTCCTGATTGCCGTTGGCATTGCTCATCCCATTTATCCCAATAATCTTGTAAACATACATTTTCCAATACTGGATGTGTTTATGCTTTAAAACTAGAGAGTAGTTGGTTATTTAGTTGAATCTTGAATGACACTGTGTCTTCTTCACAGATCTTCCTAATGCTTGAGATAAACAATGACAGACACAGTTAGACATCTACTGATGCACACACTTGCCCTGTAGCCTCTTTCTGGCAAAACCTTAGTGTCTCTTCACATCCTCCTGCATGCACAGTGGGAGGCTCCCAGCTCTGCATTTGGTCCTTAGCCCAAATGTATTGGTGGCTGGTTCACTTGACTACTAGAGTGGAAAGAAATGACCTGCCTGAACCAGAGCAGAGATCATAGGTATGAGAGTGGGCTGCCACAGGCATAGGTATGAGAGTGGGCTGCCACAGGAATTACTGTTGAAATATATGAGATCTGAATCTGAGGGCTCTCAGTGATCATAGCATTTGCTATGTTTAGAGAATGGAGTAGGTCTGGACTCCTGTCGTTAGTAACTTTCCAGTAAGAATCAATATAACATTGTCTGGGCACCAGTGGACCAAAATGATGATGAGTGATAGCAAATAACCTTAAAGATGGTGATTTACACCTTTACAGCATCTCATATGGCTAAGTATTATTGCAAGCAAATTACTCATATAAATGTGATACATCATAACTTCTTAAAAAGGAAGAAGAAAATTGTGAAAATCAAAGGCAAAATTGATGCATTGGTAATCATGGTAGAAGATTTTAATACACTATGTTTAGAAATCATAGATCAGATGTATAAAAATACTTAAATTTGTGAAAGTTTTGATATCACAACTGAAACAATTTATAAGTTAGAAAGATAGACAGATAGGTGGCATTCTGTATTCATGAAATGGAGGAGCCATATTATTTTCAGATGCCTACATGCCATCCTCAAAAATGAGAAGCCATTGGGTCACAAACCCCTCAAAGCAGAAATGATACAGGCCATATTTTCTGATCACTGTAAAATGATATTGCTGACTGTTGGTGAAAGGATAAACAACTGGAAGTCTTAGAAACCATCCTAAATAATTTCTGCATTAAATGGAAAGCTGAAATGATGATTAAGGCATGAAGCTAGCAAGAAAGGATGCCCCTTTGTTCCCCCAACTCTCAGAATTCTCAGGCAAACATGGGAAAATAATTCATTCTGGTCATATTCAGGTTCTCTTCACTAAAATGGGGGTGAGATTACTGCAGAACACAAAATTTTAAATGAGAACTTAACTTCTCATATGCTCACACTATACAAACTATTGTTACCAGATGGTACCTTAGAAAAAATAGCATTCAGAATGCACACTCTTTGGGGTTTCTTCCAAGACCCCACTCTTTGCAGGCATGAGTCAACGTACCTTCAATACAGGTTTTCTCATGCTCGTGTGCATGTAAGGTTGCTGGCCCCTTGGCAGCTTGGTCAACAGATATGATAGCTAGCTAGCAGATGGTGATTGCCACCATGAAATTAGAAGACAAGATGCTTTTTGGCAGGAAAGCTATGACAAACCTAGACAGTGTATTAAAAGCAAAGACATCACTTTGCCAACAAAGGTCTGTATAGTCAAGTATCTTTCCAGTAGTCATGCACAGATGTGAGAGTTGGACCATAAAGAAAGCAGAGCACTGAAGAATTGATCCTTTCAAACTGTGTTGCTGGAGAAGACTCTTGAGAGTCCCTTGGACAGCAAGGAGATCAAACCAGTCAATCCTAAAGGAAAATCAACCCTAAATACTCATTGGAAGGACTGATGCTGAATACTTTGGCCACCTGATGCAAAGAGCTAACTCATTGGAAAAGACCCTGATGCTGGTAAAGATTGAAGGCAGAACAAGAAGAGGGTGACAGAGGATGAGATGGTTGGATGGCATTACCAATTCAATGGACATGAACTTGGGCAAACTCTGGGAGATGGATGGTGTGGTATAGGGAGGCCTGATGTGCTGCAGCCTATGGGGTCACAAAGAGTTGGACACAACTTGGCGACTGAACAACAAGATTAGATAGATCTATCAATAGATAGATTATATTGATTGATGGGTTGGTAGATTAAGTAGATAGATATATAGATGATAACAAAATTATAGATAAATAGAAAAATAAAGCTATAGATAGATGGATACATAGATAAATCGATTAGATAGATGGGGATAGATGAATGAGTGGGTAGATGAATGAGATGATATTAGGGATATATAGATAGATGAAAGGTATTTAGATACGATAGATGGTAGAAAGATTACAGATAGACTAGATCTATTTATCAATAGATTAGATTGATTGATCAGTCAATAGATATTCTGAAAACTCCTTTTGATTCAGAAAACTGAAATCCTGAAGCAAATTACAGCAGACCCACTGTATCACAGTCCCCAAGGAAGTCAGGGGATTCCCAGGGCAGAAGCAAAGACAGAGGAGACCAGGGCTGAGCACAGCATCTGGACATCTGTGTTTCAATAATGGTCACAGCTTGAGGCAGGGCAAGTGGGCAGTGAGACAGAGATCTGGCACTGAAATGGGAACACTCAGTTTTGCTCTATCTGCAGAGGGTGGGCAGCCACAAACCAAGACCAGACAAACAGGAGCATCCAATCTGAAATCATGAGGCATGAAAGGAAGGTGGCCACTGGGTAAAGGGCAGAAACCACAAATCGATGGACTCCTGATATTGGAATTATGAGTGTGACAATACATAAAAAGTAGAGCAAAAGATAAAATAAAAATCATGTGCAGAGAGGAAGATACCATAAAGCTGACCAGACAATTCTGGAAATAGCCAATAAGTAATTCTAAAATAGAAAGCTGAAATAATATAATAGCTGAAATTAAAACTCAAAGTGTGGTGTGATTTAAACATTAACTTAGACTGGGCTAAAAAAAGAATTAGTGAACTAGAAAATTAAGGTGCACTGCTGCTAAATTGCTTCAGTCATGTGACCCCATAGATGGCAGCCCACCAGGCTCCCCCGTCTCTGGGATTCTCCAGGCAAGAACACTGGAGTGGGTTGCCATTGCCTTCTCCCAGTGGACATGAGTTTGATTAAATTCCAGGAGATGATGAAAGATAGAGAAGCCGGGCATGCTGCAGTCCATGGAGTTGCAAAGAGTCAGACACAACTGAGCAACTGAACAATAACAACAACCATCTTGTGTCTTCCTCATCATTTTTTTTTTTTTTTTATGTAAGTTTCCTTTTTTGGTAAATTCCTGCAGTTTTTTGGTCAATGGTTGTTCAGCAGATATTTTGGTATTTTCTAAGAAGGGCTGTCAGAGCTGTCCATATAGTCAGAGCCATGATTTTTCCAGTAGTCATGTATGGATCGGAGAAGGCAATGGCACCCCACTCCAGTACTCTTGCCTGGAAAATCCTGTGGACAGAGGAGCCTGGTAGGCTGCAGTCCATGAGGTCGTGAAGAGTCGGACACGACTGAGCAACTTCACTTTCACTTTTCACTTTCATGCATTGGAGAAGGAAATAGCAACCCACTCCAGTATTCTTCCCTGGAGAATCCCAGGGAAGGGGGAGCCTGGTGGGCTACTGTCTATGGGGTTGCACAGGGTCGGACATGACTGAAGCAACTTAGCAGCAGCAGCAGCAGCAGCATGTACGGATGTGAGAGTTGAACCATAAAGAAAACTGAGCACTGAAGAATTGATGCTATTGAACTGTGGTGTTGGAGAAGACTCTTGAGAGTCCCTTGGACTGCAAGGAGATCAAACCTGTCAATCCTAAAGAAAATCAGTCCTGAATATTAATTGGAAGGGCTGATGCTGAAGCTGAAGCGCTGATACTTTGGTCACCTGATGCGAAGAACCCACTCATTGGAAAAGACCCTGATGCTGGAAAAATTGAAGGCAGGAAGAAAAGGGGACGACAGAGGATGAAATGGTTGAATGGCATCACCAACTCAACAGACATGAGTTTGAGCAAGCTTCGGGAGCTGGTGATGGACAGGGAAGCCTGGCGTGCTGCAGTCCATTGGGTCTCAGTCCATTGGGACACAACTGAGCAACTGAACTGAAGAAGGGATGAGTACATGTCCTTCTGCTCTGCCATCTTGAGCTTATCTCCTTCCTGTGCAGTGTTTATGTGAAGATAAGTTTTCATTTCTCTGAGATAATATCCAAGAATGCAAATGCTGGGGTTTGTAATAGTGTGTGTTTGGCTTTGTAAGAAACTGCCCAGTGTGTTCCAGAGTGGCTGCACTAGTTTACAGTCTGACCAGCAGTGCCTGTGGTATTGTTTCTCTTTGTCCTCACTACATTTGGTGTTGTTATTTTTGTAAAAAATAATGAAAAAAAAAAAACAACTTCAACTTAAATAGAATTGAAAGCCAGAAGGGGGAGTTCTCATGGCCTATGATGATTGCAGAGCCCAACAGAGGAAGAAATATTTGCTCTTCTTGACTGGTAAGGGTTCAGCCAATGAGACACAGTCACAACTCAGCCAATGAAAAGCCACTGCACTTTGAACTCTCAGTTCTTCTATGAATAGTTTGTTTGCTATAGCCCTCTCAATATATTTTTCTCCCCTAAAGAGTTCTCTCCTTCTTGTTGCAAGGGAGTTATACATGGTTTGTGATGGCTGAGGACCCCAAATTGGAATTCTTTGCTGACCCTGAATAAGCCCATTTTTTACTTTTATTTATTTACTTTTTTGGTGCTTTTGAACTGTGGTGTTGGAGAAGACTTTTAAAAAATTTATTTATTTTAATTAGAGGCTAATTACTTTATAATATTATAGTGGTTTTTGCCATACATTGACATGAATCAGACATGGGTGTACATGTGTTCCCCATCCTCCCACCTCTCTCCCCATCCCATCCCTCAGGGTCATCCCAGTGCACCAGCCCTGAGCACCCTGTCTCATGCATTGAACCTGGACTGGCGATCTATTTCACATACGATAATATACATGTTTCAATGCTATTCTCTCAAACCACCCCACCCTCGCCTTCTCCCACAGAGTCCAAAAGTCTGATCTTTACATCTGTGTCTCTTTTGCTGTCTCACATGTAGGGTCATCATTATCATCTTTCTAAATTCCATATATATGTGTTAATATACTGTATTGGTGTTTTTCTTTCTGACTTACTTTGCTCTGTATAATAGGCTCCAGTTTCATCTACTTCATTAGAACTGATTCAAATGTATTCTTTTTAATGGCTGAGTAATATTCCATTATGCATATGTACCACAGCTTTCTTATCCATTCATCTGCTGATGGACATCTAGGTTGCTTCCATGTCCTGGCTATTATAAACAATGCTGTGATGAACATTGGGGTACACGTGTCTCTTTCAATTCTTATTTCCTCCATGTGTATGCCCAACAGTGGGGTTGCTGGGTCATATGGCAGTTCTATTTCCAGTTTATTAAGGGATCTCCACACTGTTCTCCATAGTGGCTGTACTAGTTTGCATTCCCACCAACAGTGTAAGAGGGTTCCCTTTTCTCCACACCCTCTCCAGCATTTATTGCTTGTAGACTTTTGGATAGCAGCCATTCTGACTGGCATGAGATGGTACCTCATTGTGGTTTTGATTTGCCTTTCTCTGATAATGAGTGATGTTGAGCATCTTTTCATCTATTTGTTAGCCATCTGTATGTCTTCTTTGGAGAAATGTCTGTTTAGTTCTTTGGCCCATTTTTTGATTGGGTCATTTATTTTTCTGGAATTAAGCTGCAGGAGCTGCTTGTATATTTTTGAGATTAATCCTTTGTCAGTTGCTTCGTTTGCTATTATTTTCTCCCATTCTGAAGGCTGTCTTTTCACCTTGCTTATAGTTTCCTTTGTTGTGCAGAAGCTTTTAAGTTGAATTAGGTCCCGTTTGTTTATTTTTGCTTTTATTTCCAATATTCT
>SJYR01002382.1:349150-363641 GCA_006410655.1 Kobus ellipsiprymnus
GTTGATTCCTCCAGTTCCATTCTTCTTTCTCAAGATTGCTTTGGCTATTCAAGGTTTTTTTGTATTTCCATACAAATTGTGAAATTATTTGTTCTAGTTCTCTGAAAAATACCGTTGGTAGCTCGATAGGGATTGCATTGAATCTATAGAGTGCTTTGGGTAGTATATTCATTTTCACTATATTGATTCTTCCGATCCATGAACATGGTGTATTTCACCATCTATTTGTGTCATCTTTGATTTCTTTCATCAGTGCTTTATAGTTTTCTCTGTGTAGGTCTTTCGTTTCTTTAGGTAGGTTTATTCCTAAATATTTTCTTCTTTTCATTGCAATGGTAAATGGAATTGTTTCCTTAATTTCTCTGTTTTCTCATTGTTAGTGTATAAGAATGCAAGGGGTCTCTCTGTGTTAATTTTATATCCTGAAACTTTACTATATTTATTGATTGGCTCTAGTAATTTTCTGGTGGTGTCTTTAGGGTTTTCTATGTAGAGGATCATGTCATCTGCAAACAGTGAGACTTTTACTTTTTCTTTTCCAATCTGGATTCCTTTTATTTCTTTTTCTTCTCTGATTTCTGTGGCTAAAACTCCCAAAACTATGTTGAATAGTAGTGGTGAGAGTGGGCACCCTTGTCTTGTTCCTGACTTTAGGGGAAATGCTTTCAGTTTTTCACCATTGAGGATAATATTTGCTGTGAGTTTATCATATATGGCTTGTTGAGGTATGTTTTTTCTATGCCTGCTTTCTGGAGGGTTTTTGTCATAAATGGATGTTGAATTTTGTCAAAGGCTTTCTCTGCATCTATTGAGATAATCATATGTTTTTATCTTTCAGTTTGTTAATGTGGTGTATCACATTGATTGATTTGCGAATATTGAAGAATCCTTGCATCCCTGGGATAAAGCCCACTTGGTCATGATGTATGATCTTTTTAATATGTTGTTGGATTCTGTTTGCTAGAATTTTGTTAAGGATTTTTGCATCTATGTTCATCAGTGATACTGGCCTGTAGTTTTCTTTTTTTGTGTGACATCTTTGTCTGGTTTTGGTATTAGGGTGATGGTGGCCTCATAAAATGAGTTTGGCAGTTTACCTTCCTCTGCAATTTTCTGGATGAGTTTGAGTAGGATAGGTGTTAGCTGTTCTCTAAATTTTTGGTAGAATTCACCTAGTAGCACAGTTTATTTATCCAATCACCCATTGAAAGACATCTCAATGACTCTCAAGTTAAAGTGAGTATAATTTTTGTATTTTTAAATAATTTCAAATTTACAGAAATTTGCAAGAATAATACACAGAATTCTGTGCACTTTTAACCCAGATTTACCAAGTGTTTAACATTCTGCCACTTTCACCATTTCTCTTTCTTTTTCTATTATCTCTCTCCTGTGCATCTATCCAGCTCTCTCTATACAAATGCACATATTTAATTCTCCTAAGCATTTCAGAATAGATGTAAAGCATTTCAGAATGACATTACAAATACTTGTAAACATCATGCCCCTTGAACCATGAACCCTGTATCATCTCTATCCTGGGGACAAAGAGGCTCTTTCACCCTAATATCCTTGACTTCCTGGAAAACCATTCAACTCCAGACAATGGCATGAAAAATGTACACAGAATTCCAGACAATGGCATGTAAAATGGTTGTGGCTCTGATCCTGGTTGCAGTGGGACTTGCAATGGCTGGAATCATCTATGTCTTATGGCATCGTCAAGGAGAAAGGTATCGACAATGGCTGGAAGGACAGAGGAGCAGGGATGGTGAGCCAGGAGGAATGGGCATGCTACATTTCACGGTGTGCGTGGACCATCCCCCAAGAGGGCGCAAACGAAAGGCACTCGGGCAAAGCCTTGTGCTTAAGCTTTCCTTTGGGGGTCCTCAAGTGCAGTATAAATGGAATGACCTATGGTGGCCCCAGTTATGGGATTGCTCAGTTACCATGTGAACAATGAAGACTTTGTCTCTGAAAGATCGAGGGTTATTCTTCACCAGGTGATTTCAGGAAGGCTGGTGGGTTTCCCTCTGGGAAACAAGACATATCTGAGCTTGAACAGACTGTCCATCAGTTTGGGTGGTGATACCATTCTGAAACCATGTTGAAGGGATCAAACACAGCAGTGTATCTGGCCTATGGAAGGAGTTTGTGTTTATCGTTAGCATTAGCATCAATATTTATTGTTCTATGCATTGGTTCACTCCATCTCCTGCCTTTTGTGTCATTTCAGGAGCTGGGAACTTACTTGTAGATATCAGACCCCTATTCTGAGAGCAGAGTAGAGACCATATCTTGGCTGGTCAGAAAGTTTGCATTTTGTTGTAGGGAAGTCTTCAGTCAACAGGCTTGCAGTTTTCCCAAGGAATAAGATGACCTCTGCTATTGTTTTATTAGGTACTAAAAACATGCATTTGTTTTTCTTTTACAGAGAGATGTTAAGAAGAGCTTGATAAGCCCTGTTTTGACTTAGTTTCTCTTAGTCTCAAAGCCAAATGAGCTTTGGCTCTATTTGATAAACTGAATCCCATAGTTTCACATCTTTTTGATTTATTACAAGCTATAGAGAGGAAAAGCTTATTTATGGTGAGGGCCATTTTTGGAGGCTTTGAGGCTCTGCTCCCCAGGCCATTTCAGGTCCTATCCCTGACCCACTCCCCCAAAACAAAGGGAGCCAGAAACACTAACCTCCTTTCATGGAACAGGGGTAAAAGGGCAGGGGTGCTTGTCTCAGGAAAATAGGAAAGGGCAGAAAGGCTCATCTTTCTATGACATATTGACTCTGGCTTTTCTCTCACACACTCATTTATGATAGAAGTAAGCATGGGAAATTTAGAGTTACTCAAGAGGATGGTGAGAGGGGGTGAACAAAGGCTACCATGAGTCAAATCGAGATTATTTCTGGCTTCAGCCTGCATTTTGACACTATTTCCCATGTGTGTGTGCATGCATGTGCCTAAGTGTATATGCATGTATGTGCCTGTGTGTGCATGTGTATCCGTCCATGTGTGTAAACATCTATGCCTACATGCTTGTGTGTGCGTGTGTTTGCATTCATGTGTGTGCTTGAGGATGTGTGGGCATTTCTGTGTGTGTGTGTGTACATGTATGCCTGTGTTTATCTGCATCTATGTATACATGTGTGTTGTGTGTGTTTATGTCTTTGCGCGTGTGTGTGCATGTGTGTGTACACATGTGAATGTATGTGTGAGTATGCATATGTGTGTGTATTACTTTCTATTACCAGGTGCAGAAATGCTGTGTTAAATGCTGGTGAATGGCGGCCACATTCTTGGAAAAGCCAAGTTTGAGCTGCCCCAAGAGGCTCTGGGAGAGCTTATGGTAGTGACTGTCCTGCCTGCAGGAAATGCCAGGGAGACAGTTTTCTCAGACAGTGCACAGTGACTTTCTGCCTCGGGAACTACCTCCAAGGGGAGGAGGTGTGGGATGGAGACGGGGAATCTGCCTGTGGAAAGGGAGCCCCCTGGACCAGGAGAAGCAGGGCATGAGGTGAGACAAGTGAGAGGACGAGTGGGAAGAGGGGAGACCTCATCCCGTAGCTACTGGTGGAAGAAGGAAAAGATAGAGAAACCACGCCTTCATGTGCACCTCACGTGCCGCCAACCAGGCAATAGTGAGTAAAATGACTTCCTTCTGTCTTCATAGGGCGTAGAATCTAGGCGGGCATGCAAACGATCAGCCAGTGAAAATTTTGAACTTAGAATAAAAGGGGTAAATATTATAGAATTGAAATGGATACACTAATGAAGTTGGTCACACGGGATCAGCAGGCCCTGCTGGAAGATGGCACTGTCTCAACAGAGGGCTGGGTGATGGGGAGGCCACAGCTGTGCGGGAAGCAGGAGTGGACCTGCGCACAGCGGGCAGAGTGGAGGACTGTGGGGCGTGAGAGCTGGGAGTGTGAGTGAGACCCCAACAGAGCTGAGAAGATGAGTGCCTCCCTGTCATGTAGGGCATAGAATGCCATCGTCAGGAGTCCAAGTTTGTGTGAAGCACAGTGGAAAATGAGGGGTTTTAAGCTGTGGAGAGATACTGATGGATAAAGTGGAACAGACATAAGTGGAACTACAAACAACAGAGTTGAGGAGGGGTAAAGGAAATGGGAGGAGTCCAAGACAATCTTCGGCTGCAAGAGTAACTGGGCCACAGCAGCTCAGTGTACTGAACAGAGAAAGGACTGGGGAGAAACAAGACAGATTTAGGCCAAAGAAGTGAAAACTGGCTTGGACCTTAAGATGGAAATATTTTCAGACATCCAATTGGCGACATCCAAAAAAAAAAAAAAATCATTAGGTGTACCAATCTGGAGCTCCCGGCAGAAATTTGGACTGAAGATATATATTGGAGTCCACTGCATATATCTGAGCTTTAAAAAGATGAAAGGGAATAATACTTTGGAAGCCACTGAACCATCTGCTCAATATATCTGTTAAGCCTAAAATTATTCTTGAAACAATGTCTAAAAATTTGTTTTAAAAAGGAGTAAGATTTATGAAAAAAAGAGAAAGATACAGAACAAAGAAGATCCAAGATCCAGTCTTGGAAAACTCCAGTATTTGAGAGTCTGGAAACTACTTTGCTGGATGACTCCCAGCAAAGTAGTTAAAAAATGAACAGAGTTGTGGGAGGCACCCAAAAATACTTAGCCACGAAAACTGAGAAATAAAGTATGTTGAGGGAGTGGCCAGCTGAGAAGTGGAGTAAAGGAGGACAGAAAAATGACGTTGATACAAATGGTGTGACAAATGAAGGGAGATGCTGCCATCTACACGACATTCCTACACAGCTGTGTGGAAATTTTTCAGAATTTTTTAGATTAGACTGAGTTAAAAATTGGATTTCTTTGGAAGGAATGATGCTAAAGCTGAAACTCCAGTACTTTGGCCACCTTGTGCGAAGAGTTGACTCACTGGAAAATACTCTGAGGCTGGGAGGGATTGGGGGCAGGAGGAGAAGGGGACGACCCAGGATGAGATGGCTGGATGGCATCACAGACTCGATGGACGTGAGTCTGAGTGAACTCCGAGAGATGGTAATGAACAGGGAGGCCTGGCGTGCTGCGATTCATGGGGTCGCAAAGAGTCGGACACGACTGAGCGACTGAACTGAACTGAAAAATTGGAGAATGGGAAATCAAGGCGATTTCTTTGCTTTGACTTGGTTTGGTTTAAATTTAAGGCAAAAGGTATTAAAGCACATTTGTTGCCAAAAAGGAATGATCCACTGTGGTGAGAGATGAAGGCTGCAAGGATGAAGGAAATAAGCAAAGGAAACAATTTGCAGAGAAGGTTGTCTACTGCTGAGGGTGGGGTGAGACAGAAGTCAGAGCTGTGCAGAGAGGAACAAGCATAGTGAGGAAAGTGGGATAAAACCTGGGTGGCCCTACATGGCATAGTTTCCTTGAGTTAGACAGGGCTGTGGTCCACGTGATCACTGTGGTTAGTTTTCTATGACTGTGGTTTTCATTCTGTCTCCCTTCTGATGGAGAAGGATGACATAAATGAAATCCTTTACAATTATACAGTGGAAATGACAAATAGATTCAAGGGATTAGATCTGATAGACAGAGTGCCTGAAGAACTAAGGATGGAGGTTCGTGACATTATAGAGGAAGCAGTGATCAAGACGATCCCCCAAGGGAAAAAAAATGCAAAAAGGCAATATGATTGTCTGAGGAGGCCTTACAAATAGCTGACAAAAGAAAGGCCTGGCGTGCTGCGATTCATGGGGTCGCAAAGAGTCGGACACGACTGAGCGACTGAACTGAACTGAAAAATTGGAGAATGGGAAATCAAGGCGATTTCTTTGCTTTGACTTGGTTTGGTTTAAATTTAAGGCAAAAGGTATTAAAGCACATTTGTTGCCAAAAAGGAATGATCCACTGTGGTGAGAGATGAAGGCTGCAAGGATGAAGGAAATAAGCAAAGGAAACAATTTGCAGAGAAGGTTGTCTACTGCTGAGGGTGGGGTGAGACAGAAGTCAGAGCTGTGCAGAGAGGAACAAGCATAGTGAGGAAAGTGGGATAAAACCTGGGTGGCCCTACATGGCATAGTTTCCTTGAGTTAGACAGGGCTGTGGTCCACGTGATCACTGTGGTTAGTTTTCTATGACTGTGGTTTTCATTGTCTCCCTTCTGATGGAGAAGGATGACATAAATGAAATCCTTTACAATTATACAGTGGAAATGACAAATAGATTCAAGGGATTAGATCTGATAGACAGAGTGCCTGAAGAACTAAGGATGGAGGTTCGTGACATTATAGAGGAAGCAGTGATCAAGACGATCCCCCAAGGGAAAAAAAATGCAAAAAGGCAATATGATTGTCTGAGGAGGCCTTACAAATAGCTGACAAAAGAAGAGAAGCTAAAGACAAAGGAGAAAAGGAAAGATAGACCTGTTGGAATGTAGAGTTCCAAAGAATAGCAAGGAGAGATAAGAAAGCCTTCCTCAGTGATCAATGTGAAGAAATAGAGGAAAACAATAGAATGGGAAAGACTAGAGATCTCTTCAAGTAAATTAGAGATACCAAGGGAACATTTCACGCAAAGATGGGCACAATAAAAGACAGAAATGTTATGGACCTAACAGAAGCAGAAGATATTAAGAAGAGGTGGCAAGAATACGCAGAAGAACTATACAAAAAAAGATCTTCATGACCCAGATAATCATGATGGTGTGATCACTCACCTAGAGCCAGACATCCTGGAATGTGAAGTCAAGTGGGCCTTAGGAAGCATCACTACGAACAAAGCTAGGAGAAGTGATGGAATTCCAGTTGAGCTATTTCAAATCCTAAAAGATGATGCTGTGAAAGTGCTGTACTCAATATGCCAACAAATTTGGAAAACTCAGCAGTAGCCACAGGACTGGAAAATGTCAGTTTTCATTCCAATCCCAAAGAAAAGCAATGCCAAACAATGCTCAAAGTATCACACAATTGTACTCATCTCACATGCTAGCAAAGTAATGCTCAAAATTCTCCAAGTCAGGCTTCAATAGTATGTGAACTGTGAATTTCCAGATAGTCAAGCTGGATCTAGAAGAGGCAGAGGAACCAGAGATCATATTGCCAACATCCGTTGGATCATCAAAAAAGCAAGAGAGTTCCAGAAAAACATCTACTTTGGCTTTATTGACTACCCAAAGCCTTTGACTGTGTGGATCACAACAAACTGTGGAAAATTCTTAAAGAGATGGGAATACCAGATCACCTTACCTGCCTCCTGAGAAATTTGTATGCAGGTCAAGAAGCAACAGTTAGAACTGGACATGGAACAACAGACTTGTTCCAAATAGGAAAAGGAGTACATCAAGGCTATATATTGTCACCCTGCTCATTTAACTTATGTGCAGAATACATCATGAGAAATGCCACACCAGATGAAGCGCAAGCTGGAATCACGATTGCTGGGAGAAATATCAATAACCTCAGATATGCAGATGACACCATCCTTATCTCAGTAAGTGAAGAACTAAAAGCCTCTTGATGAAAGTGAAAGAGGAAAGTGAAAAAGTTGGTTTAAAACTCAACATTCAGAAAACTAAGATCATGGCATCCAGTCCCATCACTTCATGGCAAATAGATGGGGAATCAATGGAAATATCAGAGACTTATTTTCTTGAGCTCCAAAATCACTGTAGATGGTGACTCCAGCCATGAAATTAAAAGAGGCTTGCTCCTTGGAAGAAAAGCTATGACCAACCTAGACAGCATATTAAAAAGCAGAGGCATTACTTTGCCAACAAAGGTCTGTTTAGTCAAAGCTATGGTTTTTCCAGTAGTCATGTATGAATGTGATGGACTATAAAGAAAGCTGAGCACTGAAAAATTAATGCTTTTGAACTGTGGTGTTGGAGAAGATTCTTGAGAGTCCCTTGGACTGCAAGGAGATCCAACCAGTCCAGCTTAAAGGAAATCAGTTCTGAATATTCATTGAAAGGACTGAAGCTGAAACTCCAATACTTTGGCCACCTGGTGCAAAGAATTAATTCACTAGAAAAGACCCTGATGCTGGGAAATATTGAAGGCAGGAGGAGAAGGGGACGACAGAGGATGAGATGGTTGGATGGCATCACTGACTCGATGGACATGAATTTGAGTAAGCTCCGTGAGTTGGTAATGGACAGGGAAGCCTGGCGTACTGTAGTCCATGGGGTCACAAAGAGCTGGACATGACCGAGTGACTGAATTGAACCGGGATAAGAGCCCAGCAGGACTGCACAGCCTCCTCTTAGATTCCCTGAGGCTTTTCAGCTTTTGATTTGCTCCTAAAGGCCATCACTGAGGATGGTTGCTAGAGAAGGGTTACAATGATCCTCAAGTGAAGGACTTGCCCTGGCCAAGAAAAGAAGAAAAATGAAGATGGTGGAGGGATGAATGGATGGATGTAAACTTCATTAGAGCTGGTGATGAGGATGTCAGGAACTGGTGACATGATTCAAGGGATTGTTCCTCAGGGATATTGACATTGTCAAAGATTCCAATGAGTATGATGATGATGATGAAGTTGGCTCAGTCATGTCTGACTCTTTGCAACCCCATGGACTGTAGCCCACCAGGCTCCTTGGTCCATGGGATTTTCCAGGCATGAATACTGGAGTGGGTTGCCATTTCCTTCTCCATCCAATGAGTATACAAAATGGCAAATCACTTTGAGGACTGCATGGCAGTTCATTGTAAAGTTCAGCTACCCCCATGACCCATGAATTTTATTTCTAGGCATACTCTAGAGAATATATGCCCACAGAAAGTTCAGGACAAGAGTATTCTTAACAGCATTGTTCATAATTGCTAAAATTGAGCACAGTCCATTTTCCATCCAATGTTGTCCAAGAGATGAACAACAAAATGCTTTCTATAACTTAAAAATTAGCAAAATAATCAGAAAAGGCCGAAAGTGGAACAGTTGGTAAAGTTTGAGTAGCATCTGGGGATTGTGATATGGTTATTGAATAGTTTTGTATGAATGTTAATTTTCTGGTTTGAGCCTTTTATGCAACACATTGCCCTATGCATATTCTTGGTGCTATTTTGCAATTTCTTTGTAAGTCTAGAAATATGTTTTTTTTTTTTTTCATGTGAATTGTTTTAATGATGAGTGTTGGAATAGGCTAATTGGCTAGCCAGGGAGTTGCTGTTTGGTCATAATAGAGATGCAACGTGGGTGAGCTCCATCCCCACAGCCTGAACCCTAGGGAGAAGGATTTTGGGTGGAGGAGGCAGGGGAGAATGTGGGAAGCAGCACTGAGAATGTTAAGGGAAAACAGACAAATGGCTATTGCTAGAAATCTAACAGGAGTATGGTTCCACTCCAGAAGGAGGAAAGGAGACTTTTGGGGAGAAATCTGAAGTCTAGATAGTGGAACATGGGTCTTATCAAGTTGATGGGGATTGGCACTCAGGAAATCTGAATTACTGGGAAGTGCCAGTGGACACCCAGGCAAATGAGAGCATACAGGGCTTTAGTGTGGATGAGTGTGGGCTCTGGGCCTAGTGCTGGGCCAGGATGAAATGAGGATTCCAGAACAGGTGGACACTCAGCCGGTCCCCAGTTGCCCTCACTGGTTCTCTTAGGAAGCCCAGGCGTAGATAGACATTCCACCCAGGTCACATGCTCGGGGCCTGGGAGTGTAACTGAGCAGGACCCGATGGGGCCTTTCCGGGGTAGACCCCCCACCCCTACTCATGTCCCCTGCCTGTCTCCTGTTTGTAGAAAACCTTTAGCTTCCTAGGCCTTCCTGAGTTCCAAAAAATAAATTTAATCAGAGAAGTGAGAAAATGCAGAAACAAAGAAAAATAGTCAAGCAAGACAAAATAATAATAGTTTGGCCATAAAATAAAGTAGAGGACCCTCATCTCCTCCTCAAGGGCTATAGATAATATTCTGAGTCATATTCTTTGAACTGTTTTGCTGATAACATAACCTTCACCAGGCAAAGAAGTTAATTACATGATGACCAAATTATAGCCAAGACATAAGCCTCTCTCCTCTTGCACAGTTCCAAGAACTGGCCTCACGGAAATGGGAACAAACCAACTTTGGAGCTGAAGATTTACTGTACTTAAAATAATCAAGGTGACACTGACCAACTGCATGACCAACCACTGCATGACCAACTTCAAGATAATTGCTTCAGCTGAGTTTGCTGATCTCTACCCCCTTTGCATGTAAATTCCTGAAATTTTCCCTTGAAAGCTCTTGCCCCCGATTGACAATGGAGAGTTGATTTTTTGAGACATAAGTCCACCTTCATTCCAAGATTGCCAGGTTCCTCAATAAAGCTATATTTCTTTTTACCCAGCACTTGTTTCTCAGTACCGAATTCTTGAACAGTGAGCAGCTGAAACTGAATTTCATAAGAACAACATCAAGAGGGACAATGGGGCAGAGCTCCAGGTGGGAGAGAAATGGTCTGTTTGGGGAAGTTTGTCTCAGCATTGCAGACTGTTAAGATTTCTTTCTGGGTTTCCCCAATGGGATTTTAAAATGATTGATGTCACAATTGTCCAACAGCATCCCCATCAATGCACACGGGGTACCATCTGGTGTCCTCCCATATCGTCTTCTGTCTGCCCAAGTCATTCCATGACCTCCCAGGCACCCCTGTGGTCTCCCAGGACTGCCACTGCCTTCCTGTGTCTCTGTCTATGTGTGTGTATGTGTTTCTCACTGTTTCTCTCTCCCTCTCTTTCTGTATCTCTGTCTCTGTATCTTTGTCTATCTCTCTCACTGTCTCTCCTTCAGAAAAACATCTACTTCTGCTTTATTGTCTACACTAAAGCCTTTTACTGTGTGGATCACAACAAACTGGAAAATTCTGAAAGAGATGGGAATACCAGACCACCTGACCTGCCTCTTGAGAAATCTGTATGCAGGTCAGGAAGCAACAGTTAGAACTGGACATGGAACAACAGACTAGTGCCCAAAAGGAAAAGGAGTATGTCAAGGCTGTATACTGTCAACCTTCTTATTTAACTTAAATGCAGAGAAAATCAGGCGAAGTGCCAGGCTGGATGAAACACAAGCTAGAAACAAGATTGCCAGGAGAAATATCAATAACCTCAGATACGCAGATGACACCATCCTTATGGCAGAAAATGAAGAAGAACTAAAGAGCCTCTTGATGAAAATGAAAGAGGAGAGTGAAAAAGTTGGCTTAAAGCTCAACATTCAGAAAACTAAGATCATGGCATCTGGTCCCATCACTTCATGGCAAATAGATGGGGAAACAATGGAAACAGTGAGAGACTTTATTTTGGGGGGCTCCAAAATCACTGCAGATGGTGGCTGCAGCCATGAAATTAAAAGACACTTGCTCCTTGGAAGAAAAGTTATGACCAACACAGACGGCATATTAAAAAGCAAGACATCATTTTGCTGACAAAGCTATGGTTTTTCCAGTGGTTATATATGGATGTGAGAGCTGGATCATAAAGAAAGCTGAGTGTCAAAGAACTGATGCTTTTGAACTGTGGTGTTGGAGAAGACTCTTGAGAGTCCCTTGGACTGTAAGGAGACCAAACCAGTTAATCCTAAAGGAAATCAGTCCTGAATATTCATTGGAAGGACTGATGCTGAAGTTGAAACTCCAATATTTTGGCCACCTGATGCAAAGAGCTGACTCATTGGAAAAGACCCTGATGCTGGGAAAGATTGAGGACAGGAGGAGAAGGGGACAACAGAGGATGAGATGGTTGGATGGCATCACCAACTCAATGGACATGAGTTTGAGCAAGCTCCAGAAGTTGGTGATGGAAAGAGAAGCCTGGCATGCTGCAGTCCACGGGGTTGCAATGAGTAGGACATGACTGAGTGATTGAACTGAACTGGACCTTCAAGAAAAACAGAAAAAGAAAAATAACATGAACCCAAAGCAAGCAAAAAGAAGGAAATGACAAAGATGATGATGGAAATCATTGAAATAAAAAGAAAGAAAAAATAGAGAATATCAAATAAAATCAAAAGTTGTTCTTTGAAAAAATAAAGATTTTAAACAAAATGTTAGTTTTACTGAGGAAAAAAGGCACAAATTGCCAAAATGAAAGGGGAAACATTATTACCAACTTTTTAAAATAATTAAAGTGATAATAAGGGAATTCTCTAAACAACTTTATGTCAGGAAATTAGACAACTTAGATGAAACAGGCAAATTCCTAGAAAGACAAAAAATCACTTAAGGTATGAAAAATCTGAGTGGGCCCTAACAAGTAAAATAGTAGTTTAAAATTTTCCCATAAAGAGAAGCTTAGAATCTGATGGCTTCAATTGCTACTGCTGCTAAGTCGCTTCAGTTGTGTCTGACTCTGTGCAACCCTATAGACGGCAGCCCACTGGGATGCTCCAGGCAAGAACACTGGAGTGAGTTGCTATTTCCTTCTCTAATGCATGAAAGTGAAAAGTGAAAGCGAAGTCGCTCCGTCGTGTCCGACTCTTAGCGACCCCATGGACTGTAGCCCACCAGGCTCCTCGGTCCATGGGATTTTCCAGGGAAGAGTACTGGAGTGGGGTGCCCTTGCCTTCTCCGGATGGCTTCATTGAAGAATCCACAAAACATTGAACAAAGAAACAACAGCAATCATTCACAAACTCTTTCAGAAAACAATGTAGGGAACAAAAACACCACAAGAAAACTACAGGCCACTATTCGTCTTAAGTATGAATGTAAAAATCCTGAATAAAACATTAGCAAATGGAATTCAGTAACATATTGAAAAGAATCAGATGGGATTTACCCCAGGAATGTAAGGTTGGTTTGACATTTGAAAGTCAGTTATGTAATACGCAGACTAGAAATAGGTTGGAGGCGTCTCCTTGAAGTGATAAAAATGCTCTAATTGTGGATTTTGGTGATGGATTTATTAGAAATCATTGAATTGCACGTTTGAAGCTGCTGAATTTTACGGTGTGAAAATTATACCACAATAACGTAAAAGTGAAGTTGCTCAATCATGTCCAACTCTGAGACCCCATGGATGCAGGCTACTGCATCCATGGGATTTTCTAGGCAAGAGTACTAGAGTGGGTTGCCATTTCCTTCTCCAGGGAATCTTCCTGACCCAGGGATCAAACCCAGGTCTCCCACGTTGTAGACAGATGCTTTACCGTCTGAGCCAACAGGGAAGTCTGACAGGAAGATTTGGACTTGGCAGGGTCTAGAGCAGGTAACCCGGGAAGGGATGGGACAGAGGGTCATGGGCAGGAGCTCAGATGGACTCACAGGAGGCGTGAGCTGAGACATGGGAGGTGGGAGATGTGGGGGTTTGGGGTTGTGGCACGCGGGACTGGGGTGGGGGCGGACAGGGCCGCACAGAGGCTGTGAGGCACGGAGATGCAGAGGGCTCAGGGCACTGGAAGGAGGTGTGGAGCATGAAAAGGGGAGCATGGCGGGGCCTGGGATAGATGCGGAGCGCTAGGCGCGACAGGAACGGGGGCTGGGGGTCTCCAACAGGAAGGCGCACGGAGTGGGCAAGCGGCGCCTGCGGCTCCACCGAAAAGAGGAGGAGCTTGGCGACTCCCGGGATTCCGGATGTGTGCAAGAGGCACCGGCGCCAGGGCTCCAGCAGGAGCAGCTGCGCAGATCGGACTGGTCAGGCCTAGACCCTCGCAGCTCCAGGCGCCTGGGTGCAGGTGGTGCGGATACTACCTGCAGCGCTCTCGGAACAGCCGGCTGGGCAGGAGTCCTCAGGACGTGCGTATACTGGGGGCACCGCTTCTGTAGGCGGGCGGTAGCAAGTGCGGCCAAAGACATGAGTGCGGGGTGGGAGGCCTCGCCCTGCAGGTCGCCGGCCAGGGTCCGTTCCAGGAACCATTCCAACATGAGCCAAGAGTGACAATGTGCACTGCTCCACGGCAAGTTAATGAAAGTCACTGAATTGCACATTTACGAGGGACTTCCCAAGTAGAGGACTTCCCTGGTGGCGGGAGACTTGGGTTCGATCCCTGGGTCAGGAAGATCCTCTGGAGAATGAAATGGCAACCCACTCCAGTATTCTTGCCTGGAGAATCCCATGGACAGAGAAGTCTGGCAGCCTACAGTCCATAGGGTCACACAGAGTTAGACACAACTGAAGCAACTTAGCATGCATGCATACACATTTATGAGTGAAGCTGAGGGTGTAACAATTAGGCCTTAGTTCAGTTCAGTCGTTCAGTCATGTCAGACTCTTTGCAACCCCATGAACTGCAGCATGCCAGGCCTCCCTGTCCATCACCAACTCCCGGAGTTCACCCAAACCCATGTCCATTGAGTTGGTGATGCCATCCAACCATTTCATCCTCTGTCATCCCCTTCTCCTCCTGCCCTCAATCTTTCCCAACATCAGGGTCTTTTCCAATGAGTCAGCTCTTCGCATCAGGTGGCCAAAGTATTGGAGTTTCAGCTTCAACATCAGTCCTTCCAATGAACATCCAGGACTGATTTCCTTTAGAATGGACTGGTTGGATCTCCCTGCAGAAAAACCATAG
>SJYR01002382.1:363917-379388 GCA_006410655.1 Kobus ellipsiprymnus
CTATCTAGGTTGGTCATAACTTTCCTTCCAAGGAGTAAGCATCTTTTAATTTCATGGCTGCAGTCACCATCTGCAGTGATTTGGGAGCCCCCCAAAATAAAGTCTCTCACTATTTCCACTGTTTCCCCATCTATTTGCCATGAAGTGATGGGACCAGAGGCCATGATCTTAGTTTTCTGAATGTTGAGCTTCAAGCCAACTTTTTCACTCTCCTATTTCATTTTCATCAAGAGGCTCTTTAGTTCTTCACTTTCTGCCATAAGGGTGGTGTCATCTGCATGTCTGAGGTTATTGATATTTCTCCCGGCAATCTTGATTCCAGCTTGTGCTTCCTCCAGCCCAGCGTTTCTCATGATGTACTCTGCATAGAAGTTAAATAAGCAGGGTGACAATATACAGCCTTGACATACTCCTTTTCCTATTTGGAACCAGTCTGTTATCCCACGTCCAGTTCTAACTGTTGCTTCCTGGTCTGCATACAGATTTCTCAAGAGGCAGGTCAGGTGGTCTGGTATTCCCATCTCTTTCAGAATTTTCCACAGGCCTTAGTAGTTATTTAAAATCCCAGCTGTTTTAAGACCTAGCTCTCTTACCCTGTTGTCTCAGGCATGAAGTGGGATGGTACCACAAAGATTTGTTGTGAGACATGAGTAACTGTGGAGGAAACAAGTGAAAAAGGACCCTCTGTCTTTTCATCTGGCTTTGTGAACACATTACATGCCCCTGAGATGTATAGGAGAGGAAGTAAAGGGGACTAACAGAGACTGGCCACCCATATAGCCCCAGGGGGGCTGTTTTTGTCTTAAATATTCCTTTGACCATACTTCAGCCATAAAAGGGAAAAAAAGTGGAAAAAGTGAAGTCACTCAGTCATGTCAGACTCTTTGCAACCCCATGGACTGGAGCCTACCAGGTTCCTACATCCATGGGATTTTCCAGGCAAGCGTACTGGAGTGGGATGACATTTCCTTCTCCAGAGCATCTTCCCAACCCAGAGATCGAACCTGGGTCTCCTGCATTGTAGGCAGACACTTTGCCATCTGAGCCACCAGGGAAGTCCCATAAAAGGGAAAGAAACTCATTTTCAGGGATGTCAATGGACTTAGAGTCTGTCATACAGAGTGAAGCAAGGCAGAAAAACAAATACTGTATGCATATATGTGGAATCTCAAAAAATGGTATTAATGAGCTTATCTGAAAAGCAGAAACAGAGACACGGATGTAGAGAACAAACCTACGGATACCAAGGAGAAAAGGTGGAGTAGGATGAATTGGGACGTTGGGACTGACATATATACAGTATTATGTATAAAATAGATCACTAATGAGAACCGATCGTATAGCATGGGGAACTCTGCTTGGTGCTTTGTGGTGACCTAAATGGGATGGGAGTCCAAGAGGGAACATACGTATGTATACGTACGGCCAATTGCCTTCGCAGTACAACAGAAACTGGTAACAGCAGTGCAAACAACTATTGTTGCTCAGTCGCTCAGTCGTGTCTGACTCTTTGCGACCCCATGGACTGCAGCACCCCAGGCCTCCCTGTCCATCACCAACTCCCGGAGCTCGCTCAAACTCAAGTCCATCGAGTCGGTAATGCCATCCAACCATCTCATCCTCTGTCACCCCCTTCTCCTCCTGCCCTCGATCTTTCCCAGCATCAGGGTCTTTTCCAATAAGTCAGTTCTTCGCATCAGGTGGTCAAAGTATCGCAGCTTCAGCATCAGTCCTTCCAATGAACACCCAGGACTGATCTCCTTTAGGATGGACTGGTTTGATCTCTTGCTGTCCAAGGGACTCTCAAGAGTCTTCTCCAACACCACAGTTCAAAAGCATCAATTCTTTGGCGCTCAGCTTTCTTTATCGTCCAGCTCTCACATCCATACATGACCACTTACTAATGCCTTTAGTATTGTAGTAGCGACTCCCTCCAACTTCTGAGGTCTCCACCATGCCATCCTGTCATCAAGTCAGCTTTTCAACACTGACTTGACCTGGGTTCAATCCCTGGGTGGGGAAGACTCCCTGGAGAATGAAATGGCTATCCACTCCAGTATTCTTGTCTGGAGAATTCCATGGACAGAGGAGCCTGGTGAGCTACAGTTTATGGGGTCGTAGAGTCAGACACGACTGAGCAAATAACACTTTCACTTTCAACCCAAAATGCTTATCTTCCCTTTTTTTCCTGTTTTCCCACTGTTCTGCCAAGCCATGTGGGAGGAGGGGTGCTGGGCATTTTAAAACTTGGTAGGCAATACTTGGGATTCCCTGGTGGCTCACTGGTAAAGAATTTACCTGCCAATACAGGAGACACCGGTTTGATCTCTGGGTCAGGAAGATCCCCTGGAGAAGGAAGCGGCAACCCTCTCCAATATTGTTGCCTGGGAAATCTCATGGACAGAGGAGCCTGGCAGGCTAGTTCATTGGATCACAAGAGTTGGACATGACTTAGCAGCTAACAAGGCAATCCTTGTGGTTGTTTTGAAGCCCCAGGAATGGCTGACACAGGCTACACTGCCCTGACTTACTCTGCATTCATCCAGCTTTATTTTCCTGCAGAATGCTCATTGACTACCCAGCTGACAGTCTTACCTCAGCTACTCCTAGCGTAGGAGGTAACTGCTGGTGTACACCATTTATTGCTAATGTGGGAATCACCAACTGGTAGCACTGACTGCCAACGTAAGAGCACCCTGCTAGTGCCAATGTAGCCATCTACTGCTAGGGCAGGGGCTGTTAGCCATCACTCACTAGATTTCAGGTCATGTCCATGAGCCTGCATATTCTTTGTGGTCTCTCTGAGCCTAGAACACTGGGTGGCACCGCTGGGATGCAGGCATATTTGAAAAGCTGAAAATCAGTCTGTTTGCCAATAGGTGTCAGTGAAGCTCATTTTTTTTCCCCTCTCAACTGGTGGAGGGTAGCAGAATGTCACCCCAAAACATCTCACTTGCCATAGATTATGTAACCAAGCAGATCGTATGGGGCTTTCTCTGGACAGACCCTTCCCCCTCTGCTGTGGTTCCTCTCTGAAGTAGACAAATAACAGTATCTGACACATAATCCCTGAATTGTTTTTACAGATGGAAGGAACTACTTGATGATCTGGACCCCTAGACCTACTGGAGCCTAAGGCTGGTTAGTATTAGCCACTCTGCTATCTCACCATCAGCCAGAAAACTGTGTGCAGGAGCTGATTGCATACTGAGATCCCCCCTCCCCAACCTGGCCTTTAAAAATGCCTTGCTGAAACCCTTCGGGGGGAGCTTGGGGTTTTAGAGACCCCTGCCCTCCTTGTATTGGTGCCTTTACAATAAATACTGCATACCCAGGGTTAGTGGACTGGCTTCACTGCTTGTGGGCAAGCCAACCCAAGTTTGGTTTGGTAACGATTATTTTGACCTGGAGGTATTTAAGAAGCAAATATAAGGTCCCTGCCTTTCTCCTGCTGTCTAAAAGCAGAACATACATTTTCAGAGGTATCTCTGTCCCCCCTCCACAGGAAAGACTTGGAGACTCTAGATCCTATCAGTTTAGACATTGAGGGGATGGGGATCTGCATATAACAAGCCATACTAACTAGCCTTAGCTGCCATCAGTTTACTTGCATGCTTTGCCACCCTTGGAAGCCTAAGGCTGCTTTCCCTGTCTTGTCACTTCTCCATAAACACTGTTCTTTGTTGAATTCATATCTAAGCCAGAGATCTAAGCTGCTGTTGTAAGGCACTCATTTTCCTGGGGCTTCTTCTGTGCATACCTGAGGCATACATGTCAATAAACTTTTGTCTGTTATTTTTTATTTAAAGGTCTCAGCCAAGAACTCAAAGGGGTTGGGGGAAAATGATTTTTCCTCCCCCACATGTGTGTTCAGCTTTGTTCGAAAGCCGAGCCAGAAGTATCTTGGTGTCCTGGCAGCAGTTCTATGCTCATTCATTAAACCCATGAGGCTGTTCCACAGACCAGGTTTCCAAAAGCCATTGCTGAAGTCCCAGACCTTAAAATCCGAATCTTTCTCCAGGCAGGAACCAAACAGTATGCTCAGATTTCCAGGAGGAAATGAAGCAGTGGGCCCAGTTACTTGGGAAATCATATGGGAATAATTTTTAGCCAAAAACAAAAAAAATGGCCAGACCCGTGACTCAACTGGGAAAATACTTCCCCTTGTTGTATGTAATCTGAAGGAACTGCTGTTAAAGATATTCACAAGTGGTGTGTAATAGTCACAATAACAAAAAAGCCCAAGAATGGGAGAATAAATAAATAAGTAAAGGAAAAAGTACTGGCTATTGAACACAGTGGAACGTAGGAAATGTTTATCAGGTTATCTGTAAAAAGGAAAAAATCCCCACAGTACCCGCAGGAAAGAAACACACGGGCTGAGTCAAAGAACATGGAGAGGGTATCCGGGAGTTGCTGTGCCGTGCAGGCAGCAGGGCATCCTGCTTCTGCATCCCTCCCCGAGGGCGGGCCCTCTGGAGGACTTCCCCACTCTCCAACCTTAAGGACATCTGTGAGTTCATTTACTATGAGAATGGCCCTTACAATTAATCAAAATCGAGGGGTGCAGAGACACTGCATTACACCTTCTCGAGAAGGGTTTAGAAGTGGCAAAACTTAAAGCAAAAACAAATCCTGGATTCTGTAAGCCAGGGTTCTCTGTGGCCTCACCCCCACCCCCAGGCAGGAGTGACACTCTGGGTTCTGAGTTCAGGGAAAGCCCCAAGGGTCACTGAAGAGACACACTTGAGAGGGCAAGGCCAGCCTGCTCTTCTCAGTGCCACTCAGGTGGAAAATGTGGAGCTTCACACTCACTTCCATGCACTCACAACTCTCAGAACTGAACCTCTGCGCTGGGGACCAAGGAAGGACCTTTTTCCAGAAGCCCTGGGTGGGCCATGCTCAGGGGGATCTGAGGACATCTGTGTGTCCCAGTTAATCAACCCCTTTATTCGGTGACTCACTTTCCATATCACCTGTCACCTGAAGACTCTGCTGCACCCCCAATTAATCGGAGACAACCACAGACTTCCCCAGCAGTTTGGACCAGACCCAATGTCAGGTTGGTGGGCTTTGAACCACCTCTTGACCAAGCAGTCTCACAAGATAGTAGCTTTCTTAAGGGGTGGCCCAGGGTCTGGGGGGCTCACACTGCAGGCTGAGTAAATTCTACAGGCTCTCATCTCTTACCCCAGATTGAGGCTGGGCAGGGGAGACTGCCGAGCTCCTGGAACCAGAGCTACCAGGGCCCCAGGCTCAGGGCTCCGCAAAGGACTGTGGGTGTGATGTACTGGTGAATGCGGTCTCAGTACCTGACGGCCTTGCAGGGTCCCGGGGAGAGGACAGCCCAGCCTGCACACACTCACCCATGGCTTCCTGGGAGTGGCAGTGACAGTGTTCAGTTTGCTCCTCGATCTGAGTGATACTATGGGTGCTTTCCATAGCTCAGAGAACAAGCACATCCCCTCGGGTTTTCCAAGCATCTTGCAGACTCAGAAGGCAGGACAAGGGGCTGCGAGAGGCCTGCTCACTGAGGAGCCAGCCCATCCCCGGGCCCGCCTTTCAGCCTGCAGATGGTCATAGGGGTCGGGCTGCTGGACAGAGGAGAGAAGAGGGCCCGCAGGGTCCCCGAGAAGGGTGTCTCAGGAAAGGTATACAAGAGTGACCCATCATTGGCACTGTAGAAGGACAGGTGTCCAGCCTCGTAGTCCAGAAAGATGCCCACGCGCCGGGGTGGGTCTCGGAGAGGGGCAAAAGCTCGCTCGGAGGAGTTGTAGTAGCTTCCCAGGAACACCAGGATCCAGAAGCCGTTGCCAGCAAACAGCTCGCCCTTCTCCTTGCGGTTGGCGTTCTCTCTGCAGACACCCAGGGCCCAGCTGGCCCGCTCCCCAACCTCCACCTCCCAGTAGTGGCGGCCCGAGGTCAGGGGCTCCCGGCCCAGCACACAAGGCCCAGGGTCGAACCGCTCGGGGCTGTCAGGCAGGGCCTGCCGCAGGTCCCCACGCCGCACACTCCTCCGGTCCTCGGACAGCACCAGCTCAGGATTGGCTGTGTCAGGATCCAGGGTCATGTCCCCTGCAGACAGAGCAGGGGTCAACCCTCCCAGCGATCTGCTTCAGATCCCTACATGCTTGCAGTCACAACTTGTGACTGACCACAAACCGACCACACCCCTTCTCCCACGCAAAAAGATTATGCAACCACTTTGAGTTGTATCTTGGAACATTCTAGAAAGTAGTTCATGCTTCCCTGTGATTCACCCTCCTTTAGAGGACAGAAGGAAATCCTGAGTGCTTTCTGTCTGTGTGTTCCAGCAGGCTCCCCAAGCCTGGGGTCCACACAGGTGCTCCGGTATTTCTGCTCTTCCTATATATACCAGTGAGAAGTCTGGACCTGACCTGCTATCTCATCTGCCCAAGGGCCTCGGTCCCTCCTAGTTTCTCATCCATGAACTGGGAACTTGCGTGCTGTTCTACCCCAGACCACCAGCAGAAGCTCAGGACTGGCACCGTCTCTGGTCTGGAGACAGCAGGTGGGACCCCCCGGCCTGTGCATGGCACTCACCTCGGAACCTCCGCAAGGCCTCCACCAGCCCAGGGACCCTGCACACGGTCCTCATCTCCATAGGTACCACCTCGGGAGGCTGCAGCTTCACGTCCTGGACTCTGGAGGGGCAGTGCAGGTGTCACCCCTGCATGGGGCCCACCTGAACCCTGCCCCCCGTCCCTGGGGAGAGGCCGAAGCGCCTACCTGCGCAGGGTGTCCCTGATGTCCTGTGGGAGAGACACACGGCATCAGCACCCGTCTCCTGGTCTCGGGCCTGCCCTCACCCTGCACCAGAGTGCTCCCAAACCTCCTGCATGGGCACACACTTATGTGGTGGGAAGCCACCCTGGAGCTGTCCTGAATCAGGCATGAGGTTGCTGCAGAGCAGCTCTGGGCGCGTCCAGCCCTGCAGACCCGGCTCCATCCCCTTCACATGCCTGGAGGGCACAGGGGATCTGGCTGCCAGCCCCCTTACCCACAGATCCCTAGGCACTCCTGGACCCACCTTCCAGGGGTTGAAGGTTGTCTCCACCTTAGCCCGGAGCCATGTCTCTATCAGCCGAGCACTTCCTGCACCCCAGGAGCTAGGCAGCTGGCGGTCTTGTGTCTGTGGTCTCATCTGCCCCCCATCCTACAGGCGCTCCCGCCTGGCCTGCACCGGCTGCTATCCCTCAGTCCCCACTCACAAGCTGACCTTCCTGGAAAGGCCTCTCTGCCTGGATGCTCCTCTTTCTTGTGATGATATGTGAAAACAGTTTACTCAAGTGTCATAAAACGATTGTGTCCCCCCAAGTCCAAGGCACTCCCTGCAGCAGGTCTCCTGACCAACACTGTGGGCCAAGGGTCAGCCCACCTGACCTCCTCCACATGCCTCAGTAAACACGGTGCTACCCAGGGCTGCTCTTCCCCCAGCACAGGCAAAGGGAAGCTCTGGGGTTGGGGCGGGGGGTGGCGGGCAGAATGGGGGGCATCTTTTCTGCAGCCAGCAAGCCAGGTGAACAGGGAACTGAGAGGACGACAAAGACCAGGAGATATGAGCACTTGGGAAGGTAGGGGAGCAGTGGTGATCATTGGGGGCAGATGGGGTAGTAAGGAACAGGCAGCAGGGGGCAAAGGGCAGGGAATGCAGCCAGGCCAGCTGAGGTCAATCCCTCACTGAGAGATCTCAACTGAGACCCCACATTGCATTGCATATAAATCCGCGGTTCTCATCTTACTTCCTGGACCAATCTGTCCTCCCTCTAGAACCTCTGCTTCCTGCAGCTTTTCCAGCATCACTCACTCACCTTTGAGGCCTGCTCCCTATCATCCCCAGCTGCCTGCCCAGCCGCACTTCACTGACCTCTGCTGACTTCCCTCAACCCCCACCACACACTTGCCCAGGATTCTTCCTGCTTCCCAGGCTGAAAAATCACTTGTTGGCTCAGCACAGGCCAAAGGGATGTTTTAGCCCCAGGAGGGCAGCCTGAAGCTGGTCTTTAAAGGTTCACTCAGCTCTGAAGCTCCAAGGAGGGCCACCTCCTGCAGGAAGGCCCCTGGACTGCACATGCAGTGTCCTGACTCCCACCTGAGGGCACAAACTGCTGGTGCCAGGAGTCCAGCAGACTCTCAGGGGCAGCACTGGGCCTATGCAGGAATCACTATAGACCTGCTGGCTTCTCCTCTCAGCCCAGTGGGCCCAAACCTTCAGAGAGCTGGGTGGTGGTGACCCAGTGGCTCTGGATTCTGGAATGCCACCCACCCTGTGACCTGGCCAGTCTCCAGGAGGGCTCCCAGGACAGGCACTAACAGCAGTTCATACAGCTCAGCACTGCGGTCTACTCTGCCTGTTTCACAAGAAGGTGACTAGCTATTGACCTGCGAGGTCCAGGCAAGCATCAGGGTAGTCGGTTTCCTCTGCACAATGCTTCCCCCACTCCACTGCTCTCCCTTCCCATGCCTGGCCTTCCGAGACCCCACACGCCCACCCCCAGAAGGGGTGCCGGCTCACCTGCAGCAGCCCCAGTGCAGGCAGCTGGCAGCGGCCCTCCAGCTCGGCGATCAGCTCGGCCAGCCGGGCGCTCTGCTGTCCAAGGCGGGCCGCGCTCTCTCTCAAGGGGGGCAGCACCTCCAGCTCCTCCTCTTCCAGCCTCTGCAGCAGCAGCTGCTCCTCCTCCACGAGCAGACGGCGCAGCCTCTCAAACTCAGTCAGTACATTCTGCCGCTGGGTCTCCACCATCTTCTGTGGGGGCCGGGGAGCATGGCTGAGGGCCTGGGACCTGGAGCCTCACTAATCCATCTGGGGTCCCCCACACCCACTCCTTCCTGACCCTAAAGCACTGCACCACCAGAGGCACCCAAAAAATCCAGGGGAACTTAGTATCCCCCCAAACCCCAACCTTACCACCCAAAACATTCCCAATTTCCATTTCCCCAACCCTCAAAGCCACGATCTGGGATGGCCCCCACAGCCATCCCTCCCCACCTGGGACCCCCCATGCCTGGCCCTCCCTGACACCCACTCCCAAGTGGCAAACCCACACTGATTGGGTTATACGTGGGGTCTGGAGCAAGAGTGCTGCCTGAGGAGCAGCGTGAGGCCGACTGTGAACAGCAGAGTCCTGTGGTGGGGCCCTCATGCCCCCATCCCTGCCCACACTGGGCGCCTGGCCACCTGCCTGCCACAGGGAGCAGGTCTCCTCCGCTTGGGCCTGGAACAGCAGCGCATCCTCCATTTGCTTCCGCAGATGCTCCAGGGATTTCTCCAGCTTGCTCTGCAGGGAGGTGAGGCCACAGTGACTCCAGCCAGGCCCGGCCCCCAGGCTGGCTCTTATACAATGCTCCCACCTGCTCAACTCCAGCTAAGCCTGAACTCAGCTGGCAGGGACCAGTAGTGGAAACGTGGGTCTGGGACACGGTGAGTTCCGAATTTGCCAGATGCCCTTTTAACTGGGGTGGCCCTTCCAGCACTGTCCTCACAAGCATGGCTCTCCTGCTACTGCCCTTTGGCTGAATCTCCTTTCTTCTATGGTTCCCATGCCTCCCTCAGCTCAGGGCAACTCTCCCACAACCGTTCTCACTGCATCACCACCTTCTTCCTTCCAAACCCCGTCACTTCTCTCTGCCTGGACTGGGCTTGCTGGATTTAAATGGCAACCCATTCCAGTGTTCTTGCCTGGAGAATCCCAGGGACGGGGGAGCCTGGTGGGCTGCCGTCTATGGGGTCGCACAGAGTCGGACACGACTGAAGCGACTTAGCAGCAGCAGCAGCAGCAGAACACATGGCGGGACGGGCTACCTTTGTATCCAGTTCCTTGGTCCTGATTTCAGACCTATGCCTGACACTGCCTTCAACCCTGTTTATGACACATTCGGCACCTTGTAACGCCAGAAGGCTTACAAGCCTCACACAAGTGACCACGGCGGCGCTCGTGGGGTTTCTACTGTTCTATCCATGTTCTAGACACGCCAGGGCCCCGAGAGGCTGTGCTTTGTAAAGTCAGCGCTTCTGGGCTGTGCAGATACTGGCCAGAGCCCTCTGCTGGGGACCTTCCCCAGCACTAACAGCAAGCACTCGAACAGGGAAGGGGATTGGGTCATGACATCCCAAAACATGACACTATGGTATCTACAGTATTTAGAGCTGCGATGACGGAGAAACAGCAGAGCTCTCTGCTCTCCTCCTTTCGGCATTGTCCAAGAGAAAGGTGCGTACCCTTTACCAGGAAGGGGAGAGCACTCATCACCCAGAGGCAAGCTGTTGATGCTGAGATGAGTCTACCTTTTCACCTCTTCTGGCACGCTAATTTGCAAGCCTGAGTTACAGAACGTGATATGCTGGAGCAAACGGCTTTTTCTCCCCTGGGACAGGGAGGGTTAAGTGCTACCACGGGAGACTTTATCAGGTCAGCTGGAAGAGGCCTCGAGAGAACTACCAGTCATCCTGCGCTCCTCCAGTCACTGTCCACACCCTGACCCGGATCCTCAGCGACAGGACTGCAAATCTACCAGACTGATATAAGGAGTGGGTGTTCAAGTGTGCAGACTATGCCTCAAAGTGAGGGAAAAAACCACAAGAACGTGTTAGGACAAGTCCGGTGATGTGGGTACGGTATAGGTTTATCCTGTTGTCCCAGAGGCTTATTCTATGATAGTGATAGACTAGCAATCCTAACACTGACTAAACTGTGTACTTGAGGCACCTCAGCAGCAGACAGTACTGGCCACAAAGAGAAAAGAAAATCACAGTCAAAAAGTTTGAAAGATATCACCCACAGACTTTATACTTTGGGTTTCAGAAGCAAACTGGCAGGTAGCAGGCAGCTGGCCAGGTGTCTGTCCTGAGGCTCTTAGCAGAGGAGAGTGCTGGTGTTAAGTTTGGATTTTAAGAAATACATTTCCATAACAGGGAAATAAGGCTTCTCTGCCTGGGCTCACAGCAACGCTGAGCCCTGCCTCGTCTGCTGGCAGAGTATCCAAATGGCAACCACTGGTGGGCTCTGGCTCGCAGAGCAAGAGCTCCATCCTAAGCTGATCCCAGCCTGGGGCTCTCCAGCGGCTTCCTGGCTGCCTTCCCATCTGGCCTAATCAGAACCTCAGCACTGGCCTAGGCCCCACAACCCTACTCTGCCCACCAACCTCTGAGAACTCAAGAGTCCACATCCATGCACGTCCATCTGGGACCAGCCAGCTCTCAGGTTCCCTTCCCACTTTTCTCCTACTCTCGGCTCCGTCTCTGCCAATGGTGAGTCAAAACTGCCCAGTTCCCTATCCGGACAGCCCTCCCACCGCCTCTTTGGGACCTAGACTTCAGAAAGCTCGTGCCCTCCCCGCCCTCTCCTCCCACGCCCCGGTTCCTAGGCCAGCGCCTCACTGGTGGGCGGTGCCCCAACCCCCTAGGATGCTGGTTTGGTACAGGCTGCCGTCTATGGGGTCACACAAGAGTCGGACACGACTGAAGTGACTTAGCAGCAGCAGCAGCACCCCCCTTACACACCCCCGAGACCGGGGGCAGGCTGGAACCTGAGCCCGCGACACCGGACAGGATGCGCCCCATCCAGGCCCGGGCCCCCCACCCGCGCCGCGGCTATCCCTTGCCAAGCCGTGCTCTGCCCGGGACCTGCCCACACCTTGAGGTCTTCGGCCGCGTCCTGCAGCGGGCGCACGAGGTGCGCCCAGTGCTCCCCTGAACGCTCGCAGGCCGCGCACAGCAGGCGCAGCTCGTCGCCGCAGAAGGCGGCCAGCGGCTCGCGGTGCGCCGCGCACACTCCCTGCGGAACAGGAGACGGGGGGTGCAGGCGCCGCGCCATCTCGGCCATCTTGGCGAGCGGGCGGTTGGGTCGCAGGTTCCTCTGCGGGAACAGCTCGCGGCACTCGGGGCAGGCGTACGGGCCCTCGGGCTGGCCCCAGCAGCGCCGGATGCACTCGCGGCAGAAGTTGTGGCCGCAGTCGGTCATCACTGGATCCGTGAAGTAGTCGAGGCAGATGGCGCAGGTGGCCTCCTCTTGGAGGTTGGTCGACAGGTCGGGTGCGGCCATGGCCCCGATGGAACGGACGAGGGCCGCGTTCTCCGCCGGGTTGGGCGGCCGCTGCCGGGACTCTGGGGAGGGGTTGGGGACGCGCGGTGCAGCGCACCAGGGGACTCGGGGAGCTTCGGGGCGCAGGGTCTCCGGGGTCCGAGGCCTCTCGATTCCGAGGATGCGGAGTCTACGGCTGCGGGACTGCGGCGGCTCCAGGAAGGTAGGGCCTAGGGATCCCGTTTGCAGGCAGGAAGGGACGCTCAGCAGCAGCGGAAGCAGGAAGCAGCTTTTTCCCCTTCTGGAACCACCCACTGTAGCTCCGGATTGGCCGTGGTCTGTCGCGCGGCCTCCAGTGGCACCCAACTGGCGGCTGCTCACCCGCTGACCTTGCGTGGCCGCCGCCACCTGCGCGCCAGTTCGTGGCTGTCTCTAGGGTGCTGCGGCTTTGCCGCACCTGCTGTCTCCCTCGAACCTCGGGGAACGTGAGGTTTAGGGGCCGGGGCCTCTCCGCAATGCGCAGAGGCGGCGAGGACAAGGGGAAACCGAGGTTGTGCCGGGGAGCCCCAAGCCGTTCCCCGTGCGCTCCTGGGTCCTCAAGTCCCCGGGCTGGGAACGATCAGAACTTACGGTGTCGGGGGCTCGGCCTACTGGCCTTGTTGGGGGTCAGAGTACATTGGCCAGAATTCTGGGGTTCTGGCCACTGTTCCCCAGTTGTTAATGCGTCTGCAATCACGGGGGTTCGGGGGTAGGACGGGCAGTGGCGAGTGAGTTAAAGGAAGGGACCCTGTCTGATCCTACCCTGAATTTTGCCCCTACAGCAAAAGGTGGGCAGCTCTGAGGCTTTTGTAGAAATTCAGCTTGAAAAGTCCCTTCACTTCTTCATTTTCCCCCTGTGGAGGACCCAGATATGGAATTTGCTGAGGACAAAGAAGGTAGGCACTTGAGGCCTTGGCTCTACACATAAAAACTTGAACCACTGAGCCACGAGTGAATGGCAATATCTCTAAGCGGAGAGCAGGGGACATGGCTAAAGAAAACACCACACTGTGCCTTGCACATATACGTGTATGTATTTAGAAACTCATCCACTATGAAAGTTTTCTGTGTCAAGCATCTGTGAACATTGACTCTTATTGTTTAACTGCTTTAATCATGATTATATTTCCACTTTGTAAAACCAGCCTGCACAGCCGATGGCTTGCAAATGCCTCATTCACGATAAGCTGGGCAGGTGGGCCTTGCTGAGCAGGACCACCTCACCTTCTGGAGAAAGGAGGGTTGCCCAGGCTCCACCAGCCTGCGCCCCTATCCCTTCACCCACAGAGTCACTGTAGAGATGACCATCTGGCCTGATTTGGGGGCCCCAAGGCAGAAGAAGGGCTGCAGGGGGCCAGGGAAGGCAGGCTGAGAGTAGGTGTGCAGGTGGGACCCGTCGTTGACGTTGTAGAAGGACAGCTCTCCAGCTTCAAAATCCAGGAAGACGCCCATGTGGCTTGGCGGCTCGGCCAGTGTGGCGGGAGTTGGGGGAAACGTGGCAGGTGCGTACCTCTTTCCCTTGCATAGCTGCACCACCCAGAACCCATTTTCTGGGGACTTGGGGACCCTGTTCCTCCGGCTCACGTTGTCCCTGCACACTCCCAGGGCCCACAGTGCATCACCGGTGAGGTTCATGCCCACCTCCCAGTAGTGCCTCCCCGAGGAGAAGGTCTCTTGGCCAACCGCACAGGGATAGGCGAGGAACCTGTCCTTGCCACGGGGTGTGCCATCCATCGGGGTGCTCAGGTAGCGCCTCTGGCGGCTCTCATACAAGAGGAGGTAGGGGTATGCCGTGGAGGGGTCGGGCACCACATCCTCTGGAGACAGGCCCAGGTGGAGGGGAGAGGGGGACCTTTCAGGGTCAGTGTGGGGAGGGCAAGGCCCTAGCAGGGACCGTTCATCCTAACCCCCACCCAGGCCTCCCTTTGGCTGAGTTCAGCCGTGAACCTGGAGTTAACTGCATGATCCTATATCCCAACTGTGGATATTGGCAGTGCCAAGGACATGGGGCTGGGGTACCATTTGGGGAACCCCTCTCCTGTTGGTGGCTCTTGCTTTGAGTGGCTGAGAGCAGGGTGGGGCATTGCCAAGAGCCCCTGGGCCCCCACTTACCTTGGAAACTCTTGAGGACCTCTATCTGCCCTGGGACCCTACAGATGGTCTTCAGCATGACGGAGGTGGCCTCTGGGTACTCCACACTCAGGCTGTTCTTCCTCCAGCGGGTACAGGCCACACTTACAGTCCTCCCTGCACCCATCACCACCCCCACTGCAGGTGGTACGTACCTGCTGAGGAGGCCTTTCATATCCTTCAAAAGACATGGAAGAAAGCAGAGAGACTGGCAGGGTCTGTGGTGTTCCCAAGCACCCCATGTTGACATTTGGCCAGAAGAGCTAGAAGGGCTCTATGTGTCGCCATAGCCCCATTTCCAGTTTCTAGAGAATAATCCTGTCTTGGCTGTGCACAGTACCATTTATCTGACTTGCCCAGGCCTCCTCTTCCCCATCACAATGAATGATGACACAGGAGAGCTGTCCAGCTGATAACACACCATGAAGGCCTCTGTGGGCCTCAGGCCTTGAGTGGGTCAGGAGTCAGTGTAGTGGGTTGCAAACAGATTACATTTTGATATAAGGCAAAGTATTCTCCCAAAGGTAGAGAGAGTGTATAATCTGTTGTCAACACCAGGACACTTATTGGCAACAAAACCCACAGGATGCTGGGATAACAGGCATAAAACTGACTGACCCAGGCATACTGGGAGGTCTAGATACCCTGCGTGTGGCATTTGCTTCAGTAACACTTACAGTCCTCCCTGCACCCATCACCACCCCCACTGCAGGTGGTACGTACCTGCTGAGGAGGCCTTTCATATCCTTCAAAAGACATGGAAGAAAGCAGAGAGACTGGCAGGGTCTGTGGTGTTCCCAAGCACCCCATGTTGACATTTGGCCAGAAGAGCTAGAAGGGCTCTATGTGTCGCCATAGCCCCATTTCCAGTTTCTAGAGAATAATCCTGTCTTGGCTGTGCACAGTACCATTTATCTGACTTGCCCAGGCCTCCTCTTCCCCATCACAATGAATGATGACAGAGGAAAGCTGTCCAGCTTATGACACACCATGAAGGCCTCTGTGGGCCTCAGGCCTTGAGTGGGTCAGGAGTCAGTGTAGTGGGTTGCAAACATTACATTTTGATATAAGGCAAAGTATTCTCCCAAAGGTAGAGAGAGTGTATGATCTGTTGTCAACACCAGAACACTTATTGGCAACAAAACCCACAGGATGCTGGGATAACAGGCATAAAACTGACTGACCCAGGCATACTGGGAGGTCTAGATACCCTGCGTGTGGCATTTGCTTCAGTTGTATAAACACATTCCTGTGAATATGT
>SJYR01002382.1:394038-410274 GCA_006410655.1 Kobus ellipsiprymnus
GTGGTCATGTATGGATGTGAGAGTTGGACTGTGAAGAATGCAGAGCACCGAAGAATTGATGCTTTTGAACTGTGGTGTTGGAGAAGACTCTTGAGAGTCCCTTGGACTGCAAGGAGATCCAACCAGTCCATTCTGAAGGAGATCAGCCCTGGGTATTCCTTGGAGGGAATGATGCTAAAGCTGAAGCTCCAGTACTTTGGCCACCTCATGTGAAGAGTTGACTCACTGGAAAAGACTCTGATGCTGGGAGGGATTGGGGGCAGGAGGAGAAGGTGATGACCGAGGATGAGATGGCTGGATGGCATCACTGACTCGATGGACGTGAGTCTGAGTGAACTCCGGGAGTTGGTGATGCACAGGGAGGCCTGGCGTGCTACGATTCATGGGGTCGCAAAGAGTCGAACACGACTGAGCGACTGAACTGAACTGAAATGAATTAACACCACTTATTAACATCACATAATCAGCATTGCTTATTTGTAGAAGGAACAATTAAGATCTAATCTGTTAGCAACTTTAGGTTTATAATACAGAATTGGTGACCATAATCACTATACTGTGCAACAGATCTCTAGGACTTATTTATCTACTGGTTACAAGTTTAACCAACATCTTAAGCAACATCTCCCCTCTTCCCTCTCCATAGGACCTGGATCCAGGAAGCTGGTACTGCAATCTAGGTAGAACAGAGTTTTCCAATAGGTCACCACTTGCCTGTCCCCCTCCTTATGAGGACAACAGGTTTCTTGTCTGATGGACCCCCCAGGAACTGTTTCTGATGGCCCACCTGCCCTGTCCTTGAGAGAGAATGCAGGTAGAAACTGAATAAAGCAGAGGAAGGAGCCCTGGCTCACATTCTTCACTTCCCAGATACAGAGAGTACAAACTGGACAGAGGGTCATAGTGGCTCTCATCTGGGAAGAAAGGCTTCCAGAAATGGGTAACCCCAGATGCCTAAACAGAAAACTCCTCTGCATCTAATAAAATCAGCGCTGGACCATTGTGGACTGAAGGGTCGTGTATCAGCTTGCTGTCTTCCCCTTCGTCCCAGGAGCCTGTGCACAGCCCCTCTGCTGGGAGTTGGCTGTTGCAGTGAGCCCACAAGTCCAACAGAGGAGAGTCCAGACAAGCTCCACGTTCTCAGGCTGCCTGGACTGGGATGCCCACTGGGTTGCCCCCACTTCCTAAGGTAGCTGAGGCCCAAACAGATGCTACTAGCCGTCACTAAAGAGACTTGTGTCTTGGGTCCCGGTGGCTCAAAATAATTGAGGGCTTTTTAAGCCAGAGGGTCAACCACTGGCATTTTCTGGAGTAACTGGCTTTGAGAGCTGGTGACCCCCATCCAGGCAGTTGGCAATGTTCCAGATGGTAGAGTCTGTAAACTGGCCTCCTCAAAGAAGATGCATTGCAATAAAATCCCCAGAGAGGCTAAAGGGGCTCAGGACATGCCACCCCAGAATAGGCTCCTTTGCTCTATTGATGATTTTGAGCTTCTCTCTCTGCTTACAACAGGGAAAGGCTACCCACTCCAGTATTCTGGCTTGGAGAATTCCATAGACTGTATAGTCCATGGGGTCACAAAGAATCAGGCACAAATGAGCGACTTTCACTTCCCTCTGCTTATAAGCAGAAGTTTCCCATTTTTAGAGAAAATCTCCATTTGTAAAGGTACTCCCTCTCTCTCATACCAGAGAAAAAGGAGAGGGACTCATCCCCTGAGATGGGACTGAGATGAGTCTGCGTAAAAGCCCTTATCTACTATTGGGTACTCCCATGCATTTCCTGTGGCTTCCCTGGTGGCCCAGCTGGTAAAGGGTCTGCCTGCAATGTGGGAGACCCGGGTTTGACCCCTGGGTTGGAGAAATCCCCTGGAGAAGGAAATGGCATTCCACTCCAGTATTCTTGCCTGGAGAATTCCATGGACAGAGGAGCCTGGTGGTCTATAGTTCACGGGGTCACAGAGAGTCGGACACGACAAAATGACTAATTCTTTCACGTTCATACATTTCCTTAGTTACCTTCCCACAATCCCCTCCTCCAAACCCAGAAGTCCAGATCCCCTTTCCTTAGTCTAGTCACTTCTCCACAGTTTATTGTCCTTTTTTTTAAAATGGTAAATAATCCCAGGGTGTAGCCACCAATTTGTGTTTCTAGTTCTTTCTAGGAGTGGCCATACACATAGACTTAAAAACATATGAGAAAACTCGGCATCCTGTTTCTTCTATTAACCCGCTCCAGTGTTCTTGGGCTTCCCTGGTGGCTCAGCTGGTAAAGAATCCGCCTGCAATGCAGGAGACCTGGGTTCGGTCCCTGGGTTGGGAAGATCCCTGGAGAAGGGAAAGGCTACCCACTCCAGTATTCTGGCTGGGAGAATTCCACAGACAGTCCATGGGGTTGCAGAGTCAGACCCTTTCATTTTCACTAATCTGTCTGCTGTCAGTTTAATTCATAGACCTTGGGAAAGCACAAGAGGATGGGCGGAAAAGGTTGTTCCCCTCCCCTGTAAGGCCCATGACGCACATACAGTGGATGTGAGAAATAACCTGCGTATGCTGCGTCGCCAGGATGTGGGGCTGTTTGTTACTACAACAAACCCCTGACGGGTACAGCAGGCTGTCTATCGCAACCACAGAGAAAACCTGTCATGCTAGTGAAATGTCTGGAAACCAGGCCAAGGCAGAACAGTGGCAGCAGTGCAGGTATTAAGGCTAAAGACTGGACAACCTGCTGGAGAGGGTCAGCAGGCAAGGTGCGAAGGGGGTGGGGGGGAACAAAATGGATATCTCCAGATACTGAAGGGCTACATGAGATAGGAGAAAGAGAGGATCACTCTAGGCTAAAGAATGGACAACCTGCTGGAGAAGGTCAGTGGGAAAGGTGTGGGGGAAACAAAATGGATATCTCTGGATACTGAGGGGCTACATGAGATAGAAGAAAGAGAGGATCACTCTAGGCTAAAGACTGGACAACCTGCTGGAGAGGGTCAGTGGGCAAGGTGCAGAGGAAACAAAATGGGTATCTCTGGATACTGAAGAGCTACATGAGATAGAAGAAAGAGAGGATCACTCTAGGCTAAAGACTGGACAACCTGCTGGAGAAGGTCAGCGGGAAAGGTGCGGGGGAAACAAAATGGATATCTCCGGATACTGAGGGGCTACATGAGATAGAAGAAAGAGAGGATCACTCTGTTATTTTAAAAGGAAAACCTGGAACCAGGCCTGGAAGTTGCAGGGCTGCAGATACTTGACCTAAGCCCATTCCCACCTGATTCCCCAAGGAGGACAGGCATACGTCTTATTCACCAGGAGGTGGGTGCCTGTCTTGAGGATAACTGTATGAATGACCCCACTTTGACAAGACGGGTAGAACATCAGGGTCCCATCTGATACCAACAGCTCTGTGGAATGACACCCCCAAAGCAATACTGTATGCATTTCAATTTTCCCAATATTACATTCCATAAAATACCAACTTCAAAGTTCCTAAGAATGCTGACAGTTCTCCCAGTCCTTCTGGACATCACAGCAAGGCATGCAAATGCCCATCAGCTCCCACAAACCAGAGGGCAACTTGCAATGCCCCGAAGTCTTAATGCAAGTTCAAGCTTTAATCATGCCAAAGACTCTTCTTGACCAAATTCCAGCCAGGCTCCTCTAAGCCCTCATCTAGACAAGCCTTCTGTGTTCATCTTGGGCGTCTGTGTTCATCCTGGGCAGTGCCTTTAGCAAAGGATCATGCTAGGTCAATTCAGCAAGAGATGCTCGATACCCCCAACCCATGATGTCTAGTTTTTTATCCCCCACCTGTGGCTTATATGTACATCCTTGACCTGCCTTGAGCAAAAATCCTGTTAGGCAGTGCTGTAGACCATTTGATGGCCTCCCCAAATTCATATATTAAATTTAACCCCCAAGGTGCTGGTATGAGAAGGTGGGGCCTTTGTGGGAGGTGATTAGGTCAGGAAGGTAGAGCTAAAGAAACCCCAGAGAATTCCCCGATTCCATGTGGGGACACAGTAAGAAGGTAAGTCCATGAACCATAAGGTGAGTTCTCACCAAATCTCTCAGCACTTTGATCTTACACTTCCAGCCTCCAGAACTGTGAGAAATGTCTGTTGTTCATAAGCCACTGAGAGAGTCAATTCTTAGGTAGGTTGATAAGAAGTCCAGGGTCCCCAAGGAGGAGAAAGCGGTCTGGGGCTCTTGAGGAGGAGAAAAGGACAAACTTTTTCCTTCACTGCTTTGTCTTAGTCTACATAACAATGTATCTTGCTCAAGGACATGTTTCTCCTAACAAGAACCTTCAGACTAATCTTGTTCTCTTAATCTTACGTTTTAGGAGTGGGTCTGGTAAGACCTTTCTGTCATTTGTTCTAATCCTGTTAACTTATATTGTGGGAGTGGGTCTGCTAAGACTCTTTACTGTAATAAAGTATATAGACTCCACTTCCTAGAGTACTGAAAATAAGCAATTGTGATCTAATTAAAAGTAAGCTTTTACATAGCAAAGGAAACCATGAAAAAGATGAAAAGACAACTCTCAAATGGGAGAAAAAATTGCAAATGGAGCAACTGACAAAGGATTAATCTCCAAAATATACAAGCAGCTCATGCATTTCAGTATGGGTGGGGGGGATGAATTTAAAAATGAGGAGGAAGAACTAAACAAACATTTCTCCAAAGAAGACATAGATGGATAACAGACACATGAAAAGATGTTCAACATCTCTCATTATTAGAGAAATGCAAATTAAAACTCCATGAGGGGCTTCCCTGGTGGCTTCAGTGGGAATCTGAAGAATCTGCCTGCCAACGCGTGAGGCATGAGTTCAACCCCTGTTCTGGGAGGATCCGACATGCAACTAAGCCTCTGCACCACACTACTGACCCTGTGCTCTACATCCTGGGAGCTGCAACTGCTGAAGCCCGCGTGCCCTTAAGCCTGTGCTCTGCAGCAAGAGAAAAGTGAAAGGAGAAGCAACTAGAGAGTAGCCCCCTCTGGCCACAAATTAGAGAAAAGCCTGTGCAGCCATGAAGAACCAATGCAGCCAAAATAAACAAACTTATAAAAAAATTACCTGAGGTATCGATACCAAAATCAGGTTGATTATATTCTTTGCAGCCAATGATGGAGAAGCCCTATACAGTTAGCAAAAACAAGACCTGGACATTACTGTGGCTCACATCATGAGCTCCTTATTGCACAGATGAGGCTTAAATTGAAGAAAGTAGGGGAACTACTAGGCCATTCAGGTGTGACCTAAATAAACTCCTTTATGATTATACAGTGGAAGTGACAAATAGATTCAAAGGATTATATCTGGTAGACAGACTGCCTGAAGAAATATGGATGGAGGTTCGTAACACTGTACAGTAGGCATTGACCAAAACCATCCCAAAGAAAAAGAAATGCAAGAAGGCAAAACACTTGTCTCAGGAGGCTTTACAAATAACTGAGAAAAGAAGTGAAAGGAAAAGGAGAAAGGGAAGGATATACCCCACTGAATACAGAATTCCAGAGAATAGCAAGGAAAGATAAGAAAGCCTTCTTAAGTAAACAATGCAAAGAAATAGAGAAAAACAACAGACTGGGAAAGACTAGAAATCTCTTCAAGAAAATTGGAGATATCAAGGGAATATTTCAAGCAATGATGAACACAATAAAGGACAGAAATTTTAAGGACCTAACAGAAGCAGGAAATATTAAGAGGTGGTGAGAATGCACAGAACTATATATAAAAAGTCTTAATAACCATGATGGTGGGGTCACTCACATAAAGCCAGACATCCTGGAGTGTGAAGTCAAGTGGGCCTTAAGAAGACATACTATGAACAAAGCTAGTGAAGGTGATGGAATCCCAGCTGAGCTATTTAAAATCCTAAAAGATAGATGCTTTTAAACTGCTACAAACCATATGTCAGCAAATTTGGAAAACTCAGCAGTGGCCACAGGACTGGAAAAGGTTAGTTTCCATTCCAATCCCAAAGATGGGCAATGCCAAAGAATGTTCAAACTACCATGAAATTGTGCTCATTTCGCATGCTAGCAAGGTTATGCTCAAAATCCTTCAAGCTAAGGTTCAGCAGTACTTGAACCAAGAAGTTCCAGACATACAAGCTGGGTTTTGAAGAGGGAGAGGAACCAGGGATAAAACTGCCAATATTTATTGGATCATAGAGAAAGCAATGGAATTCCAGAAAATCATCTACTTCTCCTTCATTGTCTATGCTAAATCCTTTCACTGTGTAAAACACACACACAAAAAAAACTGGAAAATTCTTAATGAGATGGGAATGCCAGACCATCTTACTTGTCTCCTGAGATGCCTGTATGTAGGCAAAGAAGCAACAGTTAGAACTGGACATGGAACAACTGACTGGTTCAAAATTGGGAAAGGAGTATAATAAGGCTGTATATCATCACCCTGCTTATTTAACTTATATGCAGAGTACATTATGCAAAATACTGTCCTAGATGAATCACAAACTGGAATCAGAATTTCTGGGAGAAATAACAACCTCAGATATGCAGATGAGACCACTCTGATGGCAGAAAGTGAAGAGGAACTAGAGTCTCTTGATGAGTGTGAAAGAAGAGAGTGAAAAGCCAAACCTCAGCATTCAAAGACAAAGATCATAGCATCTTGTCCCATCACTTTGTGGAAAATGGAAGGGGAAAAATTGCAAACAGTGACAGACTTTCTTTTCTTGGGCTCCAAAATCACCACAAATGGTGACTGTAGCCATGAAATTAAATTAAAAAGACCCTTGCTCCTTGGAAGGAAAGCCTTGACAAACCTAGACAGTGTATCAGAAAGCAGAGACATCACTTTGCCGACAAAGGTCTGTGTAGTCAAAGCTATGGTTTTCCTAGTAGTCAGGTACAGATTTGAGAGTTGGACCATAAGGCAGGCTAAGGGCTGAAGAACTGATGCTTTCAAATTATGGCCACGGAGAAGACTCTTGAGAGTCCCTTAGAGAGCAAGGAGATGAAACCAGTCAATCCTAGAGGAAATCAACCCTGAATATTCATTGGAAGGCCTGAGGCTGAAGCTCCAATACTTTGGCCACCTGACTGAAGAGCTGACTCATTAGAAAAGACCCCAATGCTGTGAAAGATTGAAGGCAAAAGGAGAAGTGGGTGGCAGAGGATGAGATGGTTGGATAGCATCACTGATCCAATTGACATGAATTTGAGTAAACTCTAGGAGATAGTGAAGGACAGGGAAGCCTGGCATGCTGCCGTCTATACCCTTGTAAAGGGACAGACACGACTTAGTGATTGAACAACAAAAAAAATAAGGTGTCAGAATTGCATAATAAAAAAAATCTGTAAACAATAAATGCTGGAGAGAGTGTAGAGAGAAGGGAACCCTCTTACACTGTTGGGATACAGCTACTATGGAGAATAATCTGGAGTTTCCTTTAAAAACTGAAATTAAACTACCACATTTATGCAGAGAAAATCAGAATTCAAAAAAATGCATGCAACCCGCATGTTCATTGCAGCACTATTTACAGTAGCCAGCACATGGCAGTAACATAAATATCTATCAAAAGAGGAATGGATAGAGAAGATGTAATACATACATACAATGCAATAGTACTCAGCTATACTCCAACAGGTTCAGGCGTGCATGTAGTCAGAGTGGACTCAGCACCATCACCGTCCTCTTTTTTAATGAGGTCCTCTAGGCAATGGCCACCAAGGCTTGCTGTACTAAAGCAAAGATGCAATTACATCCTATATTTTCTGGTCAGTTCAGTTCCGTCTCTCAGTCATGTCCAACTCTTTGTGACCCCATGGACTGTAGCATGCCAGGCTTTCACGTCCATCACCAACTCCTGAAGCTTGCTCAGACTCATGTGCGTCAAGTCGGTGATGCCATACAACTATCTTATCTTCTGTCAACCCTTTCTCCACCCACCTTCAATCTTTCCCAGCATCAGGGTCTTTTCTAATGAGTGAGTTCATTGCATCAGGTAGCCAAAGTATTTGAGTTTCAGCTTCAGCATCAGTCCTTTCAATGAATATTCAGGACTGATTTCCTTTAGGATGGACTGGTTGGATCTCCTTGCAGTCCAAGGGACTCTCAAGAGTCTTCTCCAGCACCACAGTTCAAAAGCATCAATTCTTCATTGCTCAGCTTTCTTTATGGTCCAACTCTCACATTCATACTTACTACTGGAAAAAACCATAGAACTTTCTTTCCAAGAAGCAAGCAACTTAATTTCATGGCTGCAATCACCATCTGCAGTGATTTGGGAACCCCCCAAAATAAAGTCTCTCACTCTTTCCATTGTTTTCCCATCTTTTGCCATGAAGTGATGGGACCAGATGCCATGATCTTAGTGTTCTGAATACTGAGTTTTAAGCCAACTTTTTCACTCTCCTCTTTCACTGAGAGGCTCTTTAGTTCTTCTTTGCTTTCTGCCATAAGGGTGGTGTCATATGTGTATATGAAATTATAATATACTGGGAGATATTTCTCTTGGCAATCTTGATTCCAGCTTGTGCTTCATCCAGCCCTACATTTTATATGATGTACTCTGCATAGAAGTTAAATAAGCAGGTGACAAAATACAGCCTTGACATAATCCTTTCCCTACTTGGAACCAGTCTGTTGTTCCATGTCCAGTTGTAACTGTTGCTTCTTGACCTGCATACAGATTTCTCAGGAGGCAGGTCAGGTGGTCTTGTAGTTCCTTCTTTAAGAATTTTCCACAGTTTGTTGTGATCTATACAGTCAATGACTTTGGCATAGTCAATAAAGCAGAAATAGATGTTTTTCTGGAACTCTCTTGCTTATTTGATGATCCAGCAGATGTTGGCAGTTTAATCTCTGTTTCCTCTGCCTTTTCTAAACCTACCTTGAACATCTGGAAGTCCATGATTCATGTACTGTTAAAGTCTGACTTGGAGAATTTTGAGCATTACTTTGCTAGCATTGAGATGAGTGTAATTGTGTGGCAGTTTGAACATTCTTTGGCATTGCCTTTCTTTGGGATTGGAATGAAAACTGACCTTTTCCAGTCCTGTGGCCACTGCTGAGTTTTCCGAATTTGCTGGCATACTGAGTGCAGAAGTTTCACAGAATCATCTTTTAGGATTTGAAATAGCTCATCACCTCCACTAGTTTTGTTTGTAGTGATGTTTCCTAAGGCCCACTTGACTTTGCATTTCAGGGTGTCTGGGTCTAGATTAGTGATCACATCATTGTGGTTATCTGGGTCATGAAGATCTTTTTTATACAGTTCTTCTGTGTCTTCTTGCCACCTCTTCTTAATATCTTCTCCTTCGGTTAGGTTCATCCATACCATTTCTGTCCTTTGTTGGGCCCATCTTTTCATGAAATATTCCCTTGGTATCTCTAATTTTCTTGAAAAATTCTCTAGTCTTTCCCATTCTATTGTTTTCCTCTATTTCTTTGCCTGGATCACTGAGGAAGACTTTATCTCTCCCTGCTATTCTTTGGCACTCTGCATTCAGATGGAGATAGCTTTCCTTTTCTCCTTTGTCTTTAGCTTCTCTTCTTTTGTCAGCTATTTGTAAGGCCTCCTCAAACAAACATTTTACCTTGTTGCATTTCTTTTTCTTGGGGATGGTCTTGATCACTGCCTTTTGTACAATGTCACGAATGTCCATCCGTAGTTCTTCAGGCACACTATCAGATCTAATTTCTTGAATCTATTTGTCACTTTCACTGTATAATTGTAAGGGATTTGATTTAGGTTATACCTGAATGGTCTAGTGGTTTCTCCTTTCTTCCACATGTCTGAATTTTGCAATAAGGAGTTCATGATCTGAGCCACAGTCAGCTCCCAGTCTTGTTTTTGCTAACTATATAGAGCTTCTCCATCTTTGGCTGCAAAGAATGTAATCAATCTGATTTCAGTATTGACCATCTGGTGATGTCCATGTGTAGAGTTGTCTCTTGTGTTGTTGGAAGAAGGTGTTTGGTATGACCAGGGCATTCTCTTGGCAAAACTCTGTTAGCCTTTGCCCTGCTCCATTTTGTATTCCAAGGTCAAATTTTCCTGTTACTCCAGGTGTTTCTTGACTTCCTACTTTTGCATTCCACTCCCCCATATAATGAAAATGACATCTTTTGGGGTGTTAGTTCTAGAAGGTCTTATAGGTCTTCATAGAACTGTTCAACTTTAGCCTCCTCAGCATTAGTGGTTGGAGCATAAAATTGGATTACTGTGATACTGAATGGTTTGCCTTGGAAGTGAACTGAGATCATTGTCTCATTTTTGAGATTGCACCCAAGAACTGCATTTTGAACTCTTTTGTTGACTATAAGGGCTACTCCATTTCTTCTAAGGGATTCTTGCCCACAGTAGTAGATATAATGGTCACTGGAGTTAAATTCGCCCATTCCAGTCCATCTTATTTTGTGGATTCCTAAAATGTCGATATTCACTCTTGCCATCTCCTGTTTGACCACTTTGAATTTACCTTGATTTGTGGACCTAATATTCCAGGCTCCTATGAAGCATCGTTCTTTACAGCATTGGACTTTACTTCCATCACCACTCACATCCACAACTAGGCGCTGTTTTCACTTTGGCTCTGTCTCTTCATTCTTTCTGGAGTTATTTCTCTACTCTTCTCCAGTAGCCTATCGGGCACCTACGGACCTGGGGAGTTCATCTTTCAGTGTCCTATCTTTTTGTCTCCTCATACTATTCATGGGGTTCTCAAGGTAAGAATGCCCTTGAGTAAGGCATTCTTGGTAAGGTTTGCCATTCCCTTCTCCCACGGACCACATTTTGTTAGAACTCTCCACCATGACCTATCCATTTTGGGTGGCCCTACATGGCTTGGCTCATAATTTCACTGAGTTAGACAAGGCTGTGGTCCAAGTGATCAGTTTGAGTAGTTTTCTATGACTGTGGTTTTCATGCAGTCTGCCCTCTGACAGATAAGAATAAGATAGTTTATGGAAGCTTCCTAATGGCAGAAACAGACTCTGGGGGAAACTGGGTCTTATTCTGATGGGCAGGGCCACGTTCAGTAAGTCTAATCCAACTTTGCTGATGGGTGAGGCTGTCTTCCCTCCCTCTTGTTTGACCTGATACCAGACTTGGTAGGGGTAATGAAGACAATGGTTATCTCCTTCAAATATCTTGGGCACACACTGTTGTACTCAGTGCCCCTGACCCTGTAGCAGGCCATTGTCGACCCACACCTCCACCAGACTCCTGGACACTGACAGCAAGTCTGGGTCAGTCTCTTGTGGGGTTATATTTTCTGCAGTTGTGAATTATTAGAGTAAACCAATTTAATCATGATATGTCACCCTAAGGGCAGGGTTTCATTTCTTAGAATTCTTGGTTGCAAACCCCAGCTATGTCTCTTGTGTTGTTGGAAGAAGGTGTTTGGTATGACCAGGGCATTCTCTTGGCAAAACTCTGTTAGCCTTTGCCCTGCTCCATTTTGTATTCCAAGGTCAAATTTTCCTGTTACTCCAGGTGTTTCTTGACTTCCTACTTTTGCATTCCACTCCCCCATATAATGAAAATGACATCTTTTGGGGTGTTAGTTCTAGAAGGTCTTATAGGTCTTCATAGAACTGTTCAACTTTAGCCTCCTCAGCATTAGTGGTTGGAGCATAAAATTGGATTACTGTGATACTGAATGGTTTGCCTTGGAAGTGAACTGAGATCATTGTCTCATTTTTGAGATTGCACCCAAGAACTGCATTTTGAACTCTTTTGTTGACTATAAGGGCTACTCCATTTCTTCTAAGGGATTCTTGCCCACAGTAGTAGATATAATGGTCACTGGAGTTAAATTCGCCCATTCCAGTCCATCTTATTTTGTGGATTCCTAAAATGTCGATATTCACTCTTGCCATCTCCTGTTTGACCACTTTGAATTTACCTTGATTTGTGGACCTAATATTCCAGGCTCCTATGAAGCATCGTTCTTTACAGCATTGGACTTTACTTCCATCACCACTCACATCCACAACTAGGCGCTGTTTTCACTTTGGCTCTGTCTCTTCATTCTTTCTGGAGTTATTTCTCTACTCTTCTCCAGTAGCCTATCGGGCACCTACGGACCTGGGGAGTTCATCTTTCAGTGTCCTATCTTTTTGTCTCCTCATACTATTCATGGGGTTCTCAAGGTAAGAATGCCCTTGAGTAAGGCATTCTTGGTAAGGTTTGCCATTCCCTTCTCCCACGGACCACATTTTGTTAGAACTCTCCACCATGACCCATCCATTTTGGGTGGCCCTACATGGCTTGGCTCATAATTTCACTGAGTTAGACAAGGCTGTGGTCCAAGTGATCAGTTTGAGTAGTTTTCTATGACTGTGGTTTTCATGCAGTCTGCCCTCTGACAGATAAGAATAAGATAGTTTATGGAAGCTTCCTAATGGCAGAAACAGACTCTGGGGGAAACTGGGTCTTATTCTGATGGGCAGGGCCACGTTCAGTAAGTCTAATCCAACTTTGCTGATGGGTGAGGCTGTCTTCCCTCCCTCTTGTTTGACCTGATACCAGACTTGGTAGGGGTAATGAAGACAATGGTTATCTCCTTCAAATATCTTGGGCACACACTGTTGTACTCAGTGCCCCTGACCCTGTAGCAGGCCATTGTCGACCCACACCTCCACCAGACTCCTGGACACTGACAGCAAGTCTGGGTCAGTCTCTTGTGGGGTTATATTTTCTGCAGTTGTGAATTATTAGAGTAAACCAATTTAATCATGATATGTCACCCTAAGGGCAGGGTTTCATTTCTTAGAATTCTTGGTTGCAAACCCCAGCTTAAACTGGTTTAAGATTGTGGCACATTTACATCCTCTGATCTGGCAGGTCCTTATGAACAATGACATCATAATATTTTAGTATCACCAAATGCAGGGTCTGGCTGCTCTGAAAAGCCAATAAGCAGGCCTGGTTGGTAGAAAGGAAAATTTGCTTTATTTCAGATGCCAGCAACTAGGGTTGGAGGAGGGCAGATGTCCTGGAAACTAGTGAGGCAGGAGTTTTTTTTAGACAAAAGTGGGGGACGGCTACATATAGAAATAGCAGTCAGTTCTGACAGTTATCTTTAAGTTGGTCACTGGTGGCCTGCACAGCGTCATCTTGGTAATTTTAGGTACAGTTAATCTTCAGACCCAGGGTCCATTTGTTCCCATTTCTTCAAGGCCAGTTCTTGGAATTGTGGCAGCTTATGTCATGGGTAGAGTCTGGTCATCATGTAATTAACTTTTCACCCTAGCGTTTTAGTATCTACAAGACAGCTCACAGGATATGGCTCAGAATATTACCTACAGCTCTTGAGAAAAAACTAAAGCTTCTTGACTATACTTACTGACTACATTGCCATTATTTGATCTCCTTGGATTGTTTTCCTTTGTTTCCACATTTCCTACTTCTCAAGTTAAACTTATTTGACTACAGTTTTCCACAGACAAAAGGCAAGTAAATGACATGAGGTTGTAGGGGGTGGGGGGTGGCGGGTAGCAGGCAAGTACCATAGGGTCCTGCTGTTTCAATAATTCCTAGCACCAGCCTGGAATTATTGGGCACAGCTTTTATTGCCATGGGATAAAAAAAAAAAAAAAAAATCAGAATAAAACAACAGGCACCAAAATAGCAGAGTTGGGAGATGAAAGTCAAAGCTGGTGCTAACTTGAAATACTTATCTCCTTTTAAATAACCCTAAGTCTGCAACCTGCCTTTTCTGTGCTTTGTGAAGTATTTATCTTGCAAGGAATAGATTGAATTCATAGAAAGCAGCGAACCCAGACTGGATCTGCATGTCACCTGGTGACCTGAAATTAGAGTTCCTGGAATGAAGCAGACAACATCTGGAACTGAAGCTCTTCCGAGATACACAGACCAGGCCTGTTCGAAGTTTATCACCAAGCCTTTGGCAGTGACATACTGCAGATTATATCCACAAGGAATGAACGTTGTGATTAGAGGTTTGAAACCTTCAAGCCCATCTCCAGGAAGGGGACAGCAGCTGAAGGTTGCGTTCAGTCACCGACATGCAATGACTCAATCAACCGTGCCTATGTAATGAGGCTTCCGTGACAATCCCTGTAGGACTGGAGTTTTCAGGTTGGTTAGCAAGAACTCATACACACGCCTGGAGGGTGGTGCACCACAACTCCCTGGGAGCAGAAGATCCTGCATTTGGGACCCAAGTAGTAGCTTGTATCTATTTATAGCCTTTTTTTATAATCAAACCAGAAATCTAATAAGTAAAAAAAATCAACGTTGGTTATTTCTCTCTCCCACCCAGGGGTGGACTTTGACTTTTAAGTGTTACTTTTGCTCTAGTAGATAGCTACATACAGGCTTCATCATTTCAACCATACACATCCCGAAAGCGTAGCCCAAATAAGTGTAGCAGGGAATGGATTTTATCCATTACCCCTTTATTGCAAAGGGGTTTGCATGACCAGCAAATCTAGCAGGCTTTTAATCAGCTTAATAAAGCCTAAGTTGAGAAACTTCAAAGCGTCACCAATGAAAGAGAAAATCCTTTTCCCCCTAAAATCCATGCTCCCATCATCTCCACAGAGCTCCACTACTGAAAGTATGGTTAACCACCCTGTGTTTCCTCAGCAAGTTCGCTCAGTAGGGATGGAAAACTCTACCACATGCTGCCAAGTTACCAGCTTCCTCAGTCGTCTCCGACTCTCTTGCAACCCCATGGTGTGCAGGAAGCCAGGCTTCCCTGTCCATCAACTCCCTGAGCTTGCTCAAACTCATATTGACTCCTTGACGCTATCCCACCATCTTATTCTGTTGTCTCCTCTTTCTGCCGTCGATCTTTCCCTGTTACCAAGGTCTGTGCTAAAGAGTCAGTTCTTTGCATCAGGTGGCCGAAGTATTGGCTAACTTCCATAGCAAAGCTCTCTCCTTGAAAGGGAGACACTTGGTACTAACCCATGATTTCAGAGGCTTCCCTGACAGCTCAGACGGTCAAGAGGCTGCCTGCACTGCAGGAGACCTGGGTTCAATCCCAGTGTCACTAAGATCCTCTGGAGAAGGAAATAGCAACCCACTCCAGTACCCTTGCCTGGAGAATTCCATGAACAGAGGAGCCTGGCATCAGAGTAGGACACAACTGAGCGACTAACACACACACACACACACACACACACTCTGTAAGAAGCCATATGAATGCTTAATAATCAGTCAGGCCTCTAAGTAACTTACAAGGAGCTAACTCGTCTGTGTGCAGCACTCTTTTTGAGCAGCTAGTGGCTCTGAAAAGAGCCTTTGGAGTCAAAGATTAGCAGTCACATATGCAAAAGAATCTAGGCACGTTCTCCACGAATTCGGCGTGCCAGCTGAATATCCTTAGGCATGATGGTGACACGCTTAGCATGGATGGCACACAGATTGGTGTCTTCAAAGAGACTGACTAGATACGCCTCGCATGCCTCCTGCAGCGCCATCACAGCGGAACTCTGAAAGCGCAGATCGGTTTTGAAATCCTGCGCAATCTCTCGCACTAGGCGCTGAAACGGCAGCTTCTGAATCAGAAGTTCGGTAGACTTCTGGAAGCGGCGGATCTCGCGCAGTGCTACAGTTCCAGGTCGATAGCGATGAGGCTTCTTCATGCCACCGGTGGCTGGAGCGCTCTTACGAGCAACTTTGGTAGCTAGCTGCTTACGAGGCGCTTTGCCGCCGGTGGACTTGCGGGCAGTCTGCTTCGTTCGGGCCATGCCACTACCGCTTCCGTCACCTAGATGAGAGTAACTGTTACGGTCTTTTCCGTTCCTCGCCAACGTGCGTAAGTGCCCACCCTGCCCTCTTTTATAGAGGGTGTAGCCTTCCCATTGGCCAATCGCTGGGTGGAGTGCGGGCAGGCTAAGCTCTGATTGGTCCATGGAGGCATACTGCATGGGCGCCTGCCCCTTATTTTCGCGATGCGAGGACTTGGCCTCACAGGCTGGCGTCTTGGCGCTCACAGGGGTGCTCGAAAACCAAGTGGGTTTGGGTTGGATGCGGGTGGGCATCAGGTTTGGGTTCAGGTGGGCGTCATTGTGTGTGTTGCATCACCCCGTACAGCTCCCTTGTTTTTCCTCAACATTCTCTTCCTCCTCTATGGGCTGAGCGAAGAAAGTTCTAGAAGCGTACACTCTGTATTTGGCCTGTAGGTGGTGACCATTTGAATTTTCTTGATGGTTAAAGGAATTCCCTCAGTCGTTGTGCCCTGCAGTGAACCATCTTCGTCAAATGACTCTGATGGCAC
>SJYR01002382.1:410650-420900 GCA_006410655.1 Kobus ellipsiprymnus
GTCCTCTCTCCTGTCATGATGGTGTATTGTCTGTTACATTTCTAACAGTTTTTCTTGCTCGAGCTCTGAGTGGGCCATAACTAGTCTGCTGTTTACGCTCTTGCTATACCAGAGGAAAGCTGAGACAATCATGCATGCTTGAGCTGTAATTTGGTGTTTCAAATCTCTTATGTTGAGAACCTGCTGAGAAATAAACCGGCCTGAGAGTTCTGAACAAGATGCTTATCTGCTCAGCTTTGGTTCAGTATTCTATCTGCCAGCCCTGGGAACGGGCTGGGCGCAGGGTGAAGCCTTCCTTGACCTACCGTCCCATCGACTGCCCTGGCATTCCACTTCCTCATCCCCGATTCTTCCTAGTCTTGCTCACTTCTCAGGAAACCTGTGAGAGGCTTACAGACCTTAATGACAGCTGAAGGGCACCAGAATGTGCCATCCCCAAATACTACGCTGCTTGAGCGAAGGATTGTTTTAAACTAGACACTTGAAAAACAGCTGATGCGAGAGCATTCTGGGGTCTCCTCTTTCTTACTGAAAACGGGAGTTAAAACTCCCTCGTGAAACATGCCTGGCCCTATGCAAAAAGAAACAGTCTTGTCATCAAGGGTGGAGTATTAAGACCAAAGAGGATTCTTCACAAACTGACCTTACTAACATAATTCCTGTCTTGTATTTTCCCAGGTATATTTTAGTCATTTTTCCATAATTGCCTTTCTTTGTTCCATCTAACACAAAAGCATTTAGGTTTTGTCTGTGGGTATTCATTTCCTTATGAGGGCTCCTGAGTCATAGTGGAACTTTCATGCTTTGCTCTTAATTCACCTTCTGTTAACAGAGCCCCAGCTAAGAACTAAGATGGGTAGAAGAAAGAATTTTCCTTTCCTATTGCAATAAACCTTTCCCCTCCCTTGCAATAATCTTTTCAAATGAAAATCTGTGCTTACTATATCTGGATTTGTTTTTCATTTGACAGTGATTGTTGCACAAAGTCCTGCCACCCTTTTCAAGTCAGGTGTAGTTGGCTAGGAAAGAGGCAGGAGGACCAGAGGGACCATCCTAAGCAAGCCCTGGTGTGCATGATGTGGGTCTGACTAGGGACAGACTCTTCATCTGACTGGGACACATTGGTTAATCTCCTCAAAGCCATCACTCATTCAGAATAGGCAGTGTCAGAATATCTGCATGTTCCCAGGGTTAAAGAGTATGATGATAGATGGATAGATGATGGTGGTTTGGTAAAGCTCAAGACTATTTAAAAATATTTTTAATGCATAAAGTGGAATGCCTCAGAATATTTTTAAATATGTAATTTTAAAAAAAATACAAAGCATCAATTATATTGGTTACCAAAATATATAGACTATCAAAATATAAATTTGTCACATCATTATAAATGTGTATCTTTATCAATGATTAAACAACTTCTAATTGGAGAAGACTTAACAACTACTGTCATTTCAAAGTAGTTATGAACATTGAAGATATTTAGAGAGCTCTGTCATGGCTGTACTGTGACATGATTCCATACCCTATCCTCTATTTAGCATGCCAATTTAAAAGTGATTTTCCTAGAGTTTGCAATATAGGTTTATAGCCAATCTCAGTCCATTTTCAAATGACACAGTTTCATGGGTTAGCACAGGTTAGTAATAACAATATTACCATTTCCTCCCTTCTATCCCTAACACTGCTGTCATTATCATCCAATCTATTGTTGCCGTTACTATTTGAAGTTATCAGTTATTAAGAATAAATAATTTTTTGAGCTGAGTCAAAGAGAATCTTGCTGTGATATATGTCAGAGTATACTGTCAATGTTTTCCTCTGAGAGCTTTATAGTTTCTGGCGTTACATTTTAATCTTTAATCCATTTTTTTTTAAATTTTTATTTTAACTTTGTTTACTTTACATTACTGTATTACTTTTAATTGCTTTTAATCCATTTTGAGTTTATTTTTGTGTATGGTGTTAGAAAGTATTCTATTTTCATTGTTTTACATGTAGCTGTCCAGTTTTCCCAGCACCACTTCTTGAAGAGGCTGTCTTTTCTCCATTATATATTCTTGCCTCCTTTGTCAAAGATAAGATGCCCACAGGTGCTTGGGTTTATCTCTGGGCTTTCTATCTTGTTCCATTGCTCTACATTTTTCATTTTGTGGCAATACCATACTGTCTTAATGACTGTAGCTTTGTTATAAGCTGAAGTCAGGAAGGTTGATTCCTCCAGCTCCATTCTTTTTTTTTCCTCGATTGCTTTGTCTGTTCGGGGTCTTTCATCTTCTCCTTCACTTTTGATGAATAATTTTGTTGGATACAAATTTCTAGGTGATTTTTTTAAATACAATAATTTGAATATATGTCATGCCACACTTTCTTTCATGATTTCTGATGAGAAGTCTTAACTTTGTAGTTAGTGTTGCCCTACCGTCCACCCTGGTTCTTTCAAGGTATTTTCATCTTCGATTTTCTGTAACAGAATGTAATGTGCCTCAGCGTAAACCAGTGGCTCTGTGGTTTAGTCTCCCTCATTTTGGAAAATTTTCAACCATTATTCAAATATTTCTTCTACTCTCTCCTACCCTCTATTCTAATTACACATATGCTACAGCTTTTGTAATTATCCCAGTCCTAGGATATTCTATTTTCTATTTATTGTTATTATTCCTTTTTCATTTTGGATTTCAGTTTGGGAGATTTCTATCGACATTTCTTCAAGCTCATGGATTCTTTTCTAGACTGTAGAAAGTTGGCTAATGAGCCCATCAAAGGCAGTCTTCATTTGTTACAGTGTTTTCAATTTCTCACATTCCCTTTTGATACTTTCTTAGCATTTCCCCTCTACTTTATCCATTAGAGCCCTTAACATCTTAGTCACAGTTTTAAAATTCTGGTCTGAAAGATAATTCCAACACTTGTGTCATATCTGAGTCTGGTTCTATGCTTATTTAAATCAATTTGGACTGGGTTTTTTTTTTGTTTGTTTGTTGTTGTTTTTTTTTTTGCCTTCTGATGGGAAAAACTAGCAAATCTCTTCAAGAAAATGAGAGATACCAAGGGAACATTTCATGCAAAGATGGGTAAAATAAAGGAAAGAAATGGTATGAACCTATCAGAAGCAGAAGATACTAAGAAGAGGTGGCAAGAATACACAAAAAGTGAAAGTGAAGTCATTCAGTTGTGTCCGACTCTGCAACCCCATGGACTGTAGCCTGTCAGGCTCCTCCATCCATGGAATTTTCCAGGCAAGAGTACTTGAGTGGGTTGCCATTTCCTTCTCCAGGGGATCTTCCCAACCCAGGGATCGAACCTGGGTCTCCTGCATTGCAGGCAGATGCTTTGCCATCTGAGCCACCAGAATACAAAGAACTATACAAAAAAGATCTTTATGACCCAGATAACCACGATGGTGTGATCCCTCACCTTTAACCAGACATCATGGAGTGCAAAGTCAAGTGGGCCTTAGGAGGCATCACTGACAAAGCTAGTAGAGGTGATGGAATTCGGTTCAAACTGCTGACCCACATGCTCTCTGGGACATTTGGGGGCAGATCTGATATCCTGCAGGAGTGACCTGGAAAGACGTGACCCAGAGGGCTGCATGTGCCTGGGAGTGAGCTGAGGACAGAGCAGCAGGAGGCAGAGGGGTTCTGGAGGCCCATGGGCAGCACCGACAGGAGGAGCTGTTGGGTCCAAAGTTGAGAGAGGAGAGAAGCACCAAGACCTGGTGTCCCTGGAGACCTCTGCAGGAGGCAGTAGAACCCAGCTGACCAGGAACTGGGAGGGAGGGAAGCAGGCAGAGAAAGGGATGCAGTTTTAAGCTTCTGCTGGGCATGCACTGGAGAAAATCAAACTTCATGAGGCTTTGTGAGCAATGCATAGAAATGACCCTGGCTGGAGGTAGGGAAGTTGTGGAGGGGGAGGCATTAGGCAGATTCTGATGACCAGGGCTGGGGCAGCCATGTAACAGGAAGATGGAGGAGGAGAACAGCTCAGCTCAGCCCAGATCTGATGGCACTAGGAACTGGGGGACTCAGGACTTCAAGTGCTAATCCCAAACTCCTCTGCTCTCCCTAGTCTAGGAGAGCACAGAAACTTTGGGGGAGGAATCCATTTGCTTTTTCATTTGGAAGATTCTTGAATTTGCTGGTGAATATATGGAAACTGATCCTGCAGGGAGGAAAGACTAGATGTGCAGCAGAGGCTGGGAACAGGCCACACCCAGAGAGAGGTGAGATCGCCTATTAGACTTGAGCCAGGCTAAACTGAGAATTCCAAAAACTAGGAACACTTTACCTGCAGTGAGCATGGAAACTTCTGAGGCTGCCCAGACTGCATTCTTCTTCTGGGATCTCCCTCCCACTTCATCTTTCTTAATAAAGTGCCCTCCCATAGGAATATGGGGACTGGGAAGAGGGCTTGAAACTCCACCGAGGCAGGCAGAAGGAAAGGCTATGGCTACCCAAAAGACTCCATGCCCCTCTCCCAACATGGTCTCTGAGGGACGCTACTGTGCAGGCAGGCCAGCCCACACTCCACCTACTGGATAAAAGTGATGGAGACACAAACTCCTCTTCTTTTTAGTGCATACCTTATATTAGGTTCACGTATCTTTTTAAATCAAGGTGAAATTCACATAAACCATTCTAAAGTGAGAAATTCAGTGACATATAGGCATTCACAATCACCTCTTTCCATCTGAAATATTTTCATTACCCCAAAAGTGAACAATACTCTATATTCCTCTAATACCCAACAACTAACTCGCAACAATTAATCTACAGTCCTTATGAATTTGTTCTGTATGCAATCATATGAACAGGATCATACAATATGTGACTTTTAGTGTCCAGCTTCTTTAACTTAGCACAACATTTTTGAAGTTCATCCATGAACATGTCATTCCTTTTTATGACTGAATAGTATTCCAATATATGGATAGACCACATTTTGTTTATCCATTCATCTGTTATAGACATTTGGGCTGTTTCTATCTTTGGGATGCTGCTGTGAATGTGAGATGGGTGTCTGGGTAGCCGAGTCCTTGTATGTATCTGGGGGATAGAATGGCTGGGCCATACACTGTTTTCTTTAAGCATGAGTCTGATGAGCTATGCAAGGCAGGCAGCTCTGCATATTGCATCATGTTTCTAAAACTGATAACCCTGATAGATGATCAGACCAGACCTGCCCAACAGAACTTTCTGTAATGATGGAGACCTTCTATTTCTGTATCTGTTCTGTCCAGTGTGGTAGCCATTAGCCATGTGTGGCTAGGACGACTGAGAAACTGCACCTTTGTATTTAATTTTAATTAAGTGAAAATTAATCAGGGCTTGTGGCTATATAAACTCAGCCTTAGAAGTGACAAAAGAAGGGCTTCCTCTTGGAGCACCTCCCATCTCATGCTTCCCAGTTAACACTCCACTTGAGGAACTGAAAATCTGGAGCTCAGTGATGACACTCGGAAGACCCAAGCTCTCTGTTCCTGAGAAACCTTTCTTTCTTAAATAACACTGAAAGGGGTGAAGACATACAATGACCTACACGAACATCAATACAAAAATAAAAGTTTAAAATAGAATTGAAGGCTGTCACCGGAAACAAAATGTACGGATCTCCAGAAGACTCTATAATCTCTTGCATAATCCTTGCAGTTTGTTGCATTGAAATGGGTCCCATTAGGCAATGTGAATGCTTCTATCTACCTACACTGCAGAGGAGTTGGGTGTTGTTTCCACCCACACTGATAGTTCTTATCAATTTTTGGTGCAGTTTCATATTGCTAGGATATTTTCTAAAGACTAGCTCTAGATAGTGTCTAGGGAGCCCTGGTTTGAGTACATCTAATTAAAAGTGAAGTCGCTCAGTCATGTCTGACTTCTTGCGACCCTTTACTGTAGCCTACCAGGCTCCTCTGTCCATGGGATTTTCCAGGCAATAGTACTGGAGTGGATTGCCATTTCCTTCTCCAGGGAATCTTCCCAACCCAGGGCTCGAACCCTGATCTCCTGCATTGTAGACAGATGCTTTACCATCTGAGCCACCAGCGAACCCCAATTTTGTAAGATAAATACTTATGTGACATTCCTAAATTGTTTTAATGGCCTGTATTATAATAAAAAAAATTAATGAAATCAGTAAGGATGACAGCAGGAATAACATTTACTAAACTCATGATCTCCTGCATTGTAGACAGATGCTTTACCATCTGAGCCACCAGCGAACCCCAATTTTGTAAGATAAATACTTATGTGACATTCCTAAATTGTTTTAATGGCCTGTATTATAATAAAAAAAATTAATGAAATCAGTAAGGATGACAGCAGGAATAACATTTACTAAACTCACAGTGTGCTGGAGATTTTTAAACATGGAGATTACTATGGAATTACTCATTTAATCCCTTAACCCCATGAAGTAAGTGCTATTAACATCTTTGCTTCTCAGTAGACTTTGTAGAAGTATATCTGGTACACTCCACCCCTTATTTGTAACAGCATGTGGAATTCATGAACAATCATCTTTTGAAATATCCACATATATATTAATCTGGTCCTAACACTTCATTTTAAATTTACTGAATTCACAAAAGTAATTTTATCAAATTCAATGTACTAATAATTTTGACTTTAGCTATCAGTTTAAGGGGATCTCTTATTAATGTTTAACCAACCCAAATATAGTAATTTTAAACTCCTTTAAATAATTGTTCTATATAAAATTTCCTTTAAAAACGTGCACCTATTTTCAAAATGTAAAGTGATACATTTCAAAAGCTGAAAATGCATCTAGCAAGACATACCCTTCCCAAGACCTTAGAATTCGCAATACAATAGACAACTCTGATTTCACGTTCTCTAAAACCTAACTCGTGCATTCATACCTTTTAAGATGTAAATCACGTTTATCTATCAGAACCTCAAATGGCAGATTTTCTTCTAAGATTAAATACTTTCAATACCAATTCAATGTATGGATTTTTCCTGGAGTAAGAAAACAGTCCGTATTTGGCGTCTGAATGTCGCAGTAATGACTTCCTGGAGTCAAAAGTAGCTTGTCACCGATAATAACAAATTCTTAAGGATGAGTGGGATTAAAACTCCATGACCTTGGGGGTGAGATTCAAGAGAAAATGTCATTCCCTGCTGCAAACGAACACACAGCCCACTGAGCCCATGTAAGTACCCAAATCATGTCTCTGGTTCGATTTCCCGCAAGCCCAGCCTTGCTCAGATTCGCACAGAAACGCGCTGCGAAAGACAGCCCTTGGCCAGTACGGCTCTTTTCCAGACACTGTGGGTGGCTCTGAAAAGAGCCTTTGGTGTCAGGGGGCCCCTGGGGAGCACGACCGTTTCCGGCCCGCCTCCGCCGCCTCACTTGCCCTTGGCCTTGTGGTGGCTCTCCGTTTTCTTGGGCAGCAGCACGGCCTGGATGTTGGGCAGGACACCGCCCTGCGCGATGGTCACGCGACCCAGCAGCTTGTTGAGCTCTTCGTCGTTACGGATGGCTAAACCACAGGAAACTGCAAGCCCGCGCGCGAAGAGCGCGACTTCGCTTTCGCGCGCGCCTTACCGCCCTGTTTGCCTCGGCCAGACATCTCCCAGTCGCGCACAACGACAAAACAGAACCAAAACACAAAACACCAACCAACGAACCCGCTGTCCTCAGAGAGTCTTTATATATGGTCTTGAGGTAGTGCAACCGGCGCCATCCGATTGGGTAGTGATGGTGACCAACCAGAAAAGAAAATCACCATTTCCCCCTAATTTGCATCTGCCTTTTCCAGTGATGACGTTGCACGTTGCTTGATCCAATCAGAAATGAGAAACTCTGGATCCCTCATTTGAATACAGGACGTATAAGTTGAGTTGCTCTGCACGTAGGCTTCTATTCTATCTGAAGAATCCGCCGTCATGCCTGATCCGTCCAAATCAGCTCCCGCACCCAAGAAGGGCTCTAAAAAAGCTGTTACTAAAGCGCAGAAGAAGGATGGCAAAAAGCGTAAGCGCAGCCGCAAAGAGAGTTATTCCATCTACGTGTATAAGGTGTTGAAGCAAGTGCACCCGGACACATTTTTTTTTTCTATCTGAAGGATCCGTCGTCATGCCTGATCCGTCCAAATCAGCTCCCGCACCCAAGAAGGGCTCCAAAAAAGCTGTTACTAAAGCGCAGAAGAAGGATGGCAAAAAGCGTAAGCGCAGCCGCAAAGAGAGTTATTCTATCTACGTGTATAAGGTGTTGAAGCAAGTGCACCCGGACACCGGTATCTCTTCCAAGGCTATGGGCATCATGAACTCGTTCGTGAACGACATCTTCGAGCGTATCGCTAGCGAGGCCTCCCGTTTGGCGCACTACAACAAGCGTTCTACCATCACGTCCCGGGAGGTGCAGACGGCTGTGCGCCTGTTGTTGCCTGGCGAGTTGGCCAAACACGCTGTCTCGGAAGGTACCAAAGCCGTCACCAAATATACCAGCTCTAAATGAGGTGCACCTTGGTGCCCGGAAACCCAAAGGCTCTTTTCAGAGCCACTCACAAGATCGAGAAAGGGTGTCGAACACGTGAAGGGTTTGTTATGTAAAAGTGTCCCTTGTCTACTTCGTAGCGGCTCCTAGGTTACTAGGAGGGCGCCCGGATTCTTCTCCCTACCCCACCCCACCCCCTGTCCCATAGACGTGTGCGCGCCTGTGTATGTGAGCAGAATGCGAAAGCGTCCCTGTATTTTATCAGTGGTCGGGGATGGGTTGGCGAGAAAAAATAACTGCGGGAAACAACGAAAAGCCTGCGTGTTCACCCCTGCTTCCGCTCAAAGCTATCGACGCTTCACTAAGCAAAATAAGAACCTTGAGTTAAGTGTTTTTAGGGTCATTTCCGAGGCTTGCGGGCATGGTACAATTTTGTGTGCGCATGATGTTCGCCTGTGGGTGGGTGGCGCGGGTCATCACCACCCCCATCCTCCCATCCCCCGCTTCCCCAGAGGGACCGTATGCCATTCGAATACCTCCATGTTCAATAATGAGAGCCCGAAGATGCACTGAAAGACGCGCTGGGTGAGCCCCCTGGGGGTGTTGTACAGCTTTGGCGCTGGCGCCTGGCGATGCATCTCCGCCCAGACCAGATATCTTTATCCTAAGGCAATGAACATTTACGGGAGGATGTTTGCATGTCTGGATTTTTCAAAGGCGGGATGTTTGAAACCGAAAGGAAAATGGAAGCGTGGTGGAACACAGCGCTCTGTGCTCGAGAACTGGATGTAATAAGCCCACCCAGGCTGCAGGTAGGGGCGGGGGTGGGGAGAGGAGGGCAATTTAAGAGAAAAATAACCTTTTTCTCAGCAAATCTAAACTTCCACTTCAGCCCCATTATTCTCAGTGACGCACTAGTGACGTAGACTTTTCCCTTTCAGTTCATGGCATTCATTTGGAAAGTGTCACCCTTAGTTCAGATAAAGCGCTTTAGCGCGAAGAGTTCACTCTGAGGAAGACATCCCAACCTTTTTTGCCTGTTTTTTCTTATATGTAAAAAGGGGATTTCAAATAATCACTTTCTTGAGCTGTTCTGAGAATTAAATGTGTTGAAAGGTCGTGTCATCATCTCTGGCAAGGAACTGACGTTCAGTTAAAGGCTAACAACCGGGCTTTTGCAAATCATCTCCAAAGGAAGAAGGTTGCATGCTTGATTCGGTTGGAAGGACTGGGGAGAAAACGTGCCCACCGCCACCGTGTCCTCAACCACAGCGGCTGGAAAACGCCCACCTCATTTCTTTTTCTACATGGGTCCACTGTAAAAGAATTTCTAAAACCCCAAACATTTTAAAGTTGGTGTTCAAAATACTTTATGGTTAGTTAATAGTTGCAAGAATGCAAATCCCAAGATAGGACGTTTTACAAAACAAAATGGTCCCACATCCGTTTTTTATTTTTTTAATATAAATTTATTTTAATTGGAGGCTAATTACTTTACAATATTGTATTGGTTTTACCATACATCAACATGAATCTGCCATGGGTGTACACGAGTTCCCCATCCTGAACTCCCCTCCCGCCTCCCTCCCCATCCCATCCCTCTGGGTCATCCCAGTGCACCAGCCCCGAGCACCCTGTCTCATGCATGGAACCTGGACTGGCGATTCGTTTCACATATGATATACATGTTACAGTGCCATTCTCCCAAATCATCCCACCCTCGCCCTCTCCCACAGAGTCCAAAAGACTGTTCTATTCATCTATGTCTCTTTTGCTGTCTCGCATACAGG
>SJYR01002382.1:420967-442969 GCA_006410655.1 Kobus ellipsiprymnus
CCTGGCTATTATAAACAGTGCTGCAATGAACACTGGGGTCCACGTGTCTCTTTCAGTTCTGGTTTCCTCGGTGTGTATGCCCAGCAGTGGGATTGCTGGGTCATAAGGCAGTTCTATTTCCAGTTTTTTAAGGAATCTCCACACTGTTCTCCATAGTGGCTGTACTAGTTTGCATTCCCACCAACAGTGTAAGAGGGTTCCCTTTTCTCCACACCCTCTCCAGCATTTATTGCTTGTAGACTTTTGGATCGCAGCCATTCTGTCTGGCGTGAAATGGTACCTCACTGTGGTTTTGATTTGCATTTCTCTGATAATGAGTGATGTTGAGCATCTTTTCATGTGTTTGTTAGCCATCTGTATGTCTTCTTTGGAGAAATGTCTGTTTAGTTCTTTGGCCCATTTTTTGATTGTGGTGTTCATTTTTTCTGGATCACGTCAGTTTTTTAAAGGTTTCTATTGAAATAGCTATTCAATACCACAGTCAGTTTATAGAATATTATTAAATTATTCATTAACACTGAGCTAATTTATGTAATTCTTTTTTCATCTTGAACTCATATTTTCATTCAACTTCAGATTCAGCACTTCATCCTAATGTAAGATATGTATATTTAGCATTGTTTTATCTACCTCCTTTATACACAAAAATGGGAATTGAAGTTTAAAAACTTGTTGGTGAGCAGAAATAAGTTTAAAAATCATCTGGACAACACACTATTGTTTACATATAAATAAGTTTTTATAGTTATATGTAAACTGATAATAAAACTTGAGTGAAAACTGCATTTAAAGATATGGATAGTGGTCTCTGCCTCCCACACCCTCCTTTCCTTTCTGCCTGAGTTAGTTTGTTCACTCATGGACATACATAGTATTATTATAGTGGTGATAGCAGTGTGCAGGCATTATTTCTTTCCCCTTGTTCTCTTTTATAGATATGAGTGTTTGAACGTATCTGTATGTTCTATCTGTACATGTTTGAATATGTCTATATGTTTGAACATACCTATATGAACATATCTAGTGTTCGAATGTATTTTTTATAGTCTGAAACAATGTTTACAAAAATAAATACTTCGAAATGGAAATTTTTTCCTAGCAGTTTTACTTACTTCTTTGCCTTCCTAGTCGCAATACAAAATTTAAACAGTGATCTGTCATCAAAAGACACCTTTCGTTTTCTCACTAGATACCTGATTCATATTAAAACCTACTAGCTTCTCGTGGAGCTTCTGCACTAGAGGTGGCCAAGTCATGAGCCGCAACCCGTCGACAGGGCTGCCAAGTCGGGCCGGCAGAGGAGGCGGCAGTGGCCATGGGGAACTGCATCGCCAGCATGGTCTCCAGCAAGCACTGGCTCTTCGGCATCCTCAGCGGGCTCATCAGATGGTTAGCCTTGAAAATGCCAAATCCAGCTCTGATGATGATGAGCAGCAGACGGAGCTTGATGAAGAAATGGAGAATGAAATGTGCAGAGTATGGGATATGTCAGTGGGTGGGATGTGGCTTTGTGTCTCCAAGAATCTAATGCTTCTGACATATTTATGGGAGTATTGGCTAAATCAAAATGTCCTCGATTAAGAGAAATATGTGTGGGAATTTTAGGTAATATGGCCTGTTTCCAGGAGATATGTGTGTCCATCAGCAGTGATTAAAAATCTTGGCCAGGTATTCAGACCCGCCTATTCTGCTGGAAACAAGCAAGCTGTTACTTGCCTTTCCCAGACAGACGTGGCCAGTGTCTGGGTTGAAAGAATCTGAGAAAATCCAGCTATTTATGATAGCATTTGCTTCATCATGTCAAGTTCAACAAATGTTGACTTGCTGGTAAAGGTTGGGGAGGTTGTGGACAAGTTGTTTGATCTGGATGAGAAGCTAATGTTGGAATGGATTAGAAGTGGGGCTGTTCAGGCTCTGGACCCACCCCAGGAAGATTCTGAACAGCAGCCAGTGTTTCGAATTGTGCCCTGTGTTCTTGAAGCTGCCAAACAAGTGCACTCTGCAAATCCAGAAGGGCTCGATGTTTACATGCATGTCTTACAGCTGCTCACCACAGTAGACGATGGAATTTAAGCAATTGTACAGTGTCCTGACACTGGGGAAGACACTTGGAATATACTTTTTGACCTGGTGTGCCATGAATTCTGCCAGTCTGATGATCCGTTCATCATACTGCAAGAATTCAGAAAACAGTGCTGGCCTCTGTTTCTTCAGTGTTGTCCACCATCTATGCTTCACAGACTGAACAGGAGTATCTAAAGACAGGAAAAGTGGATCTTCCTCTAGTTGACAGCCTGATTTGTGTCTTACAAAATATGGAACATTGTCAGAAGAACCCAGAGAACTCAATGGAGTCTAACACAGAAGAAACTAAAAGTCTGATTTAGAGATGGTTTCCACTTGAAAATCTTGAACGATATTTCATGTGAATTTCTTTCTAATATTTTCCAAGTATTAACACAAAAAGGTAACTCAGAGATTTTAAGGACAGCAAGTTAAGCAAACAGAAGTGTTCCTGTGCATTTGAGACTCTTCCTTTCTGTAGCCCTTTGGTGGAAGACTTTCTTAAAATCCTCCGTGAAGGTGATAAGACCCTTACTGGTAACCTGGAGGGAAAGTTCCCAAGTTTGAAGTTTCAGACTTAAAAAATATTAGAATCCCTCTGCCCAAGAAATGGACTCGCTGACTGTTGAAACTGACAAATAGGAAATACTAGACCATAGTTGTTTCATATTATAGTCACGCTCTTCTCCAGCCTTATCTCATTTTTGTTTGGCATTGGAATAGTCTCACTACCATCAGACATCATCTCCCTCCCCTCCTCTTTTTTTTGTATTGGTTGTGCAGTATTTGTCATCTTCAGTTAAAGAAAACAAAGTTATCATCGAGGTCCTTTTAAGAATATTTGAGGAGTTGCTGAGGATTTTCTTCCTAACTCTTAACTGGATTTTTACTCAGAATTTTATCTACTACTAGTGCACTCAGCTGCACTAGTAGAAAACACTACTCTAGTAGCTTAATCTGTTAGCTTGTATGTATTTTATGCAGTTGGAAGTCCAGAGGTGGGCAGTCCAGCCCTGAGAAGGTGGCGCAGGGACACTGACTCCTTCCACCTCTGTGTGGTCTGCCGGGTAGACCTCTGTGTTCATTTTTATTGTCTTTTGGTTAAAGGGACTATAATATCTCTGGTCCTTCCACATTCAGGGAAGAAAAAAGAGAAAGAGGCCAAGGGGCTTTCTCTTAGCAAATCTTCACTTTTTATTTGGAAAGGACAGCCCTCCCTGGCCAGAACCATGTCTAATGTCCGTCCCTAACTGCAGGTGTTTGAAATCAAGTACTTTTTTTCTTTCTGGCCTCTACAGGAGAGAAAGGCAAGAGAGAAAGGAGGTACGAGTGGCTTTTGAGTGTACCCAGTTTATGGTGTTTGCCACAATATGCAAACCTTTCTATCCATTTAAATTATATTGATGCCATACTAGTTTGTTAGTAGCAATCAAAAGTAATTACCAGTTTTGTTACAGTTCACATTTTTTCCAATGTTTTACATATGAAAATGGAAATGCTAACATTCTGATGAAAGAACACTAGCAAAATTCTCTGGCTTAATTTCAGAAAATGATTTGCTTGAATGAATTCAGATTTTTAAAATTAACACTGAAGAAGCTTCATAACATCTGGCTGTTCACAAACTGCTATATGTGATTCTCCTCTCACACTATATCATTCATCATAGTGCTTCCTAATGAAATGTATTCAGAGGATCAACCAGGTACACTTATAGGAAGTACTGAGTTTATATTATTTCAGTTGCTGAAAGTGGACTTTTAGTAGATTTTCAGAAAATATCAGTTATGAATGAAATAGCCAGCTTTTTAAGCCTCTCTTCTGGTATAGCCTCTTCTCAGTATATTGCAGAATCTTTTATGCTTTAAAGCATTGGTCTTGCTTCACACTTTGTATTCTTTCCTTGAGTGACTTTTACTGATAAAATACAGGGCTGCCCTGTGCTGTTCGTAAGAAATATATAATTTCCAGTTTTGGGGTAGTTTTAGTGTTAAAAGTACCCTGCCAAAAAGAATTGAACTATAAAATTAAAATCTTATCGGTTAAACTCTTAAAAAAAAAAAAAACCTAAAAATTCAGTTCTTCAAATACATTTGAATCAGTTCTAATGAGGTGGATGAAACTGGAGCCTATTATACAGAGTGAAGTAAGCTAGAAAGAAAAACACCAATACAGTATACTAACGCATATATATGGAACTTAGAAAGATGTAACGATAACCCTGTATGGGAGACAGCAAAAGAGACACAGATGTATAGAACAGTCTTTTAGACTCTGTGGGAGAGGGCGAGGGTAGGATGATTTGAGAGAATAGCACTGAAACATGTATATTATCATGTGAAACAGATCACCAGTCCAGGTTCGATGCATGAGACAGGGTGCCCGGGGCTGGTACACTGGGAAGACCCAGAGGGATGGGATGGGGAGGGAGGTGGGAGGGGGGTTCAGGATGGGGAACGCATGTACATCCATGGCTGGTTCATGTTAATGTATGGCAAGACCAATACAATATTGTAAAGTAATTAGCCTCCAATTCAAATAAATTAATTTTCAAAAATTCAGTTCTTCACTTTGAAATAGGGGCCTGCTGACTGGGTCCAAGCCCTCAGCCTCCTACCAAATTAGATTGGGAGCCAATATCTTAATGAAAACTTAGAGTCATATGAAACTAGTTTCACAGATCCACATGATTCTTTACTTTAATAAGCTAAAGCCATAGGTAGGTCTAACAAATGGAAATTGTCTAAAGCAGAAACTGTGATAGAAAGTGCTAGGAGTGGCAACAGCAGTGTTTAGTATCAAAAGTAAAATTAAGTAAAATGAACATTTTACAGTAATTTCATATATAGTTCACAGCTTTCTGTGAACGATGCAAAACACCAATTAATTTCTTAGTACTTTTTATACTAACACAGAGAATTAGCTTGAAGTTAAAAAGGCTGCCCGTATTTGCTGAATAGTCCAGTGGAGGCTGCACACAGCCCCCGGGTGCAGAATGGACCTGATCTGGCCCTCTCCTAGGAGGAGAATCTGTTAAGGAAGAGGCAAGGCATATGGAATCTCTGCTACAGAGAGTCTATGATTAAGAAAATTGAGAAAAAAATGTATATAGAAACTATGTTTATCATACTGTTACAACAGAGAAATATATGGTCTCTTACACTAAGTGGAAAGTTAAACTAGAGCAGGTAACCAAATACTTGAGAATACACAGAGGTGAGGAAAATGGGACTCAGTACAGTGGAGTCATTCTCCAGAGAATGACGACAGCTTCAAATTCTCTGAAACAAAGGTAAATGCTTAAAATTAAGGATTGGAAAGGAACTGGAGGAATCTTGCATGTACACAATCTGAAATGCATCTAGGTGACTCCCTTTTTCATCTCAGAAACTTGAAGTCAAATTTGTAAATTATTATGAAGTAAATATTTTGGAGGAGGAAAAACTCTCTTTAATAAGAAATTACAAATGCAAAATAGAATTTACTGTGCAAGAGGTTAAATATAGTTTAAAGGGTAGCAGTCACTGGAAATGATGTGTGTGAAGTTCCTGAAGGAGGGATCAGATGACCGTTGTCCACCTGAGGGAACACAGCTGGGAATCCAAATCTCACATAGCGTTTTGACTCTTGGAGATTGGGTTGTTCTGTGAAGGTGTTCTTCATGGTTTGGGAATCACCAGCACTATGAGATATTTTTTAGATCGAGAACAGCATGGGCCCGTAAGGCCCATGTGTCATACAGGCAACTTTTATTTTGCATACAATTTACTGAAGTTTTTTAAAAAGTACATTTGTTTTATTGAAAAGCCTCTTCAAAGGAGCATAAAGAAGTAACAATAGACATCACAGAATTATAAACGGTCCTGAGATTACTATGAGTAATTATACACCAATAAAATTAAAAACTTGGAAGAAATGGACAAATTTCTAGAAATGTACAATCTTCCAAGACTGAGCCAGGTAGAAATAGAAAATAGAAACTAACACCAGGATTGAAACTGGGTAATAATAATAATCCTTGACCAAACAGGTTCACAGGTACCAAACATTTAGAGAAGAGTTAACACCTATCCATCTCAAATGATTCCAAAAATTTGCAGAGTAAGAAATGCTTCTGAACTCATTCTGAGACCAGCATCACCCTGACACTAAAACTAGACAAAGATGGCTTGGAATAAAAAATAGTTAACATCGTCGAAATAAAAGGGAATGAGGCTGTAACTAGGGGGTCATGTGCTTGAAAGCACATCACAGCTATCCCTAATCTTATTAGCTGTGAAAGGAATATGGTGGCTCAGTGGTAAAGAATAGCCTGCCAATGCAGGGTTCTTCTCCCAAAGGATATGTCTCCTCAAGCAAGGGCAACAAAAGAAAAAATAAATTAGACTATCTGAAACTAAAATATGTTTGAATAGTGAAGGAAACTATCAACAACAAAATGTAAAGACTGCTTACTGAATGGGAGAAGATGTTTGTAAATGATATATCTGCAAGGAATTAATATCCAAAGTATACAAAACTCATATGACTCAACATAAAACCCCAAACAATATAGAACAACCCAATTGTTGTAAAAAAAAAAAATGGGCAGAGGATCTGAATAGATGTTTTTCAAAAGACCAACAGGCCACCTGAAAAGATGAGTCACAGATATGAAAGGTACAGTATGGGAAATATAGTCAGTCAACAGTTATATGGCCTTCCCTGGTGGCTCAAACGGTAAAGAATCTGCCTGCAATGTGGGAGACCTGGGTTCAATCCCTGGTTTGAGAAGATCCCTTGGAGGAAGGCATGGGACCCACTCCAGGGTGCTTTGCCTGGGGAATCATTATGGACAAAGGAACCCGGCAGGCTACAGTCCATGGGGTTGCGAAGAGTCGAACTCAACTGAACCACTAAGCACACACAATAATTATATAATATTTTTGTATGCTGACAGATGACAACTAGATTATCATGGTGATAATTTTCAAATCTTTAGAAATATGGAATCACCATGTTGTGTATCAGGAATTAACATAGTGTTGTAGGTATTTTACACTTCAAAAACAAGCAAACTCATAGAAAAAGAGGTCAGATTTGTGGTTACCAGAGGCAGGGGTGGGGAGGGGATGGGGAATTGGATGAAAGCAGTCGAAAGGTACAACTTCCAGTTTCTTTTAACTTATACAATGCTATATGTTAATTATACCTCAATAAAACGGGGGGGGGGGGGACTCAAACCGTTTATGAAGCGTAAGTCAAAAAGGTATACATGTTTTTCGGATAAATAACCAACGTAGTTCGGGGGATTTTAGCTGAGTCTTGAGGGTCTAGACCACTACCTGTGCTCCCGCACTTTTGATATTTTAAACAGGAACAGCCTTAGTACTAGTACTTACAAGAAGCTGCTCAAACTCAATGCTGTTTAAATGCTTGAGGAAAGAAACCCAAGTGCTTTGCCGTGGCAAAGGCCGGAAGGACGCCCCCAAAAGTCACAGACTGGTCTGAGCGTCAACACTCAGAGCCTCACCAAGTGTCATGTCCAGCACACCCCGGCGTGACCCACGAGGGAGTGTGGTTAGAGAGGGAGGTGACCCCCTCACCTGCAAGGCACTTGCCACTTGCGGACAGAAGGACTTGGACCGGGTTCAAGAACTCAAGCGGCAGGACTGCGCCCTCTCAGGCTTCTGACTGGGGCTGTGGCTAACACAGCAGGTGCTTTTGGTGAATATGCCATTTTAAAATTTAGCTTTATTTCAGGAGCGCACTCCCATCTCCTCCATAATCCTGACTGAACAGCATTTCACGACCACACCAGGAGGCAGGCTCTTTTTTTCAGCACTGAGGTGTCTGTGACCGGAGCCTTTGAAGTTCAGAGCACTGCGGCCCACCTATTTGGAGCTCGCGTCCTTGACAGTCTCGGTATTTTCGGGCATGACACACTGCGCATGGGGCAGCCGTGCAGATGTGCACTTTCTGTGCCCCACCTTACGTGTTTGTAAGAGCAATTGTAGTGCGCCGAGGCCTCGCTGAAGCGTGAGCTCAAAGGTGCCCTTGACCAACGAGTTCAGTTATCCATGGCCATGGGAGAAATACCTGTGCTGGGGAGCACCTGCTTCAGCACTTTATACACGTAGATATATTAGCTCTGCTTGTGGCAGCGCTTATTCTTTCGCTTATTCCTAAGCTTCCCAAACAGCGGTCTCGGAGCGGTTCTTGGGCGGCGCGTCTACAATGGAAGGCAGGCAGAGCCAGCCCTGCAGCGGGAAGCGGGGATGACTATTTATTATCTCCATATTCAAATGAGGCCTCCAACTTCCTAGAATCTGATTGGACGGTCGGTCCCGCTCTGCCTGGTTACAGAGAATTTATGTAAATAGTAGATGCCAGTTCTTCTTTCCTATTGGACAATAGGTCAACCAATCCGAAGGCCATGAGTGGAGTCAGGTTCGGTTCAGTTCGGTTCAGTTCAGTTGCTCAGTTGTGTCGGACTGTTTGCGACCTGGTGAGCTGCAGCTAGCCAGGCCTCCCGAGTCAGGTTGCGGTTTCTATTCAAACCCTTTGTTGAAACTGGAGTTGGGTCTTTGTTTAGTTACCATGTCTGTACCGGACAAAAAATTGAAGAAGGTAATTAAAACCCGCTTTAATCCCGCGTCTCCGATTTTCCTGGATAGGAGACAAACACAAGGGGACATTTCTTGAGACGGTGAGCTTGTGCTTATTTAGCAGAGGGAAATGGCAGCTTCCAACCACCATTCCAATCATTTGTTTCCTTTCATTTTTTTATCTCCGAAGGCCGAAGAGATAATTCCTTTCAGAATTCAAGAGTAAATGCGAACGGTTCTTTCAGAAGTACAGGAAACAGTACTGAAAACAAACTAAGGTACTTACATAGGATGCAACAAGGCAGATTTTTAACTGGAGGAAGGAAATGAATGGCTTTCAAAGGAAACATTAGTCCTTTATATTGTTGTTTTATTAATACTGACTAAACAACCCCTTTTGAAGCGACAGCTATTTGCTAAGTGTATATGTATCACTTTGTGTAGCCTCCTAATAACCCCAAGGGTTAGATACTTTTATTGTCCTGTAATTACCCATCAGAATGGAGGTTTTGGAACCATTAAAGGGTAAATAGAGATATATTAAAATTTTAAAGAGTTTATATGAGCAGAAATGATTCAAATTGGGTAGCATCCAATCTAGCTGTAAGAAAGCGGCTGTACAGAATGAAAGACTTATACAGCCAGAAGGAAGCGGGAACAAGGAAAATATACTAGGCAAAAAAGCAGCTTGGTTACTCTAAGGTTACTTCTCTTCAGGAGATGGCAGGGCTCTAATGAGGCAGATTACCTAACTGGTGTTGATCAGGCAATTCCTGGTTGGAATTGCTGGTTTAAGATTCTATTTTTAGGAAAGTCGAAAGTGTAATTAAGTCTTGATTTGGTGATATGGGGCTTAGCATAAGAGACTCCATTTGGGGCCTATCTTGTTTTTAATTGAAGTCATCAGTCCCTAAGTTGACTCCCTATTAATTCCTATATACAGAAGATTAAACTCCCCTATTATATTGACTCCCAAGATAGGAACAGAAGGGCTTATGAATTCACATTTCTCGGTTGTGTCACATAATGCCTTGGGAACCCCGTTAGAAACGCACGTGCTTGGGCCCCACCTGAGATGTACTGAGCCTGAATCTGCGTTTTAAGCAGATTCCTACGCACATCACAGTTTTCCAGCGCTGGTGTGGAGGTCATTTCCCTGGCAACTTGAGCCATCCAGTGCACTATCCAGACAAGGAAACTTAACAGCACCCACAAAAGGCAGCGTGCCTCACCAAGTTCAGAGCAGTCAGCAAGGTGCTTTCAAGATATGAGTTTGAAGAAACCCAAATGAGATATTATTTGTCTTAGAAAGTTTGGGTATGAAGAAAGTGGTGGAGAGATGCCAGGGGGCCACTCTTCAGATAGCCTGTGCTTAGCTCCCTATCTGGGGCTAATAATTTACCATCTCTGCCCCTCTACTTCCTCATCTGTGAAGTGAGGCTATGGATGCCTACTTAATGGGATTGCTGTGAGTGAATGTGTGTCAGGCAGATGGCAGGATGTGGTCATATATTTAGTGCTCAAGTCCTGTTGGTTCCATTTCATCCTGTTCTTAGAAGAGATCCAGCCACAGCCAGGGATGCATGCCTCAGCTGAGCTTCCTCTGTACCAGGGGAACTACATCGTGTAAATATGGAGCATAAGCCTTTCTCTTGTCCGCTAGAACATGGGCTAAGCTGTAAACTCCAGGGCAAGAGATGTGTCCTTCACTTTTAAATCTCTAAGTTGGAACACAGAGCTTGGCACATAGTGGAGATGCAACCAGTGTTTGTTGAATTAATGAGTCTGTGAGCTGAGGCAGTGTCCCCTACCTGCAAGTCTGTGAGCTGAGCTGCTTTGAATGTGCTCAGTATTAACTATTTTATCTGTTTATTTAAAAAATCTATAGTTTACTTAAACATTTCTAGAGAGCTCATTGTTATCAAGTGGTAGTGAAAATGAAAGTGTTGCTTAGTCCTGTCTGACTCTTTGCAACCCCATGGACTACAGCCCACCAGGCTCCTCTGTCCATGGATTTCTCCAGGCAAGAGTACTGGAGTGGGTAGCCGTTCCCTTCTCCAGGGGGTCTTCCAACCCAGGGATGGAACCTGCATCTCCCGTGTCTCCCACATCGCAGGCAGATTCTTTACTGTCTGAGGCACCAGGGAATCCACTTAATGAATACTTAATTCAATTTAGTGCTCATAACATCCTTTCCACATATGCACTATTATTAACTCCATTTTGCAGATGAGACAGCAAAAGGCAGGAAAAAAACACTTCTTAAGTGAAACAGCTGATGAGATAACTAGCGCTGGAAATTAGGTCAGCGGTACCAAGCTTTGTGCTAACCACACCTAGGTTGTTTTGTCTTTGGATGTGGAATTTCATTTTGAAGAGGAAATAATACACATTTTATATATATATATATATATATATATATATATATATCATATTGAAGAGGAAATAATACATATATGTAGGAAAAAAATACTAAAATGCGTTGCCCTGTGTTTAAATTTCCAGGGAAATAACACGTCAGCTATCTTAAAATTTCTACTGCAGTAGAAAGCTGAAAGAACTGCAGATGAAATTTCACTCAAGTCCACATTCCCAATCCAATTCAAATTTTTAAAAATAGTTTTGAATACAAGACACATTTATAAAATAGACAAATGCTTGCTTCTGGATCACTTATTCAAACTGTTTTTGTACCATTATTTTTTTTTACACCAGAGACTTAATGACCAATGTATACAAATGGTTGGTCTCACCCTTGGAAAAGGTCTGAAGCTTGATCTTGCACCGGCGGTACACTCAAACAAAAATCTCTTTTGTTTCGCCTGTAGATCTAGTTGGTATAGATTTCTCAGAATGAAAGCTATCTTTTATTCTTAAAACTCACTGTTCTGAGCAGGTCTTTCTGTCTCAGTTAAGACTCATTGGTGGTAGTTACTGAAGCTGTTAATAACGTTTGTAATGTTACATAAAAAAACTTTCCTTCCACCGTCTTGGGTTCAGTAGGTAGGTTCATGAATAAACTGACAACAGGCAGAATAACAGGAGAAAAATTATGCAAATTTATTCATTTTAAAATGCTATGTGCATGGGAAAAGTGAATTATTATTGCAGGGGAAAAAATGAATAACCCCAAAAGCAATGAGATTTGAGAGCTTGTATACCATCTTAGTAGGAGAAGGGGAGAAGTAGTCCTCATAGAGGAGAGTAAACGATATTAGGAAAGATGACAGGCCCTTAGGAGACTGGACAGGAGGTATGATGGTTTGTGACAGTCTGTCTGGGTGTGGCCTTGACATCTAGTCTCCTTTCTTGTGATGAATCAGTCTTCCTTTGCTGATGAAACTCTAGGGAGGGAATTGATGACAGTTAAATTCATTTTGAAGGAACTGTTTTTAGGCAGTTAGGGGGAGTTCAAAGAAAGTTTCTCACAGTGCTTGCTGTTTCTCAAGTGATCTCAGTCCCAAATAATCAATATGACAAGTGCGGCATATTCGGGGATGGTATGTCTGGAACACTGTGAGTAGCGAAAGAATTTATCCCAGGCATCTGGCATAGAAAATCATCTCTTCTTCTTTTTCTGTTCTAGGTCAGTACACAGAAAGAGGGCAGCCATCTGCAATCTAGAAGAGGTCCTCACCAGAACCCACCCACACTGGCACCCTGATCTCTCTCTTCCCAGCTTCCAGAATTATGAGTGCTATACTCTGTTGTTTAAGCTCCCCCGTTTGTGGTATTCTGTCATAGCAGCCCAAATGGACAAGGGACAGGCCTCAGGATCAAGAGCAATATTTTGTATTGACCGATGGAACCCTATAGTGCAGGCTTGAGGTTTTCCAGAAATAAGGAAGGAAGGAAAGAGGGTTTCCCTAGTGACTCAGTGGTAAAGAGCCTGCTTGCCAATGCAGGAGACATGGTTTGACCCCTGATCTGGAAGGATCCCACATGCCAGGAGCAACAAAGCCCGTGGGCCACAACTATTGAGCCTGTGCTCTAGAGCTAGGGAACTACAACTATTGAACTCACAAGCCTCAACTCTTAAGCCCACACACCATACCACTGAAGTCCCTGTGCCTTCGAGCCTGTGCTCTGAAACAAGGGAAGCCCACTCCAATGGGAAGCCCACCCATTGCAACTGAAGGGTGGCTCCTCCAACTGTGGCAACCCGTGCGAAGCCAGGATACAAGAAGGTTCAGATTGTTCTTGCAAGGAAATGCCACCCCCTCCCGCATGTACACACCGTGTTTTTCTCCTATCTCCTTTCTAACTGCATTAATTTCAAGATTGTAAGGTGTGTTGAAACAATCCAGCAGCCCCCAGCAGTATTGAGGAAATACAGAAAACCCAAGACTTGATTTCTTATGGCAATAATTTTCTGTATGTTATTGATATATTTTATATTTTTGGTATTTTCGGGAGACGTAGTCTGGACCCGGGAAGGGAGAGCTGGAGGCGGGTGAGGAGAGCTGTAGAGCGGGGTGTTAGGGGCTGCGAGGGGAGAGGTGTTGGGAGGAGGCCAGGAGCAGCGCCGGGGAGAAAAGGGATGGGAGTGATGGGTTTTTCGCGAAGGAAAGTTGGGGGCTGAAGGATTTAGGAAGGGTTCTGGGAGATGGGCGGAGTGCAGGTTAACGAAAGGTGACTGCGGGATGGGAGGGCAGACGGCCTCACCCTTGCCATACCCCAGTGGACACCCAGCCTCACCTTGGTGGTTTTGTCCAAAGCCCTCTTCACCCAACCCCCTCCCTCCCCAAAGCAGCAGCTTTCCTGTGTTACCAGCGCGTCGGGAAATCGGGATAATATCCAAAGATACTGGTGAAAACATTAAGGCACAAATGTGCGTAAAATACCGGAAATTCCAAACTCAGACACTAAATTGAAGGACGGGGCAAAAGTGGTGGAATAAGGGAAAGCATCGGAAAGCTCCAAGAGGAGCCTTAGCCAATAGGTTTGTGGTGAGTGAAAGTGAGAGTCGCTCAGTCGAGTCTGACTCTTTGCGACCCCATGGATTATACAGTCCATGGAATTCTCTAGGCCAGAATACTGGAGTGGGTAGTCTTTCCCTTCTCCAGGGGATCTTCCCAACCGAGGGATCGAACCCAGGTCTCCCGCATTGCGGGCAGATTCTTTACCAGCTGAGCTACCAAGGAAGCCTTTGTCGTGAGGGGAGAACGAAATTGAATTTGAACCAATCCACATGGGCCCTTTTAGGGGCAATACCGGAGGCGGCTGCTCACTTGGCTCCTGGCCCGGCAGGCAGTCGCCCGACTGTACTGTGGAGCAGACACTGCAGGGAAAGGCCCCCCACCCGGCCCCAACCCTCCACCCCACCTGCGCCTTTACGCAACCTGTGCCGCTGGCCATCGGCTTGCGTCCTGGCTCTGCGGCACTCCTGCGCCGTTGAGCTCCGCTCGGCAGCTCCCTTGCAATCCTCTGTCCGCGGGCCCCTCTATCCCGCCTGCACTGCTGCAGACTCGGAGCCCGGCTGCCCTTCTGCGCGCTCCTCTGTGTGTCCAGGAAGCCCCTTCGCGCTGGATCCCAGCGCCAGGCCAGCCTGGAGCGACTCTGCGGGTCACCGGCCCTCACCGCTCGAGGCGCCTCCGCGGGGAGCCGTCCTGAGACGGAGAGGCTGGCATCGCCACAGCTGTTCCCAGGCCACCTGCGTTGTCAAGTGACTTGGGCTTTTCTGAGTGCCCTTGGTTTTTCTTTCGTTGTCTTGGCAAGGGGGTGTGGTCCAGAAGTTTGGGAGCGACTGAGTTCCCCCCACACCTTTAGGGAGAGAAGAGTTGGCGGGGGCGGGAGGGGTGAAGGGAGCGGGGAGCGCAGTGCCATGATGGGTTGGGTTTGGAAATCGTCACTCACGGGTCTGGACAGGGCAAAGAGCTCACCACCTGGTCTCCCCCGGAGACTCCTCCGAGGTAAGCCAAGACCCCAGGCTCGCCTTCCTTTGGTACTAACAGCCTTAGGTTCTGGTCCAGCGTTCTTCCCAGAGTCCTATGCTGGAACACTAAATCAGTCCTACCAGCCTCCAGAATTATGAAAAATATATCTCTGTTGCTTTTAATCTACCCAGTCTATGGTGGTATAACAATCCAAGTGGGCTGAGATGAGGAGCCAAGGAATATGCCGCCTCCATTTTCAGTCCTATGGTTCAAATCACTTTGTCACTTTGGGTCCTGACACATCAAGATGAAATGGATTTCATTTCCTAGAAACTTTACTTGTGCCACTTTATTAAAGTATTAAACCAGTATTTACCTGAGCTGATGCAGACTGACCCATTTATTTTTTATTCTAGATTTAAGAGCTCTGTGGGATAAGACAGGAGTCATTCATTTGACTTATTTAAGGAAGAACAGGTTTGAGTAATTTTAAAAATCCAGGAAGAAATTTGAAATTTTATTTATTTTGGTAAAAAACACATGAAAAGAACTCTTAATAGATCTTAAGTGAATAGTACAATATTCAGTTATTTATATTCTGCTGTTCATACAATGATTGGCTTGCTAATGACACTTCACAGCTCAGGGCTCATTGCTATCATTGATTTGAGTAAGCCCCACCTCTTGTTTATTTACAGATATATGTATATATAAATGTGTAAATATGTATATTCCCAAATATCTTCCCCCTGCCCATTTTTCTTGCTTGCCTGCTTTCCAGTGCACTTTTTAAGAAAGTCTAATAAAGTACTGGAAATATTTTTAAGATGTGATATTGTGATATATAATAAATATATATTTAGTCTTCCTCCCTATTCCTGGTACAGAGCTCCAAAAACCCTTGGAATTTCCTAAGTGATGAGAATCATGAAAGTGTCTTGATATTCAAAACAAACCTCTGTTGATGACACCAGACGGTGTTAGTAAGGTGACTTTTGGAAAGTCTTTGAGGATGGGAGCAGTCCCCAGGGGAACCAACTTAGAAAGACAGGGTTAGAAATTTTAATGCCACCCTGACCTCCTGGGAGGGGAGAGGGGCTAGAGGTTGAACCCATTATCACTGGCCAATGATTTAATCAATCATGGCTATGTAATGAAGCTTCCATAGATGCTCAAAAGGATAGGGTTTGGTGAGATTTCAGGTCAGTGAACATCTAGAGATTTGGAGAGTGTTATGCCCACAGAGAGCATGAAAGCTCTGCACCTTTCCCCATATCTTGCCCTATGCAACTCTTTCACTTGGTTGTTTCCAGGTTACACGCTTTTATAATAAACTGGTGATGTGTTCTGTGTTCTGTGAGCCACTCTGGCAAATTGATGGAACTGAGGATGAGGGTATGGAAACCTCTGATCTATAGTCAGCGGCTCAGAAGCATAGACAACCTGGTCTTGGGAAGGAGCTAAAGGTTCTTGGCTTTGTTTTATGGCTAAACTATTTTGTCTTGTTTGATTGTTTTCCTTTGTTTCTGCATTTTCTCATTTCTCTGATTGAGCTTGTTGTTTGGAACTAACTAGGTGGAAGCGAGTCTCTGCAGAGAAGGCCTTGCAGAGTCCTGCTGGGTTTCCTAAGTAGAGTTTGGAGACCAGAAGGGGGAGCTATCCTGTGCTGCAATGATAACAGAGCCCAGTAGGAAGAAGAATGCTCCTCTCTTTTGGCAAGGACTGAGCCAATGAAGATATGGACTCTGTTTACTGGAGTCCTCTCAACTTTCTTTTCCTCTTCATAAAAGTGTTCTTCCTTTGCCGTGTGGAAATATGAATGTGGCTCGCCATGGTTGCAGACCCCAAGTTGCAATTCTCTGTTGATCCCAAATAAATTCACGCTTGTTTCAGGTTAGCAAACTTCAACACTTCTTTTATCTTTTTTGCTGGACTCAATTCAACTCATAACAAATGGTTAGTTCCTCTCTGGTTAGTTCTTCCCCTGTATCCCCACACCCATAAATAAGTTAAAAAAAAAAAACATTTCCTTTAAGTATGGCTTATTGGGTCCCACACATTTTGACATGTAGTCATTTCTGTGTGGATCACAACAAACTGTGGAAAATTCTTAAAGAGACGGGAATACCAGATCTCCTGAGAAATCTGTATGCAGGTCAAGAAGCAACAGCTAGACTAGAACATGAAAGGATGGAGATTGGTTCCAAATTGGGAAAGGAGTACGTCAAGGATCTATATTCTCACCCTGCTTATTTAACTTATATGCAGAGTACATCATGCAAAGTGCTGGGCTGGATGAAGCAGAAGGTGGAATCAAGACTGCCAGGGGAAATATCAATAACCTCAGGTATGCAGATGACACCACCCTTATGGCAGAAAGGGAAGAGGAACTAAAGAGTCTCTTGAAAGTGAAAGAGGAGAGTGAAAAAGCTGGCTTAAAACTCAACATTCAAAAAACAGGTGGATTCTTTACCAGCTGAGCTACTAGGGAAGCCCCTCTTGCTTGGAGCCCTTCCTTTCACCACACGAAAGCTTGGCTTTGCTGTGAGATGGATGAGTGGAGCCAAGTTTGGTTCACTAACAAGGTCTCCCAACTTCATAGTGAAAAAAAAAAATCTCAATTTATACTTTTATTTCTTAGTAACTGGGTAGAGTGTATAATTTTTCTATTCAGCATTTGCTTTTATTTATATTTTTGTGAACTAACTGACAAATTCCAGTGGTACTTTTCCACTGAAATATCCTGTTCGAACTTTATGAACTCTTTGTATATTTCGGCTGGCAGTTTCCTAGTTTGGCTGTTTTCCTTTAATGACTGTGCCTGATTATTTTTCACACTCACAAGATTATTATGGACTTTGCTCATTGATTTCTTTTCTTTCCACTTTTCTCTCCATTATGTTCCTAGTTTACCCAACAAATCAGCTAGGCTCTTCTTCAAGTGCTTTTCTCCTTCTGACCATCACTCCACAGAACTAACCTCAGTTTACTAGCCACGCTTCTGACTGCCCATTTAGTGTATTTTCAAGTCTATGCCAATGTACACAAAGAGAATAAAGAGGGTCACTCATTATCCTGATATGGAAAGGGGTAAGTTGCAACCCACTGCAGTTGCCCACTGACAGTGTGTCCTGAGGGGAATTCAAGACAGGAAAACTGATGAAACATTCTGCGCTTTGGATTTACCAAGCCTCTAGATAGTTAAAATGTGTAACTAAGAAATAGGTTCAGTGACTCCATATTCTTGCACCTTCCCATAGACAGAAGAGCGCTGAAGTCAGCCACTTGAGATAGCTGTTGTGATTAGCAGTACTCTTTTATCAAGACGTATGTCTGACTACAAGTATTTACCCATCAAAACGATTCTTCTATATACTAGCTCATTCCCTATCTCTTTGGAGCAGCCCCTCAGGCTTTCCTGGTGGCTCAGATGGTAAAGAATCTGCCTGCAATGCAGGAGACCCAGGTTCGATCTCTGGATTGGGAGGATCCCCTGGAGAAGGAAATGGCAACCCACTCCAGTATTCTTCCTTGGGAGCCTCGTGGGCTATAGTCCATTGGGTCACAGAGTCTGACACAACTGAGCAACTAACACACACACACACACACTCCTCCTTTCCTCCTCCTTCAGAGGTAAGAGGTAAGGATCACACAGAGTCGGACACGACTGAAGCGACTTAGCAACAGCAGAGGTAAGGAGAGGCTGTGTGGATGAAGACAGGCTTGCCTTATCAGTAAACAAAGGGTGTTATGGCACATTGACTGGCCAGTGGTACATCCTGAGGGGATTTAGGAAGGAGAACAGGATACTAGCCCTTTAGATAGCTAAGGTACCTATCAAAGGAATGATTCCAATAACCCCAAATGATTACATCTTCCCATACATTAAAAAAAAAAGCACTAAATTCATTAACTTAAGATGCCTGGTTTTCTTTAATCAACAGCAAATTTTGATAGTCCAACTATCTGATTTTTGTTGCAAAAATTCCTATATACTTCCGTTCTGAGAGGCTCTCTTCCTGGAGCAAGTCTGCGAAATAGAACAGTAACTCTCTAACTTTCAGGTTGTGCATTTTCTTCAGTCAACAACTATTTCCTGGCTACGTATGTGTGCGTGCTTGCATGCTTAGTTGCTTCAGTCATGTCCAACTCTGCGACCCTATGGGCCTTAGCCCCCCAGGCTTCTCCTTCCATGGGAATCTTCAGGAAAGAAAACTGGAGTGGGTTGCTGTGTCCTCCTCCAGGGGATCTTCCCCGCCCAGGGATCAAACCAGCATCTCTGAAGTCTCCTGCATTGGCAGGCGGGTTCTTTACCACTAGAGCCACCTGGGAAGCCCTATTTTCTGGCTACAGGCATAAAAACTTAACTTTTACATTATGCGTTTTTTGTTAAGTGAACATCAGGTTTAACAAACACACACAAAACTAAAACGCAATACCTAGCAAGACTGCACGTATATGGACTGAAAGATTCGCTTTTTAAAAATTAAAAATTACGTTTTTTAAACCACATGCTTGCTTAAAAACTACCACCAAAAAACAAAAATCCAAAAAAAAACCTCACCCTATTAGACTGCTCCTCCCCAAACCATTTTTTTTGTCTTTTTTAAAGAAATGCTAACAAATTTCCTGGTATGGACCAGGATACTGGTAGCTTTGGGTCTTATCAGACGTCTTCAGTCTGCATTAATGAGTTTTCTCGACGCTGAATTCCCCATTCCTGTGGCTCAGGGACAAACAGTGGACCAAAGGCCTGGGTTTCAAGCTGCTAAGGTGGGGTTGAGGTAGAAAACTATGAGGCAGTCAGTTTAGCCTAGGGTCAAAAGGAAAAAAAAAAAAAGACTCCATTTCTTCTTTTAAAAATCAAATTCCAATCTCCCCTTATTTTTCACCTAAGTGTATGCTGTTCCAGTTTGTTGACATTTAAAGGGAAAGCCTCTAAGCTCCCTTGACCTGAAGGCCATAAAACACCAGAACCCGACAGGAGTTCCTGTGGCTCAGGGACAAACAGTGGACCAAAGGCCTGGGTTTCAAGCTGCTAAGGTGGGGCTGAGGTAGAAAAATATGAAGCAGTCAGTTTAGCCTAGGGTCAAAAGAAAAAAAAAAAAGACTCCATTTCTTCTTTTAAAAATCAAATTCCAATCTCCCCTTATTTTTCACCTGTGTTTGCAGTTCCAGTTTGTTGACATTTAAAGGGAAAGCCTCTAAGCTCCCTTGACCTGAAGGCCATAAAACACCAGAACCCGACAGGACAATCAGCAGTTGATCAAGGAGAAAAACACCAGGTGGCCCATTAACCTTAGAACCTGGTCCTCAGACAATGGCCTGAGGTCACCAGAAAAGGGGAGGGGAGAGGGCAAGAAAAAAGGTGAGAGGGTGGAGACTCAATATCATGAGAAAATTCAAGAACTGGGAGATCGGGAAAAAAGGGTCATAAAAATGGACAAACTGACATGATGATTTTTAGAACAGGGATTATGTACACTGGGATCCTAAACCAACCAAAAACAAATAGGTGGGTCAACATTAGTAAAAACATAAACTCGTGATTCCCGCGGTTTGGGGGAACGCTTTTCCCCCTCTCAGTGACTACGCTGGCAGCTCTATACCTTTACTCTTTGAAACAAACTTTGCCTTTGTGAGTATCTGCGTGTCCCTGGAAGATCATTCCTTCGCGGGCTGTTCCTGGATTCTCCTTTCAGGATGGCCCTCACAGGACGTATTCCCCTGAGAGTCCACGTCTACCCTGCGCACACGGGAAAAGCCCACGCAGCTGGGTGCTTACAGAACGATTTGACGCGAGAGGTTGCACGCAAGAGGTCCCAGGCTGCAGTTTTCCAGCCCCGTCCCCGCCCCGCGTTAGCATAGCGCTGCAAGGAGGCGCTTGCAGCTCAGGTCCTAGCAGCACCTTTCAGGATGGCCCTCACAGGACGTATTCCCCTGAGAGTCCACGTCTACCCTGCGCACACGGGAAAAGCCCACGCATCTCGGTGCGTACAGAACGATTTGACGCGAGAGGTTGCACGCAAGAGGTCCCACGCTGCAGTTTTCCAGCCCCGTCCCCGCCCCGCGTTAGCATAGCGCTGCAAGGAGGCGCTTGCAGCTCAGGTCCTAGCAGCTTACAAAAAACGTTTTATAACGGAGTTTTCCAGTGAAACTGCATCTTTTTTGCACACGAGTCNGCTGCAGTTTTCCAGCCCCGTCCCCGCCCCGCGTTAGCATAGCGCTGCAAGGAGGCGCTTGCAGCTCAGGTCCTAGCAGCTTACAAAAAACGTTTTATAACGGAGTTTTCCAGTGAAACTGCATCTTTTTTGCACACGAGTCATTTACGGGAGAAGTGACAATCCCTGTAAGATTTTAGCGTACGAAGACGTGGGTCGGAGCGAAGCGCATCTCTGCTAGCTGAGCCGAAGTGAGTGTACACCGCTGCCAGGACCCAGGCAGGGTGGCGCGGCCCTAGCCAGGACCCGAGAGGGTGGAGTACACCGCTGCCGGGACCTCGCGTGGAAACACCCCTGCCAGGACCTTGCGCCGGGCACCCAGCCACTCCAGTCGCCATTTCTTGTCTTCTGCGCTCCATCTCTATCAACGCATTCTTGTCCCTGGCTCTCCGGTAGCGCTTTTAGTGCGTCCGGGTCCCCGGCTCTCCCTGCCACCAGTGCGCCCCCGTTCGCACCCTGTCTGCGCCCTCTGGGGCCCCGCCGCTGCCGCCCTGGCGCTTCCCGCGGGCCCCGGCGAGGCCGCCTGCGCCCTGTGCCAGAGCGCGCCCCGCGACCCGGTGCGCGCCGACTGCGGCCATCGCTTTTGCCGGGCGTGCGTGGTGCGATTCTGGGCGGAGGAAGACGGGCCCTTTCCGTGTCCCGAGTGCGCCGACGACTGCTGGCAGCGCGCCGTGGAGCCCGGCCGCCCGCCGCTCAGCCGCCGCCTGCTGGCGCTCGAGGAAGCAGCTGCGGCGCCCACGCGCGACGGCCCGGCCTCTGAGGCGGCGCTGCAGCTGCTGTGCCGTGCCGACGGGGGCCCGCTGTGCGCAGCTTGCCGCATGGCCGCGGGGCCCGAGCCACCCGAGTGGGAGCCCCGCTGGAGGAAGGCGCTGCGCGGCAAGGTGCCCTTTCCCGGAGGGTGCCCTGTCCCTTTTCTCATCACCAGACTGCGCCCTGTCCCCCCTCCGTATTCTCTGGATGGCGCCCTGGCCCCCAGTCTCCATCTTCCGGAGGGTGTCCTGGCTGCCCTCCCCATACCCCAGTTAGTGCCCTGTCCCCTTTCCTTCTTCTGGTGCCTAGTACCCTTTCTCCCATCCCAGGACGGGACCATTTCCCCCGTTCCCTAACCCCAGAGGTTGCGGTCTCCGCACTCCCCTATCTGGAAGGTATCCTTTCCCCCTTTCCCACGCCTGGACGGGGCACTTTCTCCTTCTCTCCCTCCACCTCCCTGCCCCTCCATACGTGCGTGATTTTCCCAGGGTTGAACAGCCCTGC
>SJYR01002382.1:446564-468174 GCA_006410655.1 Kobus ellipsiprymnus
CAGACTCGCATCCATCGAGTCAGTGATGCCATCCAGCCATCTCATCCTCTGTCGTCCCCTTCTCCTCTTGCCCCAGTCCCTCCCAAATGAATAGTCCTGTCTAGTTACCCTGTTGGATTCTTAGCACAAATGTTTCTTTCAGACTGTAGAGAGCACAGTGGGTCACTAAGACCCCCTCTGCAGCCTGCAGAGTTTTGAGGTGTCTGATGAGCTAAGATCATGAACTGGGGCTTCTGGACTGCCCGACGGGAGTCTAGTGGTGGTATGTCCCTCTGGACTGGGCTTAGGTGGGCCCCGGACTTTCATAAGTGGCCACACACTCCATAACCAGCGTCTTTCTCCAGGAGAACAAGGGGTCTGTGGAGATCATGAAGAAAGATCTGAATGATGCTCGGGATCTGCATGGCCAGGCTGAGTCCGCTGCTGCTGTGTGGAAGGCAAGTGGGGTGGGGTTGGAGTCCACGTGAGCAAGGAAACATGGATGTGTACCCTGACCTGTTTGGCAGGGCCTTGGACCACAGCTGAGCGCTGTACAGTCAGATGGTCAGGGAACTCTCCTCCCTTGAGGTGGTCAGTGGTGGACGGGTGGGGTCTCAGGGTAGCCTCAGGACACGGGTATTCCTGCTGCCCACCCATCCTGTAGGGACATGTAATGGACCGGAGGAAGAAGGCTCTGACTGACTACAAGAAGCTTCGGGCCTTCTTTGCCGAGGAGGAGGGGCGATTCCTACAGGAAGCAGAAAAAGAAGAAGGGTCCCTGGAGGACGAGGACGAGGACCCAGCAGAGAGGTTCAGGTCTCTGCTGCAGGCCGTGTCGGAGCTGGAGAGGAGGCACCGCAACCTGGGTCTCAATATGCTGCTCCAGGTAGGCACGCAGCCCTGCTGGTCAGGGGAGGGCAGTGGGATGCAGAGGCAAGAACTAGCAAGAGGGTAGCTTATCCAGAGAACACTTCAGACCAGCACTGCCTGGCTTCCATTTGGGGCTGAATTTCAGGAATGGGTAATCCAGGAGACTGGCTTCCCCACACATTTGCAGAGAGGGGGTGCTTGCATTGCAGTATTGAAGTCCTGGGCCCCTACCCTGTCCTTGGGCTCTACAGGTAGGACCTGGCCACGAGGTCAGAAGAGTCAGGGATCTTGGGGACGGTGGTGGTTGCCATGCCCTTATCTTGAATGTCCTCCTTACTCTCTGCCCTGAAGCCTTGCCTAAACCTGGGGATTCTGGGCTCTTTGCAATCCTTGAGTCTGATCCTGGAACTGGCAGCGTCTGTCCTTCCCTCCTCTGAGCTGAGAGGTGCCGTTTTACCTCTGGCAGTAGTGGTTACTCAGCTCCAAGTGGGTGCTGATTGTGGGTGAAAAGACACGAGAGTCTGGTGGGGCTGGATTCTGCAGTCATCTGGCTTGCAGGATAGAAACTCGCTCACTCATTCCCTCTCTCCCTGTGCAGTGAAGTGCTGCCTGCCCAGGCAGCAGGCAGAGGAAGCTGTTAACCATCCCAGGCCTGAAACAGCTCCTCCATCTGCCTCCTTCTGGACTCCTTGTCGTCCTTCAAGACACCCCCAGCCCTGCGTGTCTTCTCCTAGGTGAATATGTGGACTGTGAACTCTAGGTGCCCACCTGGGGTTGCTGACGACAGTACTCTGCAGAAGAGTGTTTGTAATTCTTTGAGAGTGTGCTAATTCTTTGCCCCTTTTCCTCTGGGTGTTCATGTTTCCAGGCTGTAAACCTTTCACTGTAGAGATCTGTATTGGGGGTAAGTTAACCCAAGTGTATCATGACTCCATAAAGTTCTTTTCGTTGCCCCAAGTTTCATCAGATTTTCTGAGGTCTCTGTGAGCCGTGGTTGTCATCTTCAGGAGGCTTGGGCTGTGCAGACCTGCTCCATGATGGGGCTACTCCACCAGTCATGCACGCACAGGCCCACAGACCCACACGCATGCAGGGCACAGCAGTTAAGGGGAAATTTGAGGCGACTGTCAAGGGAAAGGAATGCTCAGTGTGCCTGGGTGGGGATGGTGGGCTGGTCAGACTTGTCACCTCTGCTTGAGGTCCTTGAACAGCGTATGTTGCACAAACCTACACCTACTACGGCTCAGGGTCTGTCCAACAGAAACACGAGAACCTTGGGGTGTTCAGGGACAGTGCAGCCCCTTGCTGGCATGTCTTTCAGGCTGTATCTGTTCTCTGCCTCTTAGTATATCTCGTCAACCTGTTCTCATTTCTCTTCTCCATCTTCCATCCCTTGGATGCCAGTGGTTTCCCAGGAAACTGTCTTAGCATCACCCTCTGTCTGCCTTGTCTGCCCCTCACTGACCCAGGAGTTTTTCCTGGGGTAGCAGAAGCAAGGTCAGGCCATTCCTAGACCTCACCTTGGTGTGTCATTTTCCCTGTACCTTTGACTTCCCTTCCTATTTCCTCTGCTGGATGAATTTAGCAGAACTCCTTATTTAGTGTCATTGTGTAGATTCCATGTAGCATGAAGTGACAAGATCAAGGGGTATGAGAATTGACACAGACAGGCGTTTAGGGTGGTGGTTGAGGCTATGAGTTGTTCACGCAAGTGCAGGTTTGTGATCAGTGGCCCATTTCTGGATGAACCCTCTCAGACCTGGGAGCCACGAGCCTTTGGCACTGCCGGGCCTTTGTGTTTCTGTGAGCTTGGGGGTCGGTTGCCTGCCTAGCTGGTAGCCGGCACTCAGCCTACTGAAGAAGGCTTGCTGTAGCCAGTTTGCTTAACGTCCCTCCTCATCTATATCCTCCCCATACCCTGGCCAGTCTCTGAGGAAGCACTGTGTCTCCATGGTGCCATGTTGGGGGCTTCTGTGGGCTGGACTTTTCTCTGATGAGCCCTCCACCTCCGGCTTCTGCTGAGTTAAATTGGGGTGCTGCCCCAGTTTCCCATGACTGGAGATCCAGCTGCCTGTTTTTCTCCTCTGCTGGGAGGCCTGCCTGTTTTCCTTGAAGTTGACTACTTCAAGACTGATGTGCTATACAGGGCTGGTGTGCAGTCCAGAAAAGTGGTAGCCCCTGGGTTCCCAGTGCTGGGGAGAGATAGGAGGTCGATACAAGCATGGATCCAGTTTCTTTGTAACGTGTGTGGATAGAATTCTCAGCCCTTTGGCCACCTCTCCCTTTCTCTCACATAATATCTACATAAGAATGACAAGCAGAGGGTGGGAAAAGCTGCCCTGGTTTTGAACAGGAGACACGTTCATCCTCTTGGCAAGCTATAGGACCCTGGCCAAATAAACCTGCAGCACTCCTCATCTATATCCTCCCCATACCCTGGCCAGTCTCTGAGGAAGCACTGTGTCTCCATGGTGCCATGTTGGGGGCTTCTGTGGGCTGGACTTTTCTCTGATGAGCCCTCCACCTCCGGCTTCTGCTGAGTTAAATTGGGGTGCTGCCCCAGTTTCCCATGACTGGAGATCCAGCTGCCTGTTTTTCTCCTCTGCTGGGAGGCCTGCCTGTTTTCCTTGAAGTTGACTACTTCAAGACTGATGTGCTATACAGGGCTGGTGTGCAGTCCAGAAAAGTGGTAGGCCCTGGGTTCCCAGTGCTGGGGAGAGATAAGAGGTCGATACAAGCATGGATCCAGTTTCTTTGTGACGGTGTGTGGATAGAATTCTCAGCCCTTTGGCCACCTCTCCCTTTCTCTCACATAATATCTACATAAGAATGACAAGCAGAGGGTGGGAAAAGCTGCCCTGGTTTTGAACAGGAGACACGTTCATCCTCTTGGCAAGCTATAGGACCCTGGCCAAATAAACCTGCAGCATAGATGGCCGTTGATCCTGGGGAGATTTGACTTCTTGCTTAGCAGTTCCTCTGAATGTCCAAAGCTCTGTGTTGGTTGCTGGACCGCACAGCCAGCCCCTGCCATTTCCTCACTGAAGTCAGCCCTCACCCTCTGCTCACTGGTCACAGTGGCCTCTCTGCTGTGGGTCCTGTGTTCTCTGTGGAATAATGTTCCTTTTCCAGATGTCTCCATGGCTAGTCCCCGCATCTTCAAATCTCTGCTGAAATGGTATTTCTAGAAACCTCTGGCAGTGGAGGATCTTTGCATGGTCCTGCCCTTGAGGACATGGTTGAGTAGGGTCCCAGTGAATGTATGGCTTTTCCTCAACCCAGGTTCATTTGACTAGTTCAGGACCATGTCAGGCTCTCCATGTCTGAGGTCAGTGCAGAGGCACGAGTGAAGGGAAACCCAGGCTGGGTGGACAAGAAGAGTTTTGTCTGCCAAACGGTAGGGAGCACATTTCAAAGAAATTCTTTTATTCATTCAATACCTAGATCCCTTTCCTTTTAATTCTTAGAGCTTAATAGGAAAGTCTTGGATAGTTAGGACCTGTGGCCTGTTTTTGGTGTCAGGATCCTTTGTCCAGGGGGAGCAGAGGGAAATGCTGAGGGTTGTTTTCACACTCCTAGTTGAATTATTTCATCAGATTGATGATGACAAAATAAGAGGGGATACTTGCACTCTGATACAGAGAGACTTGCATGTGGAAAGGCCAGTGGGGTACTGCCCCAGCTGTTAGGATGACCTCCAGCTTGAGTCGGGAATTCCCCAAGAAGTGCTGCTGCCCTTTGGGAGAGCAGCCTGAGAGGGTTAAACTGAATGACTAAACCAAAGAGAAGCAGGCCAGCCAAGAACTTAGAGGGAACTAGTGCCTCTTCAGGCTCAGTAATTTGCTAGAAAAGCTGCTAGAGCTCACTGAAGGCCCTCATGCTCACAGTGAAGGTTTATCACTGGAAGAGGAGACAGGTTAACACCAAGCCAAGGGGAAGGACATCAGGGAAAATGCCAGTTGCGTTGTCTTGTGGAGTCAGGCCAGTTTCACTTCCAGCATCTGTGTGTGGCCAGTCGGATGAAGCATGGCTTGTGGGAGGCGGGTAGGCTACCTGACTCGGTGTCCATAGCCTTCATGGGGTCCGTTGCACCTACATGCTGACACTCAGCCTGGCTGGTCTATCCTGTAGTCCCACAGGAAATGGAGTTACAGGACCTAAACTCCTGCTACGCATCAAAAGGTCAGACCACCAATGTGGCCCAGGCCCACGGGTATATCTGTCAGGGCTCAGAAGTAACTTCCAGGTTGACTACACTGCGTTTGCTTCCATGTGACTTGGCAATTCCAGCCTTGGGTTGGCGTGCCAAAGAGATGCCAGGATGGTTCTATGAGGGAACATGCACAGGATGGACACTGAGTCATTGGCAACATCAGGAGGTTGGAGGTGACCCCAGTCCGTGTTCCTGAGCTACCAGAAAGGTGGATGTGGGGGTGCCAGCATGGGGAGCAGTGCAGAACTGGTTCTGCCATGTGATGTGGGCAAAGGGGTGTCCCAGCCCGATTTCCATGTCCAAGAGAACCCAAGGGGAGGTAGGCTGCTGACAGTCTCTTGATGCAGATGGAGCTTTTTTCTGCTAGAGAGGGTGGGGCAGGCGTCATGGCTACTCCAGTCCTGCACAGGGGCAGAGCTCTGTGCAGACCTATGGATTGATGCCCATTCTTGCCATTGTTGGTAGGATGTCCCCCTCGCTCTGTCCTGCCAGGGGGAAGTGGGTCAAGGAACACAGGAACTACCTGCAGTGGTTTGACGAGAATGCTGCCATTGCTTTATGCTTCCATGTGACTTGGCAATTCCAGCCTTGGGTTGGCGTGCCAAAGAGATGCCAGGATGGTTCTATGAGGGAACATGCACAGGATGGACACTGAGTCATTGGCAACATCAGGAGGTTGGAGGTGACCCCAGTCCGTGTTCCTGAGCTACCAGAAAGGTGGATGTGGGGGTGCCAGCATGGGGAGCAGTGCAGAACTGGTTCTGCCATGTGACGTGGGCAAAGGGGTGTCCCAGCCCGATTTCCATGTCCAAGAGAACCCAAGGGGAGGTAGGCTGCTGACAGTCTCTTGATGCAGACGGAGCTTTTTTCTGCTAGAGAGGGTGGGGCAGGCGTCATGGCTACTCCAGTCCTGCACAGGGGCAGAGCTCTGTGCAGACCTATGGATTGATGCCCATTCTTGCCATTGTTGGTAGGATGTCCCCCTCGCTCTGTCCTGCCAGGGGGAAGTGGGTCAAGGAACACAGGAACTACCTGCAGTGGTTTGACGAGAATGCTGCCATTGCTTTTCTGCCACCTGGGGACCATCTGGTGCTGGAAATGGTTTCCTCAGGTGAGCTGGCTGGTCTTATCAGTATGCCTCCTCCGTTCAACCAAGTGTCCCATGGCCAGAGTCAATACAGACAGGAGGAGTAGATGTTTGCAGTGTCCAGACCAACATGATTTTTACCAAAACTGCAAGGAGCTCCTGCAAATTCATGAAGAGCCAAAAGTGCCTGGAGTTAAAACAGCAGAGATGTGGACAAGCAAGTGCATAAGAGGAGCCAGAGAGCTCAGCAACCCAGGAGGAGATGCTCAAACTCCTTAGTTTTTGTAGCAGAGAAATCCCATGCCCACAAGCGTAATGACACGCTGTTGGGTTGATGGAGATGGGAAAGCTACCATGTTTTGTTACCTGTACTGCTGCTGAGTTCTTCAGCACTGCTGCCAGCTGTCATCAGGTTTGGGGCATAGTGACCCTGAACCCAGTGACCCACTCCCAGGTATTCTTTAGTCTTCTCCAGGCCCACAGAGGGATGCACACTTAGGTATCCTCTGCATCACTGTCTTGGGGTAGGCAGGACGAGTGCCAGTGCCCCTCAGTGGGGGAGGTGGAAAGTCACACGGGGTTTGGAGGCTATAAAGTATGCTGAAACCCTGAGATAGATAATAGAGCTGCTGGACACACACAGTGGAGCTTATGGCATGTGGCTGTGGCGTCATGCTGCAAACGAAGAATAAAACAGTATTTAACGTGTGCATAGAGAACACTGTCTGCTTGGAGGAATACTTCAAGCTGGTAAATGGAACCCATTAGGGTAGTTTCCTATGGAGTGGGGAATAGCAACAAACAAAAGGTAAAGAGCCAAGGTGACACACAGGACTGGGAAGGAAAATGGGAAGGGGAGCGTCTTTGGTCATCCTGAGCTCACTCAACTTGGAATGTTAAGAAAGGAAGTTGGGTCCAGAGTATTTCAAGTCACTTTTGGGTTTCTGTAGTGGCAAGCTAGTTCTTTAACTAGCTCCCTACCAAATCTGAGTGTCTAGGTGTGTGAAAGGAGCCTTAGAAGTTTTGGAACATAAAGGTGGTATTGCTGGAAAAAGTTGGGGGCCCTTGCAATCAGTGAACCAAGAATACTTTAATGTGCAAGCACTCTGGTTTGATCTTACAGACTCAGTGAGTGTCTGGCCGTCTACCTCACTCAGATTTCAGGCGACCTTCTCCCATATGCTCATTTTGACTCTTTGGGGGAGGCTGTGCCCTCTCACCTTGGAGTGTCTTCATTTCTTTTTACCTGTTTCTCTGTTGAGCCCCAGCGATGGCAGCTTCAAAGCCCTGTGCCCTGGGTGTCTGTGCTTCATTTGCCCTCAGGTGTGGGAGGAGTGGAGTTAACTGTTCTCACCTGGGGTTCAAGGCCTCAGGGCACACCTAGCGTTTTCTCTGGGAAGGCTGGTGCCTGGGAGGAGATAGAGGCCATGAGGTGGCTGACAGTTGAGGCACCCCTACTTTTTGCCAAGTCAGGTGGTACAAACTTGAGGTGTTGCATTTCCTAACAGAATCTTGATCAATCTGAAGACAGATAAAGAGCCTTAAGGCTTGTTTTTTAGATTTTGACATTTTAATTTCTTTTGAATACAAGTCACTTTTTGCAAGGTAAGAAGCAAATCAAGCTATCAAGAGGCAGATCAGGCAGTCCGGTCCTCTAGAGATTCAGGCCAATTCTTAAAAGTCTTCGGCACAATGACATTGTTGTAGGAAGGTGGGGAGGAGCTCCAGGGCCCCCAAGAGCCGGCTCTTGTCTTAACACTTGGCAAAGAATTGCCTGAGGAGACGTGCTGAGAAAGCAGGAGACTTAACTGGAAGAAGGCACCTGGGCTGAGAGCAGCAAGGTAAGGGAACCGAGAACTGCTCTGCCCCATGGCTCACAGTCTCGGGTTTTATGGTGATGGGGTTAGTTTCCGGGTTGTCTTTGGCCAATCATTCTGACTCGAGTCCTTCCTGGTGGTGCACGCATCACTCAGCCAAGATGGATGCTAGCGAGAGGGATTCTGGGAGGTGAAGGGACATGCGGTGTCTCCTTTTGACCCTTCCTGAACTCTTCCAGTTGGTGCTGGCTTATTAGTTCCATATTCCTTACCAGCACTGCCTGTGGTAAAACAACTCGTGAATGGTTACTAGAGAGCCTGGCCAGAGTGGGCGGTTTCAGTTCGTGTGCTTCTCCTAGAAACATCATAATACAAGGTGCTAACAACAGGGTTATAAACTCTAAATAATAACCATTCGCCTATATTTTTTCCTTAGGAAACAGCCAAAAGTCTATTCCATAAGGGCATGATACACAGAACATCTTGATCCACACAGGACAGAATGGTCCAAATTATATGCTGGCCAACCCATCAGTGAGCCAGATCAGAGCTGGCCAAGGAGTGGTGAACAGAGAAAAGTGTTTACATTTTGAAAATTTGCTCTGAGGTTTAAAAAATTTCTGGTTGTTGTTAATAAGAAAGCAAGTAGGAAATATACATGCACCACACTGATATTTGATTTTGCCAGCATCTTCCACTAGAACACAAAGAGTATGGGGATAAGACACTTAGATATTTTCAACGTAAATTAGTAATAAGAAGTCTGACATATTGTATTCTTCCCTTTGCCACAAGAACATATTGACCATGAGGACCATTTAAAAGAATGCTCAACTCTAAAAAGGGTGGTGGCAGAACACTTTCCAGTACAGAATAACCTCCCACTTTTCCATACAATTAATACTGCTAGGATGTATATTCATGTGGAAAAGCTTGTCAGGAGCTTTTGCCAGAGCCAGGAAATGAAAAATAGATAATGCGCTGATGACAGTTACTTGTGAGCTTAGTTAACATCTTTTAAGATGGACCCGTAAAATCTGACCACTGTTTTGTTCAACATCTGCAAACTGCAGAACTCCTTAGCCCTTAGTCATAGTTTCTGCTCAATGTCTTAAAGCTAGGCTCAGTTCCATCTGTGACTCTGTTCTTCAGGGCTAGTCATCAAAGTCTGGAATGTCATTGTAGGAGTATTCCCCAGTAGCTTTTGGATGCATAGTAAGCGATGCACTGGTGGTAAAATCCTGGCAAGGACACCAGGATGCCAATGATCAGGATAGGAACGGCTGGTTTGCCCCCACCTTCCTTTGTGATATATCCTGCCCGCAGGAGGGAGCCTATGATAATGAGAAAGGCTCCAATCAAAAACAGCACTGTAGCAAGCACAGTGGCCTTATATGGGATCTTAGGAGGGCTTTTCTTAAATGTTTGCCACATTTAAAGGATACCTTTAATAAATTGGATCTCGTTACATCAGGAAAGAAGATTCCCACAATCTGCTGGCTTCAGTAGTTAAGTTTCTCCCTGAAGGTCAATGTAGCCATCAACTATATTAGAGAGTCTTGAGTATTTCACTTTGCTACTGGGAATTCCAGTAGCCAGGTTGGTAGGAGACGGTATCATAACAGACTGACACAGAGGTGACCTGGCTGCTGCCAACCGACAGCTAGCTCACGGTTGGCAGCTGGCCCAGGCCTCCAAGTCTTTCTGTTTTTAAAAATAACCTTTTGGACTCTTGGGGTTATTAAACCTTCATTCCTGAAGAAGTATGTGCTAGTGAGTCACTTCCACTTGATAAACAAGTCTTTAAGATATTTATAAAACTATTTATTTTAGAAATGAAGAAATGTGCGTTAAACATTGTCATCAATACAATGAATGATCGAATAATCAATCAGTCAGAATTAAATTGTTGCAGGCGATGGTATCAATTAAGGAAGAAAGGAATCTACAGAAAAGGCAGCCAAGAGAAGTGGCTCACGTTTTGTGAAAAAGAATAGGCAGGTCTGAGAAGTCAAAAGAACACCTAACAAATTGGTTATATGCACAAAGACTCCTCATGTCTCCTATTTGTCAAGAGTACAGGACTATCATCTTGTAGCATTTCTCAATCCCACATCTTGGATCAACCACTGAATTCGCTCAGTGCGGAGACGTCTCTTCCTCCGCACAAGTACTCTCTCCGGGTTGCTTTTGCCTCAGACTCCTTTCTTGTTAATTTTAAAGATTTTATCCTCACGGTTAGGTTGCTGAACACCAATCCTCTGTCTCCAGAGAGAGAGCAGGTCTGCAAGGATTTCTTCCCCCGCGCCTCCACCCGGGGCTACGCTGAGCTCAGGGCTGCCCGCGCTTCTGCAGAGAGCTAGCCACCTGCGCCTCCCGCCCCCTTCCTGGGGTCTGGCGCGACATTCTAGGGCAAGACCAGTAGGTCTTGGGCTCTGAGTTTCTGAGGCCCCTGGAAGGCCCCTCTCAGGCTGCTGGGGCATGGTCATCTGTCCCCTTGGGGGCCAACAGCATCGGAGGAAACCGGAGACTGAATAGGGATCTGAGGAGTATAGCCTAGCAAAACGCCCACCCCACCTCCCAGCCGGCAGAAACAACCCAGTTGCTCTCTGGGCCCTTGGGAGGCAGAGAGAGGTAAGGAAGGGTGTACACAAACTTGTTCTCCGCAGCTTATCTCTTAGGCCGTATGCAAATGAAGCGACTTTTAGGTTTCGGCTGATTGGACAAGCCATAGGGCTTGTAGTGGAGGAGCCAATGGGGTACGAGGTTGCAGAGCGCTTTTATCCTATTGGCGGTTGCAGCATGCAGCGGCATACTCTCGGAGTATGAAACCTATTGGCCGGTGGCACTCCTAGAGAAGTCTGGTTGTCAAAGTAGGGAGGGACGGCACATGCCACCTGCTGTTGGCCTTCCCCAGAGGCGAGGAGTTCAACAAGCTGCTAAAGCCACATGGTCATTGGGCAGTATAGTATCCCTTCCAGTATCCAGGCCGTATTCTTGCCTGGAGAAGCCCATGGACAGAGGAGCCTGGTGGGCTAGAGTCCATGGGGTCGCAAAGAGTCGGATACGACTGAGGGACTACACTTACTTACTTAGACTTATCCAGGCCATGCTGCTGCAACACCAACAGGCCCTGTGACACCCAAGGCTCTTAGAGTCACTCACATGGCCAGGAGAAGAGCTGTGATATATCACTTCCTCCTTCCTCTATCCTTGTCTTTCCTAGCCTCAGTGTAGCTGAAAGATTGGTGCACCAGCTGGCAATGCCCCTGGCCCTTAAGTAGGCAAAGTGTGTATCACCGTCGGCAACAGCAAGCACTTTGGGCCTTGGCCATTGGAGCTCATTTTGTGCCTTAGGCCTTGACAAGAATGCTGCATGGGATTGGAGGCACATATAGACATGGGATAAAGAACAGGTTTCCCTGGAGATGCAGCCCAAGATGGCTTAGGGCCCTCTGGTTTGCAGCAGGCCTGGTACACCTGGGTACCAGCTGTCATCCCCGAGAAAGAAATTGGCTCAGTGCCAAACTCAGTCTGGGCTCTGCCCCCCTACTGCCTCACACAGATCTTTACTGCAGAAGTTTTTATTTTTCAGTGATTTCATCTAGAACATAGAACTATCTGTTAGCTTGTGATGGGGTTCAGGATACGCTACAGCTGATCATAGCACCTTGACATATTGACATTTGAAAAAAATGGCAGAAACAGGAAGGTTACTCTGATCTCCCCCTAACTTCCCCTTCTCCCATAGGCCCTACTTGAAACATATCCTCCCAATACCCAGAAGAAAGGAAAATCCTTATGAAAGGTTGTTGCTGACACACGAAAAGACACCGGGATTCTTGGCCTCCGGAGGAGAAGAATTCAATCCGGGGCCAGAGACGAGGCTTGATCGCTCAGAGCCTTGTGTAATAAAGTTTTATTAAAGTATAAAGGAGGTAGAGAAAGCTTCTGACATAGGCAGAAAGAGTATACCCTTGCTAGCGTTAGCAGTGGAGTTATATACTCTCTAATTAGTTATTACAGTGAATCAAAAGAATTTCTGGAGGTTGTAAAGACCTCAGTAGACCTACTCCCATAATTTGCACCTTAAGATACAGGATTAGCCAGAAGATTTTTTCCAGAGACTGTCCTCAAGCAGGATACATTATTTTTATATTAATCCTAAGGAATGTAGAGGGACAAAAAAGTTTGCCCTTTTTTTCTCCTTGAGAATTCCAGATCCCTTTCTCCTTGGGGACCCCTGGACTTATCAAGCTGCCTAGGAATTGACTCTCTCACTTATCTCTGAAAACAAGGGGACTCTGACAAGAACCTGAACACACAGGCTTTGCTAAGTTACCTGCTGTTCACTATACTTACCTCACCCTCCTTACCTGTCATATTTATTCACAACTCACCATCAAACAGCATAAAATATTCAAATCTAAGGAAAACCTTTCCATCCCCTTTCACTCACTTGCCTTCTTTTCTCCATTTTCATCTAAATTATACAACTAAGAATCCTAAGTAGGCAAAGCTACTGATCCTTCAAAGTGGCTGTGGCCTGAAGGAAGTCTAAGACAAATGACCTAAGAGGTGAGGCCAGTGTAGTCTCTTGGAGTTCTGGCCTAGTACTGCCTGTGGAGTCTGTGTGCCCTGTATGGGAGGCAAAGCAGGGGGAGAGAAAAGTGAAGACAGAAAATGCATGGACTAACAGGATGATCTTTTGTGCAGAAGGACCACAACTGTTTCTACTAGGATACAGACACTACTATCCAGGCAACCTTCCTCTGTACTGCTGACTTCCAGCCCCTGGTTACACAAGTGTCTGAGCTCTTCCCAAATCTTCTCCTCACTTGGAATAAGTGTTGGCTGATGTTGAATTTGGACAGAGACTGAGAAGTTTGTAGGTGCTTGCTTGCCAGTGCTGGGAATTAGCTAAGGAATCTAGGAACACAGGGGAATTCACCAGCCCATGGAAAAGGGGGCTTTAAAAAAAAAAAAACAAAGAGCTCCTGGACATGAAGATTCATGATCAATTGGCTATCCTATATTGTCTGCAAGCTGAGCTCTGGAGCACGGGACGGCTGTACCATTTGTGTGTGCATATTAGGTCTAAATCACATAACATAAAGTTAGCCATTTAAAAGGGAACAATTCAGTGGCATTTAGCACATTCATAACGTTGTGCAACCATCACCTCTGATTCCAAAACATTTTCATCACCCCAGAAGGAGCAGTCACACTCCACTCCACTCTCAAGACCAAGATACATGGGAAGGTTAGAACTCAATAACCCTTTATTTCCTGGAGATGTTCCAAGAAGCTCAAATCGCTCAAAAGGGAGAGCACAGGACAGAAAACCCAGAGCTTCACAGCATGACCCTGAGGGTCTCAGACGATGATTATCATTCTGTTCAGTTGTGTTCTCGTTAACAGGGAGGGTAGATTTCAGGCCTCAGCTTTCTGCCTTCTTCAACCTGAGCTGTCTGCACTATGTCAACTTTGCATGCCTGTCCAAACACCAGTCATTTCCCAGGGAATCCCTTAGATCTGCGAATAAGCCTGGCTCTAGGAAACACTCGGCTGTTCTGAACTTTGGAAGTGTCCTGAGTACAGGAACTTCTGTCCCCGTAGAATTTGCGGTGTACCCTCCTCTGGCGTGGCATGTGGATGTGTGTTCACTGATGAAATAAAATGCATATCTTATGAAAGACAAAAATTTAGACGTAAAATTTGTTTTCTGCCCCTTTGGGCCTCCTCTGTCTCATTCAGCGTATATTATGCACCTGCATTAACTCTACCTCTTTAGGAGATAGCATTCCTTCCTAAGGGATCACAACAACCCACTTCTTGCTTTGTATCTTCAGCTCTGGATTGTGTAAACTGTCTTTATATCATTTAACATATAAACTTTTATCTCAAAAACTGCTTTGATGGACTTTCTGAGAGACTGGCTCCCAGGTTATAATCCCTAGATTGGCTTGAATAAAGTTGATTATTTTTTCATTAACATCACCATCCTAGAAACTCTCTGAACCCTGTCTTTTGGGTTTTTATGAAGGCTTCATTACATAGGCATGACTGATTAAATCATTGCCCATTGGTGATTGATTCTATCTTTAGCCCCTCTCCCCTGACTGAAAGTCAAGTGAAGTGAAAGTCCTTCAGTTGTGTCCAGCACTTTGTGACCCCATGGACTGGAATTTTCCAGGCCAGAATACTGGAGTGGGTAGCCTTTCCCTTCTCCAGGGGATCTTTCCAACCCAGGGACCAAACCCAGGTCTCCCACATTGCAGGCAGATTCTTTACCTGGTGAGCCATCAGGGAAGCCCCTGAAAGTCAAGGGGTGCAGCTAGAAGTTCCAACCCTCTAATAAGCATGGTTGCCATTGAGTCTGACAACCAGACTCAATCCTTTGGTGCTTTCTAAAAGTCACCTCATTAACACCTTTACCCTTTTCATCACAGGAAAGTCTCAGGGTTTTAGGAGTTCTGTGTTAAAAACTGAGCGTCAGAGACCAATATATAGTTCTTTTAATGTTATACTCCTCTTGGCAAATTTTGTGTGCTCTTTTAGGGAAAAAAACTTTAAACTAACATAAAAGTTCTACTGCATGAATTGTATTATGATTCTGCCCTCCTATAGACACAATTGGGACCTGCATCCCTTCTCCCTGGACCCCTAGAATAGTCACTTGCCCCTCTCTCCTGTTCCTTTCTCCATAGGGCCACTCCCCACCAGCCCTTCCACAGTGTCTTGCTGCTTCAAGAGAACCTTCAAAGGCCTTTCTGGCCCCCCCTCCCAGCACTTTCTCCACCACAGCACAGCACACCACACACTCCTCATAGTTGCCCAGGGATCCCCGGCTCAGGTTCTTGTTGTCCTCTCTGCTGTGGGAGTGTCCACTACACATATACTTCTCCTGTCGGTCTCCCCTCCCTAATAGCCTATAGGCTGATAGGCATTGAGAGTCCCCATGTTATTCCCTGCTTGGCACTTGGTTTGTCCTTCACATACACTTGGACCCTGGAGGCACATGAACCTTGCCTCCACTGAAGTTCATTCGTGGATGCGCCTGTTCCCTTGCTGACCTGAGCAGTGGTCTCCCACAGCACCTGGCCATTACTTAGTAGACTTGATTTGGATAAGGAAGGGCCCAGGGTTTTTCACACAGTAGAATGTTATTCATTCTTGAAAAAGAGGGAAATTTTGATACATCCTACAAACCAGGTGAACCTTGAGAACAATATATTGAGTCAAACAAGCCAGTCACAAAAGGACAAATACTGTATGATTCCACATGTATGAATAAGGCCCCTGGAGTAGTCAAAGCTGTAAACACAGAAAGATCCCAGGGGCTCAGGGAAGGAGGGGTCATTTTTAAAAGGTGTAGAGTTTCAGTTTGGGAAGATAAAAACATTCTGGGGATAGATGGAGTGATCGTTGTACAACAGTGTGAATGTACTTGAGGCTGTAGCGTTGTACACTTAAAAATGGTTAAACTAGAAAAATGTTATGTATGTTTTACTTCGATAAAATAAAGGTGGCACAATGTATTTTGCCACAAGATGCATTTCAAGGTTCTTCTCCATGACCCACGTTTTGGATTGGGCTCGATGGGAAGCTGATTCTGAAGTGTATGCAGGTGATTCCCAGGGGCACTGTGGACACAGTGTGGTGGGGATGGGGATCATGATGGAAGCATCACCACATCTCTGAGCCCAGGACTAGGCAGGCCTGCAGAGCTGGCCCAAATGTAGAAAGCTACTATGGTCCAGTCCATGCATGAAAAGTTCATCTCGTTCTGTGTTTGAAACATCCTGTTTTCTATTCCATTTAGAAAAATGTTGGTCATTATCCACTATATGGATTTGAGAGACCACAAATGAGCTGCCATCTATGTCTGGGAAATTCTGCTTAAGGGAAGTGGGCAAGGAGAGACCCTTTGGGAGGTCCAGAACACTCGGTCTCAACTCATTCTGCAGTTGGTTTTACTGGCTTATGTTCCGGAAGCAACATGTGGTTCAAGAGGACAGGAAGGAGATTGGGACAGAGCATGTCAGTGAGAGAGATAGTGCTCCCTCAAGGTTGCAGGGGAAGATTCTTCCTGGCTTTTGATCCTTCCTGACTGTGGTAGCCCTGGTATTCTCAGGCTTGTGGCCAAGTCACCTGTAGCTCTGCTTCTGTCATCACATGACTGTCTCCATGTGTCTCCTCTTTTTTCTTATAAGGACATTTGTCATTGGATTCAGGGTCCACCCTAATCCAAGGCTATCTCATTTCAAGATCCTCATCTAATCATATCTGCAAAGATTCTTCTTCCAAATAAAGTCATCTTCCCAGACTCTTTGATGTCATTCTGGGGAGTCACCATTCAGCCCACAAAATGGGGGTGTTGATACCAATCCTTTTGGTTATCTTTTGAAGAGGGTATATGTACCTAAAACTCCCCTTTTACAGATTAGGAGACCAAGACAATGCTGACACATATAGCAACTATGGTCCTACCTATCTGTTTCTTCTATTCCTTCCATCTGAAATGCTTTTCCCCGGCGTTGACTTTGTATACACAGTGCCCTCAGATCAAACCTTAAGAACCCTATGTGCTGTGCTCTGCCTAGTCACTCAGTCATGTCTGGTTCTTTGTGACCCCAAGGACTGTAGCCCGCCAGGCTCTTCTGTCCATGGGGATTCTCCAGGCAAGAATACTGGAGTGGGTTGCCATGCCCTGCTCCAGGGGATCTTCCCAACCCAGGGATCAAACCCAGGTTTCCCACATTTCAGGTGGATTCTTTACCATCTGAACCACCAGGGAAGCCCAAGATATTGGAGTGGCCTATCCCTTCTTCAAAGGATCTTTCAGACCCAGGAATTGAACTGGAGTCTCCTGCATTGAAGGTGGATTCTTTACCAGCTGAGCTACCAGGGAAACCCTAGGAACACTATACCCTTAGTAAATTTCATAGGGGCCATGCTTGGATAGAGAAAACTGATTAACAATGAGTAGCAGTCCCCACCATAAATATGGCAGCCATCAGGTCTACCAGGATGTGCCCTCCCTAATGGAGCACTCTGAACAGAGGGACCTCTGAGACATACCTTATTTTACTGGGATTGCCCTCATTCTCTGATATCAAAGGATCATTGAGGGTGTTCCAAGTTGGGGTTTCATTTTTATAATTCATTCATTCCTCTGTATTCCACATGTGGGAGGGGGTGTCAATAAACACTGATGAGTGAACAAGTGACCCCGTATGCTCATCCTGGTGAGTGATTGCCGGGAGCCAGCATGGGGAATCCCACCTGTGGCAAAGGTCATGAGGAAGGGGCCTGACATGCAAAGGCAGGATCAGGCCTCGTGGGGCCCTCCTGGAACTTCTTGAGCATCTACCTGAAAACCAGAATCTGTCTGTCTTATTATTTTATGACTTTCACAGACTCCTATGACATTAACAGGGGGCTATCCCCGACCACCTTTCTCTGGAAAAAGTTAACTTAGAGCTCCAGTTAACAGTCTCCTCCATATAAAAGAAGTGTCTCAGCTCAAACCCCTCTGATGGCTCTCTAACTTGCCTGATAGGTTTATGCATATGATTGTTTACAGCCCCCCAACCGCGAGAGGCATGGGAAGCTTAAAATATCTTAAAGATATAGAGCCTTTTTAAAAGAGCTAAGAATTATATTGGTGAAGGGTTTCATTGTTGAGTTAATGGTTGCCGCCAGGCCTCCATATCTTTTATCTTTTAGGCACCTGGAGGATATTAATCAATGTAATTGGGATATAGAAAAAGGAATATAGTAGTTTGATGTTAGCAATACTAGACTTTTGAGTTAATAATTTTCTCTTTGTTATAAATTACTGTACTCCTCTTTCTTTGTTATAAATTGGTGTGTCCTTGCTATGTAAGAATGTAACCTTAATTAGTGCTTTCTGAGAGTGGTACCAGACTTTAGTAAAAACAACACTTTTAGGGCAAATAAGTTTTCTGGTTGACAGACCCTTATCAGAAAAGGGCCATAAAATGCTAATAGGCCTCCTGGCCAGAAGATGATGTAAATCACCTAAGACCTGTGTATACAGCTAGGTATGCAGAGAGAAAGCCTGATCTCAATAAGGGTCAAGGCTGCTGACCCTGAATGACTTTGTATTATCCATTGATCTCTATGTACAACTTAAAGTATAAAAGCTTTCCTGGAAAATAAAGAGACGGACCAGTTTTTTGGAAATCTGACTCCCCCCGTGTTTTCTTTTCTTATTCTCCTTTTCAGACTGAATTCCTGTCTGGAGCATAGAGGCTCGCCGTGTCTCCTTATTTGCCTGGGCTTCTAAGACCCACGCGAGAGGGAGCCCAAGGTGGGACACCCTCCACTATTCAAGCGGGCGCCTGTGGCCTTATGTAGACAGAGCAAGTCCCTTGTCTCAGGGCTTTATTGGCTTTCTATGTAAACCAAGGAATACAGCCTCTGTTTCTCCTCTATTTTCTCTCCTCTCTCTCACTACACTATTCTTCCCTAATCTCTCTTTATATCTCTAATTAAATAATTCTTTCCTAATCGCTGACTCCGTCCCCACTTCGAATTACCCTGTATCCACCGGGGCTGGACCCTGGCAGGTGATGGCAGTATCTTTCTCCTTACCCCTCAGAGCAGGTCTTAAACTTTCAGTGTGTGAGAAACATCCTGAGAATTGTTACTGGTTGACTGTGTTCCCCCAATCCATATGTTGAAGCCCCAGTCCCTAGGAGCTCAGAATATGACTATGTTTCGATATGGAGACTTGAAGAGGTGATGAAGGTGAAACGAGCCCTAACCCAATGTGACTCCCATTCTGATAGAGGAGGTTAGGACACAGATACTGGCAGAGGTAAACTGTCTGAGGTGTGGAGAAGATGGCCATCTATAAGCAAGGAGAGAGGCCTTAGGAGAAACCTGCCTTCCCACACCTTGATTCCCACTTCTAGCCTCCAGGACTGTGAGAAAATAAATACACTGTTTAAACCACTCAATCTTTGATTTTGCTTTGCAGCCCAAGCTGACTGATACAAGAACTTACTAAAAATGAAAATTCCTGCTCCTTCACATGGAACTGATCTTGTAGGTCTGTGTTGGGAGCTACAAGTTTCTAAATTGCCTTACACATGCTCCTTGGTCCCTGGAATCCACTCTGAGAAACACTGCATTCCAGCTGAGACTCACAGGGGAAAAGAAGTAATAGTATAAGGTGGTGCTTCTCAGCCTTTAGGCTTCCCCTGTGGCTCAGCTGGTAAAGAATCTGCCTCAATGTGTGAGATCTGGGTTCGATCCCTGGGTTGGGAAGATCCCCTGGAGAAGGGAAAGGCCAACCCACTCCAGTATTCTGGCCTGGAGAATTTCAGGAACTGTATAGTCCATGGGCTTGCAAAGAGTCAGACACGACTGAGCAACTTTAACTTCACTTCTTCTCAGCCTTTATATCATTTTGTCCCTCTAAGACTTTTTAGGCAGTATGTTTTCTAACTGCTCCCATCACTGCGAAATACGCCATGTCACACCACAGATACACTGGGTATCTGTTTATGTGCTGGGCCTTTGGAGGGCCACAAACCACTGTGTATCTGATTTCAGCCCCAAGGATCGATTTTTGCCCCCATGAGAGGGATATATTGCTCTCACTGAGAATGCATGGGACAGAAAAAGAATTGCTCGCTCTCTCTCTCTCTCTCTCTCTCTCTCTCTCTATATATATATATATATATATATATATATTTGTATGAGGAAAGTGCTGCCTGAAAAAGATCTCACTTATGGGATTGGGAGCTTCATCTCATACCACTTAATGTATTTGCATAAGTCCCAGGACCCATTTTGAGATTACGTAGAGCATCATGGCCAGTGGTGGGTGGATGCTCAGGGTCGCAGTAGGTAAATTTGAGGTCAATTGTTTTGTCTCTGAGCTAGACTGTCATGAAGCCTGGCTTTCTTGGGTTCTTTATCTGTACAGGTGTGACCCTGACGGTCACATGCAAGGCTGTTAAGCAGTTAGAATGAGTGCTGCAAACGGCCCAGTGTCCCATTTGCATTCTGCAGGTGGTGGCATTTTTCCCCATTCTGGTTTCATCCTAATCAGGGGAGATTCAGGTTTGATTTGGTCTCAGACACTGAGTATCTTCAGGTGGTGTTTTCATTAAATCTGAGATAAAACAATTAAACCTACTTGCTAGGTCATTTGGGGAGCCCTAGATTCCTTCCACCCATACAGTAATGGAAATGTACTGTGGATTTGTATGAAGAGAAATTTGCTTCCTTCTGGCTCACGAAGAAGCCAGTGTCTGCTTGGGCAGGAGATCCCTGTGTCTGCCTGGGAAACAGTTCCTCCCATCTGATGCCCACAGGGACAGGAATCCCTTAGGCAGCTGCTCTCTCAAGGCCCTCATCATCTTCAAGGACTTGTAGGCAACTGGCCTTAAGTGTCCTGCCTTCTAGGGAGTAAGCTACTCTGATCTGCCTGCAAAAGAGAGGGCAGATGCAGCTGAGGACATCAGCAGAAACCCCCTTGAATGTTTGGATGCACGAGCATCAGCCTGTTCAGCTTAATAATGAACAAGGCAGATTTCTCTTGAAATTCCCACTAGATTTTATATATATATACATAATATATAATACATACAAATACATATATAGGTATATGGACAGAGAATTTATACATATATAATTTATACATGTATATATAGAGATAATTTATATAGAGAGTATATAGAGAATTTGTATATATAGATAGAATTTTTACACCTATTATATTCTATTTTATATATTATATATAGAGAAATTATATATATATAATTTATATAGAGAGGGAATTTTTAAATTTATATACACAGAATTTATATTTAGACATATGCATAGAGAGAATAAAGAAAGCTGAGTGCCAAAGAATTGGTGCTTTTGAACTGTGGTGTTGGAGAAGACTCTTGAGTGTCCCTTGGACTGCAAGGAGATCCAACCAGTCAATCCTAAAGGAAATCAGTCTTGAATATTCATTGGAAGGACTGATGCTGAAGCTGAAGCTCTAATATTATGGCCACCTGATGTGAAAAACTGACTCATTGGAAAAGACCTTGATACTGGGAAAGATTGGAGGCCGGAGGAGAAGGGGACGACAGTTGGATGGCATCACTGACTCGATGGACATGAGTTTGAGCAAGCTCTGGGAGTTGATGATGGACAGGGAAGCCTGGGGTGCTGCAGTCTATGGGGTCACAAAAAGTTGGAGATGACTGAGTGACTGAACTGAACTGATAGAATTTATACACACACACATATATATATATATATATATATATGGGGGGATTCGGTATACATTCAAGAAAACAAGAATAATACTGTATAGGTGTATTTGATTCTAATCATATTTTCATGGCCTTGGACACAGCAAAAATTTTTCCAGAGCCTCAAAATGCCATTTAGCCATATTCAAATAAGCTTCTCAGAAGACAAAATTTATCCCTCAGAAAGCATTTTAAACCCGCTTAGTTCATGATAAGCTCACAATTCACATTTAAAATTCAAAGAGCATAAAGAACTTTATCTCTGACAGATATGAAACTGAAAAAGACAGGTATTGCTTTTTCTAATCTTCAATATAAGACTAAAATATCAATGATTTCCTTGGCATAGAAGTAA
>SJYR01002382.1:468248-485160 GCA_006410655.1 Kobus ellipsiprymnus
ATATATATATATATATATATATATGGGGGGATTCATATATAGAAAAGTTATATATGTATATATACATAGAATTTATATATCTGTATGTAGAGAGATTATATATATGTAATTTATAGAGATAACTTACATTTTTATATATGTATAATTTATACAGAGATAACTTACATATGAAATACATATTGAAAATAAAATATTCATATATGTAAATAGAGATACAGTCTTCACATATAGAAAATGAGAAATACATATATATGTGTTGTCATAGTCCGCCTGGGCTGCTATAAGAAAAATGCCACAAACTGCAGCTTACAAATAATAGATACTTACTTCTCACAGTTATGGAGTTCAGTGTCAACATGCTGGCAGATTAGGTTCTAGCAAGAGGCCAGTTCCCTTCATGGCCATCTATTGGCTGTGTTCTCCTGGAAAGGGTTAGAAAGTTTGGTGAGATGCTCTTTAATAAGGGCACTAATCCCATTCATGAGGGTTCCACCCCATGACGTAATCACTTCTCAAAAAACACCATCACACTGAGGATTAGGATTTCAACATAAAAATTTGGGGGACATAGATTTAGTCTACAATACTGCAGACTGAATGTTTGTATGTCCCCAGTCAGAAAGGGTTTCACTAACTTCTTCTCATCAAGCCTACGAAAAGTGCACAGTGACACAGCAAATCATCTAAACACAGCACTCAGGAAATGGCGAGCCATTCCCTAGGCACCCTGAGGCACAGGGCTGATTCAGAGCTCCAGAAAATGAGCATAAGCATGGCTGGTGAGTGGGGCAAAACACTCCCTGTGTGTTTCTCTTTATTCTCCATAAATACCACAGTCAACACTTCCGACACCAGATATGTGAGGGTTTTCCCCACACCAGGTGACTGCCTGTGACACCAGAGGGGTGTCCTAAAATTCAGTTCTGACACTAACTGGAGTTGGTGCAGACCACACAAGCGAGGGGCACAGTCTCACAAGACTGCTCCTACCCTAGATGCCATCACAAATGGCGAGGCCCCATGTTACGCACAACTTCCGTCTGACTTGCCTGCAAATCAGAGGGTTCCATTCAAACATTTGCTAGAAGAGTTTACAGGACTCAGGGAACACTTATATTTACCTTTTTATTGTATAATAAAGGATGTCATAGAGGATACTGATGAAGAGGTACATGGGGCAATGTCCGAAGGATCCTAAGCTCGGGAGCTTTTGTCCCCACAGTGTTGGGGTGCACCATCCTCCAGGCAAGTGGATGTGTTCACCAATCCAGAAGCTCCCCAACCCCCTACTGCTGAGACTTTAATGGAGGCTTTGTCATGTAAGCATGATAGATCATTAAGTCCATTTTCATGATAGATCATTAACTCTCTGGGGAAGGAGGGTGGGACTGAAAATTCCAAGCTTCTAATGATTTTGTCTTTCTGGTAAGCAGCCCTAATCCAGGAATTCACTCAGAGTCACCTCATTAGAACAAAAGATACTCCTATCACCCAGGAAATGCCAAGGGATTTAGGAGTGCTGGGTCAGGAACCGGGGTCAAAGACTAAATGTTAGAGCAAAATAATTCTCCTAGCACCTCTATTTACAGGGGTCAGGAATGTGGAGCAAAAACCAATATGTGTATTTTCTTATTATTTCACAGTTGGGAAGAAAGGAAGAAGGTCTGAAAGAATGCCATTGAAGGAAAGTCTAGTCTGCTTGTGGATCTCTAGGACAAGTCCCTGTTCAGTTCAGTTCAGTCGCTCAGTCGTGTCCAACTCTTTGCGACCCCATGAATCGCAGCACGCCAGGCCTCCCTGTTCATCACCATCTCCCGGAGTTCACTCAGACTCACGTCCATCGAGTCCGTGATGCCATCCAGCCATCTCATCCTCGGTCATCCCCTTCTCCTCCTGCCCCCAATCCCTCCCAGCATCAGAATCTTTTCCAGTGAGTCAACTCTTCGCATGAGGTGGCCAAAGTACTGGAGTTTCAGCTTCAGCATCATTCCTTCCAAAGAAATCCCAGGGTTGATCTCCTTCAGAATGGACTGGTTGGATCTCCTTGCAGTCCAAGGGACTCTCAAGAGTCTTCTCCAACACCACAGTTCAAACGCATCAATTCTTTGGGGCTCAGCCTTCTTCACAGTCCAACTCTCACATCCATACATGACCACAGGAAAAACCATAGCCTTGACTAGACGGTACTTAGTCGGCAAAGTAATGTCTCTGCTTTTGAATATGCTATCTAGGAGTAAGCGTCTTTTAATTTCATGGCTGCAGTCACCATCTGCAGTGATTTTGGAGCCCAAAAAAATAAAGTCTGACACTGTTTCCACTGGTTCCCCATCTATTTCCCAACTTGGCATGAAAATCTTGGAGCTTTGTACCAGGCTGAAAGTTAGTGGCTGTAGGGAAAGATGCACAGGCTGTCAGTACAAGTCAGGGATGGAGAGACATTTTAATTTTATTTGTGTGGCTATTGCATGCCACTGTGCCAAGGGTTCTCCAAGTTCCGTGGAGCTTAGAATCAGATCAATGGGCACACATAGAAGTGCGCGCCCCAGGGATGAATCTTAACCAGGCTATCACAGGTCATATGAGACCAATGGAGTGGAAGGGGAATGTTGCCTAGGGATCACAGAGAAAGCAGCAGTAACACTTTGATTATACATTTCTAAATCAAGCATTTCCGGTGGTTCAGTGGTAAAGATTCTGCCTGCAATGCAGGAGACACAGGTTCGATACCTATGTTGGGACGATCCCTTGGAGAAGTAAATGGCAACCCACTCTAGTATTCTTGCCTGGAGAATTTCAAGAACTGAGGAGCCTATTGGGCTATAGTCTATGGGATCACAAAAGAGTTGGATACGACTGAGAAAGTATACAACAACAACAATCAAGCATTTGGACACATATTTTAGCTATAAAGTGGTTTAAAACCCGGATGGACTTAAAACCCTGCTCTGATGGCTGAATGATGTGAACCTGGCTGGAAAAGAAAAGAATGATCAAGTGTGTGTGTGTGTGTGTGTGTGTGTGTGTGTGTGTGTGTGTGTAGAGAGAGAGAGACAGAGAATTATTTTAAGAAAATGACTCATTTGATTGTGGGGTTGTTAAGTCTGAAATCTACAGAGAAGATCAGTAGGCTGGAAACTCAGGGAAGAGTCTAAGTGGAAGCTCAATAAGTGGAAGCTCAAGTCCACAGGCTTTCTGGAGGCAGAATTCTCTTTTCCTCAGGGAACCTTAGTCTTTGATCTTAAGGACTTCAACTGATTGGATATGGCCCACCCACATTATGGAGAGTCATCTGCTTTACTCAAAGTCTACTGATTTAAATGTTAATCATTTCTTAAAAAAAAAAAAAAAACTTCATCACAAATATAGACTGATATTTGACCAAATATCTGGACACCATGGCCTGGCCATGGTTAACATAAAGTTAACCATCACAGGGAATGAAGGTCAGCAGGTCTAAGGGCCTTGGTATTCAGAAAGCTGGGAAAAGGAGAAGAAAGAAATCTCTTTGTTAAAGCTTCGATTGTTGCCATGTTTCATTGTTTCCTCATTAAAATGAAATGAAAAGTTTATTTTAATAAAAATATTAAGTAATGAAAAAAGAAAGAAAACACCGTGACTCAGAATCTGAGAGATTACACGTGACAGACTCATTCTAGAGCAGGAACCCAGACCCCAGACTGAATGTGTGCTCTGCCATTTGGTTACCAGTTCTTTGAGCATTCCTGGAGGGGGCTGACCCAAGGAAAGAGGTGTGGGAGCCTCTTCCAGGCTCCCATCATACACTCCGGTCTATCAGACCCTGCCATGACCAGCCAGGAAGGGAGGGCCACATCCTGAGCTGGAGTTGCAGTGGTGGTTGGTCAGTCTTCTATAGAGGAGCCTGGAGGCCCACAATAAGTTCGGAATAGCTTTAGCCTAGACGTGGCTCTCTGCTTCTCCTACTTTACAAGAGCCTGGCAGGATCATTCTTGGTTGTAGACTCATGTGGATATGCACCGTGAGATGTAAACCCTACCTTAGTCTTCATGACAGTCCAGACCCCTTCCATCCCAGCCTCTGACCCCTATCTCTTCATCTCAAGTCTCCACCTCACCCTGATCATCTCAACAGAAACCCAGCTGCACCCAGACCCTGCCACACAGGACTCCACCCCTGGACCCTCTCCTCACTGGCCACTGTGGGCCTGATCGCCAGAGACAGACCAACTCCCTCCCATGTTCTGACCTCTGAGACCCAGGGCCCACCACCCACTGTGAGCACCCACTGTGCTCACCTTGCCATCATCCTGGACATGGGCTTCCAAGCAGAGATTAGGACTACTAGTGTCCTGGCATGGCTGGCCCTGTCTGCCCCTCAGACCTCCCATTCTCTGGGCCAGTGGGGCCAGGGAGGCTAGGGAGCAGGGAGGTGGGAGCTGTATACCTGCAAAGAAGTACAAGAAAGACTAAGGGTTTGGGGTGGGGGTAGGTGGGGTGACAGGTGTGAAGTCTTCTTGAAGATTTGGCTCCACCACAGGTCCCTGCCAGGGCAGAGAGGACAGCTCTGCTGAGCAGACCTCTCTGAGACTTAGATTTATACTGAGGTATTTGGTCCCTTCATCCACAAAGCCTGCCTGATTTGCCAGGGACAGCAGGAAGGTCAGGCAAGGCTGCAAGATTCAGCAAGGATTAATTAAGGCTGATTAGGGCCTCCCAGGTGGTGGTGTGGTGAAGAATCTGCCTGCTAATGCAGGAGATGCAGGAGATGTGGGTTCAATCCCTGGGTCAGGAAGATCCCCTGGAGGGGAAATGGCAACCCACAGCAGTATTCTTGCCTGAAGAATCCTATGGACAGAGGAGCTTGGCTGGCTACAACCCCGAGGGTCGGAAAGAGTCAGACATGACTGAGCACGCACATATGCATAGATGATTAGCGACCAGGGCTGTGGGGCTTTATCATGGCCTTGGGAACCTCGCGCAGCTCCTACTGACCCAGTCTTAGATCCTCTGGAATCCCAAATCCTCTGAGGTTCTCTTCTGTTCTAGATTCCTTCTGGCAGACTTTCGGTTCACGTCCTTCAGATGTGTGCTCGGGTGCCATCAATAAGGCCTTCTGTGACCTTCCCACTGAAACTCCTACCTTCCATGTTCTCCACCTCCTTCCATGCTATGCATTTTTATAGCACTTAACACCACTTGATATTCTACTTACAAACAAACTTAATTCAATTATTAAAGCTCCTATCTATAGGATAAGAGCAACGCTTTTTAAAAATTAATTTTTGGCATGTTTTGTTGTTCTGTCCCTCGTGCCTGCCTCATCAAAAAGGCTTAATGACTGAATGAAATGTCAAAGCCTAAGATGATTTTTGCATAATCCACTTGGTTTACAGACGAGGAAGCAAAGGCCCAGAAAGATGGAGGGCCTTGAAGTCACATACTCAAGGTCAGCTTGGAATTCATATTTGATGAACTCTTAGCTGCCATGATAAAATAGGGAGCTACTGTGTATGTGAGTAGAGAGCCCACCTCAGGAGGAGACCTAGGCTTCATTTTTTTGTCCACATATAGGGCCTGGAACACAAGCTTTCAAGGTTGGGTTCTCTGTTCCTGTGGCCCAGCCATTTCCTTCCCCTCTCCTCCAAACTTCTAGGTCTTGATAAAAGTGGGGATAATATTACCAACTTTACTGAGTTATTGTATGTGAAGCTGCTTTGTAATGATCGGAATATGATCTTGCAGGATGAGTTTTTAAACCAGGCTCCCCTGGGGCATCTAAACGTCAAAGGGCTAGAACACTAGAGGTTGGAAGCTCCACGTCTTCTGTTTATAGGAGGGATTGCAGATGGAAGGAAAGGCTAAAATATTTCAAGGGAAAACCATGAAATTGGTTTGTTTCCTGGCTGAGAATGACAGGCTGCCCAGCATATATGAGATTCATACCAAATATGAGCAAATTTTATGGCACACTGTCAAGAAGTTCATGGACTGTACTTGGTGTCAAAGAAAACAAAATTGTTCCATTACTAGGAAATAAGCAAACTGTCTTTTGTAACTTGGTCTGAAGCCTGAGAAGAATCAGAGGCAGCAGCTTGGAGGCCAAACTTGCACCTGTTGGCTTACTGCTCCTGGGGGTCAGGGTTCCTGTCCGGTCAGCTACTCCTGCCTGTAGACAGCCTGCATTCTCTCAAGGCTTCTTGAGGTGAAAACCAGCAGAGGGTGGACTGACAGCCCCAGAGGCAACCTGATCATTCACACACACACTCTTATTTGTATATTACTTTCTTGGTTAAGAACCAACATTCCTGTCTTCTCAGAACATCTTGCTCCAGATTCCCTCCTAGTAGTTGATAGGACAAGCTATTTTTATCTTGCTTTAGACAACAAACCTGCCATCTTGATTTGATTTACTGCTTCCTCTATCTTTCTTCAGTGGGCTACTTTTGTGAACATTCTGTTTGCCAACTCCGTAACCCCTCCATTTCATGCCCTGTCTGTACTTGCACACACATTACAACGTTCCTTTTTGCCTTGTTTGCACACGTCACTCTTCCACAGTCTGAAGTTTGATTTTGCTAATTTAACATTAGCAAATTAACAGTGCCACACATTCATGGGAAATGCAGTAACAACTCTCGTCCTGTGTGTGTACAATTTGCATTATGATTATGCCAATAACAATAACAGGAAAAAAAGGTGCATATTTTACTATGTGTTTGAGAGATTGAGAAATGGTATGAAGCTAGAAACATTATCAATGAAGATATTTGTTCCAAAGCTCTGCTCTAAATTACTAGACAAGTTTTTTATTTCCTTCCTAGAGAAACAAATAACCATGCAAACTAGGACTCCAACTAACTACAGGGCCAGGAATATCCTGCATTGCTCAAAGAATTGACTTGTTAGTCTTTAAAAGCAGAGAAGTGCTGATGTGACCCTTGGAGGCTTGTTGGATTCCTATAAGGCCATCAAGTGAGACAGACCAGGAAAGGTCCAAGTGCCCAGCTTCCCTCCAAACAGCTGCAGGGGGTCCCTGTTCTGTGCCTATTGGAGTGTTCAGCATAGTGAATGAGAAACACAGATGCAAAAATAATCTGTGTTGTGCTAATCTGTTAATCTGTGTTGTGCTAATCTGATAATCTGTGTTGTGCTAATCTCACAGTCAAATGGGAGGGTGGGCTGTGAACAGTCACTCAGCAGAAGGAAGAGCAATTACCCCTCCACTACATGATCCCCAGTGGAGCATGGACCTTCCAGTGTTCAGAAGAGGCTACTGCCTCATGTCCAGAAAAGGCAGGAAAATGTTCAATGAGGAATAAAAAGAGCTCTGTGTTGATAAAAGGGAAAGGAAAAGGAAGGATGTCCTAGGAGTAATGAACAGTATGGGTACATTTCCTAGTATTTGCTTCATAAAAAATATTCACTCACTTGAATCCACCCTCCAGGCTCCAGGAGAATCCTGCTTCAGCTATGAATCTCTTGCTAGTAACACAAGCCCTCTGATCATCCTCATTGCTAGTGGCCAAGATATGTCTGCACAACTCACTTGCAAAGTGTCATCAAGATTATGCATTACTGTTTTCCCTATGATTTCTTCCTTGTTTTTAATTGGAGCATGGTGATATGCTCAAGTATGTTAGAACTATCACAGTCTCCCGGACTTTCTAGGAAGGAGTCTTTGTAACCAGGGAAATGACCACATTCTCAGGCCAGAAAGATGGCAAAGATGTCCCAGCAGAGGGAAATGCCATAGTAACTCCCTCTTCTTTCCCATGTCTGGTTAAGATTGGATACAGCTGGATCCGGGCTTTCCTGGTCAAGAATCCGCCTGCAATGCCAGAGATGTGAGTTAGATCCCTGAGTCGGGAAGATTCCCTGGAGGAGGGCATGGCAACCCACTCTAGTAATCTTGCCTGGAGAATCCCATGGACAGAGGAGCCTGGCAGGCTACAGTCCATGGGGTGGCAAACAGTCAGACATGACTGTGGCATCTGAGCACGCATGCACAGCCAGATCCATTCATGCTCCAGCTCACAGGCTGGCCCACAGGTGTCTTCTCCTCCCCTTCTGCTTGCTGACAGCTGAAGGAGATAGGCCAATAAACTTTATTTTGATGGACCAATAAATTCCATGCCTTGGGTCTCATATCTTCCTGTCTGCAGAACCTATGCATCTGACCTAGACAAAGACATTTGTTTTGAATGGAGTCAGGCTTAGCCCACATCTGAAGTTCTTTTAGGTCTATATTTGGGGGACAAGTTTCCCAAAGTCTGCAATAATTTCCGATTATTTGTGACTTTTCGTCACTAAAACATTGATGATTTGTCAGCCCCAGGGATTTGACTTCCCAGATGCAAAGCAACACATCTAGTTATTGGAATGCAAAACGTGTCCTAGTGTTGATCTGGGAGAAATTATTGATTCTTTTACCATTTTCTTCCTCATAGGACATAGTTGCCGTGTGCTTGCCCAAGCATATGTAGACTCTTAGTGCTGCACTCTCAGATCCCCTCTCTCACGGATACACGCCATATCACTGACGTCATGACAAATCCCTCACTAGCACCTTTCAGGAGGCTGGATTTCAACACAACCTTTAAACAGCCAAATTCCCCTGCTTATATATAAATTCTATTCCCGGCGACTGCTTATGCACAAAATTCCTAATGTGACACGTAAAGCATCTCTAAACAGATCCTGGCTGGGGCTTCTGCTTCTGTTTTTTTACTAGCTTCACCCACCCTGAACTGTAGCTGTTCGCTGGCAACTCTGTTTCTGGGGAAGTTCAGTCAGCCTGACTCCAATCTAGATTTCCCCGCTTCCGGATAGAAAGATTGAATAGGCTGCTTTTGCCTTTGGTAAACATCATTTTCAAACCCTACTTCCATTTTCACCGATTTCATTAAGATTGTAAGAATCCTAGGATTGATCTAGACAACCACATTCTGATTTACCACGGCGATTTGCTCCCGGCCTGCACATTCACACTGGCAACCCAATGTCTGGTCAGAAGCCCCTTTGAGGATGGGCACAGGTCACAGCGGGGAGTAATCCCTATAAGATAACCACTGGATATAGAAGTGTTCATGACTAGCCAAAAGTACAAATTAAACAGCACAAACCGCAGCCTAGGTTCTGTTATTTTGCGTTGTGAACTAAAGTCGACTTACCCAACTGAGAATGAATTAACTCCTAGAACATAAGCTGCTAAACACGCATAAACTCCCAAAGTTTAAGTACTATCTTCAACAAAAAATGTCTTGTAGCAACTCTTGCACGCAAAGCGCATCCAGGGTGCTTCAACCGGTGGGGTTCCCCCTCTTTTCTTGGAGTCTGCCCGCTAGCCTCCCTTATATGAACAGGCCCTGAAGGGGATGTTGCAGTCTGTGCGGCCCGCCGGGTGGCCAGAAAAACGTGTGCCCATTGACCAAGCATGGCCACACGGCCATCACATGTTTGTTTGTTTTTTTTTGTATAGTTCTACATATTCCTTCCATCTCTCTTGATCTCTTCTGGTTCTTTTAGGTCTTTACCATTTCTGTCCTTTATTTTGCCAATCTTTGGATGAAATGTTCCTTGATATTTCCGATTTTCTTGGAAGAGATCTCTAGTCTTTCCCCTTCTGTTGTTTTCCTCTATTTCTTTGCATGGTTCATTGAAGAGGGCCTTCTTGCATCTCTTTGCTATTCTTTGGAACTCTGCATTTAGTTGGGTGTACTTACCCTTTCTCTGTTGCTTTTCACTTCTGTTCTTTCCTCAGCTGTTTGTAAAGCCTCCTCAGACAACCACTTTGCCTTTTCTTTTGCCATTTCTTTTCCTTTGGGATGGTTTTGTTTGCTGCCTCCTGTACAATATTACAAGCTTCTGTCCATAGTTCTTCAGGCACTCAGTTTATGAGATCTAACCCCTTGAATCTATTTATCACCTCCACTGTGTATTTATAGGGGATTTAAGTTGTACTTGACTGGCCTACGGGTTTTCCCCATTTTCTTTAAAAAAAATATATACATCTGTACTTTCATCTATATCTACACCATATCTATATAAGATTTATCATAAGGAAATGGCTCACGAGATTGTGGAAGCTTAGTGAGTCCAAAGTCTGAAGAAGGCTTGCTGGTTGAAGACTCAGGAAAGAGCTGGAGGTTTGAGTCTAAAAGCCATCTGTCATAGAACGAAGAATAGCTGATGTCGTGCGTGGATCCTGAAGACAGTCTGTTGGAGAATTCTCCTTTCCTTGGTGGAAGCCAGCCTTTTTAGTCTATTTAGAACCTGTGCTGATTGCATAAGTTCCACTTGCACTGGGAAGAGTAGTCTGCTTTACTCAAAATCTACATATTTGAGTGTTAATCTTCTCTAAAAACACCCTCATAGAAACATCCACAATGATATTTGACGAAATATCTGAGCACCGTGGCTCAGATAAGTTAACAACTAAAAAGTCACCATCACACATGCTGTAGTTTCCTAAAGCATAGTTGTTCAGTGTGTAGCAACTGCCCTGTCTTTCCATCCTGGCTTAGCACCCTCTGACAGCATCTCATTTGGGGGCACTTTTGAGCTCACTGCATTGTTTTAATTTCCTAACTTTTCTGTCTTTGTTTTAGCCCCTATCTGATTAATCCACACAGCAGAGAAGGGATTTTCAAAAATTCAAGTCTTGTAGAATGAAGTTTATTTCTTTGGCATACAGTGCCCTCTGCCCTTTCTTTACAGTCTATCTCTGAAGCTGTCCAGCTAGTTTGATCTCCAACCACATTTGGGATGTTCATGCTTACCCTTTCATGCCCCTACACCTGATTCACAGACTGCCTTTTGTACCTACATTGCCCAACTTTTGCTTGTCAGAATGACAAATTCTAATCATCCCTGCTATCCTCTGAATGTTTGTGTCTCCCCAAAAACACATATGTAGAAACCTTAACCCCCAACCTGGTGATATTAGGAGTGAGGTCTTTGAGAGGTGACTAGATTTTGAGGGCAGAGTCCTCATGAATGGAATTAGTGTCCTTGTAATAAAGGCTCCAGAGAAATCTCCCATAGCTTCCACCATGTGAGAACATAGTGATAAATCAACTATTTGCATCTCAGAAAAGTCCTCACCAGAACCCAACCATGCTGAACTTCCAGCTTCTAGAACTGTGAGTGAATAGCTGTTTATATGCAATCCAAGCTATAGATTTTTATTTTAGCAGCCCAAATGGACTAAGACAATTCCCTCCATTTTAGCTCAAAATCTCTGACTCACTCAGGCCTTCCTTCACTGCCCCAATCAGACTTTGTCCTTCCCTTATTGTTAGTACTTCATACATTTCCAGGGAGCTGTGGTGTGTTTTGCTCTGTATCTATGTTGAACCAGAGTGCCCTTTTGTCAGCAAACACCCAGCAGCTACAATATTACAGGTTTGGTCTGTGTGTTGTACGTTCAAAGATGAAGAACAGGTTGTCCCAACCCCAAGGTTGTCCTAATGTAAAGGACAACGTTGACAAAGTGATCATTAAAAGACATTGTTTTATGTGCAACAGCAGGGGCTATGTGACAGGATGTTATGGAGATGGAGAAATAGTTCTCTGTTCCAGAGGGGAAAGAGGGTCCAGGAACCCTCTCCCTACAGTATAAAGTCCCCATTTTAGAGAGAACCAGGTGACCAAAAGTTTGGGTTATTACGGTTACCAGATGGAGTCATGCAGGGCTTCCATTCATGTGTGTGATGGGCCCTTTGGTGTTGAGGTGAAACCCATAGACTACTTTCCAAAAAAGCATGTTTCAAAGCCTAAAATACAATACATAATATTTTCAGTTCAGTTCAGTCACTCAGTCATGTTCGACTCCTTGCGACCCCATGATACTTTAAGAGAAACTAATTGTATTGAGACACATTTTCATCAGCAATACATTTTAAAAGCTTTTGTATTATGATAATATATGTTTTGGTTAACTCAGTAAGTGACAAGGAGATACATTTCATACATTGGAGAAGGAAATGGCAGCCCACTGCAGTATTCTTGCTTGGAAAATCCCATGGACAGAGGAGCCTGGCAGGCTACAGTCCATGGGGTCACAAAGAGTCGAACATGACTTAATGACTGAGCATGCATGCACATTTGATACATAAGCAGTTTAAAGTCCACATTTTAAAAATATTGTGAGAACAGTTGCTGTTTAATTGAAGACGACCATTAAGCTTTGTGTGGGAAGATCATCGTGACAATTCATGCCATGTTGGCTATCCCTCATGTTCATATTTTGATTTGATAGTTACAAGTGTTGAACTCCAGTAGCAGTAAGAATTCAGTTCTGAGACTGAGTTCTTGTCTGACTCCATCACCATCATCAATACCATGTGATAAAGAAAAGCACAGCAGATTCATGGCACAATGTTGATGCCATGAAGACAATTTCAGAGTCCTAAGGTGTTTCCAAGTATTTACAAAACTCCATTTTCAAATATGTGGAGAGAGAACTTTATAAACAAGAGACAGCAGAAAGCATAGATATGCTATGTAATTGAGAACAAGTAGCTTCACATCTGGAGAAGGCAATGGCAACCCACTCCAGTACTCTTGACTGGAAAATCCCATGGAGGGAGGAGCCTGGTAGGCTGCAGTCCATGGGGTCGCTAAGAGTCAGACACGACTGAGTGACTTCACTTTCACTTTTCACTTCCATGCATTGGAGAAGGAAATGGCAACCTGTCAGGAGCCAGCATGAGGAATTCCACCCGTGACAAGGTCATGTGGCAAGAGATCTGAGGTGCAAGGTCTAATCAGATCTCAGGTTTTCCCCCTGGAATTTCCTGAGCATCCATCCCCCCAAAAATAAGAATCTGCCGGCTTTTGTTCTCTGCTTCTCTACTCTTCTGATATACTCCGGAAAAAGTTATCTCTAAGCTTTGGTCTTCTGCATTTGAAAGGGATGTTTCATTTAAACCTCCTCTGATAGTTCTCTAGCTTGCCTAACAGGTTCCCCGGACCCCTTACAGCTTGTGAATTGCTTACAGCCCTCAACCGCGAGAGGCACAAACTTAAAAGCATCTTAAAGATATAGAGCCTTTTCTAAAGAGTTAAAAATCATATTGGTGATGGGTTTTCACTGTTGACTCAATGATTGCCACCAGGCCTCCATATTCTTTATCTTTTAGGCACCTGGGAGGATGTTAATCAATGTAAACGGGATATGGAAAAAGATATATAGTAGTTTTGATGTTAGCAACACTAGACTTTTGAGTTAATTACTTTTCTTTTGTTATAAATCACTGTACTCCTTTCACTTGTTATAATTTGTTGTATCTTTGCTATGTAAGAATGTAATTTTATTTAGTGCTTTCTGAGGATGGCACCAAACTTTGGGAAGATCAACACGAATAAGTCTTCTAGTTAACAAACCCTTATCAGAAAAAAAGCTGTTAATTGGCCCTTTTGGGGCCGGAGGGTGATGTAAAGCACCTAAGACTTGTGTTTGCAGTCAGGTATGCAGAGAGAAAAGCCTGGTTTTGACAAGAGTCTAAACTGCTAACTGCATAACTTTGTGTTACCCATTGATCTCCATGTATTATGAAAAGTGTAAATAGCCCCTTGAACAATAAAGGATGGACCAGTTTCTCGGACCAGTCTCTCGGCCTAGTTTCTTGGGAATCTGGCTCCCCCCATGTTTCTTTCTCTCACCCCTTTTCCCTCTCCTTCCTTCTCCTCTTTACTCTAACTTCAGGCTGAATTCCCATCTGGAGCGGGGCGGCTCACCAAGTCTACTTACTTGCCCTGGCACTAAGATCTGTGAGAGAGAGAGAGCCCAAGGCGGGGCACTCTCCGATATTCAAATGGGCGCTGGCAGCCTAAGGTAGATGGTGCAAGCTCCTTGTCTGGAACTTTATTGGCCTTCCCCGTAAACCAAGTTATTCAGCCTCTTTTCTCCGCTTAATTTTCCTACTATGCTATTTCTTCTTAATCTCTTTTATATTTCTATATAAGTAAGTTTTTTTCTCGCCTACTCCGTCTCTCCTTCGAATCACCCTGGTTCCACCGGGGCTGGACTCCAGCAGCAACCCACTCCAGTGTTCTTGCCTAGAGAATCCCAGGGACGGGGGAGCCTGGTGGGCTGCCATCTATGGGGTTGCACAGAGTTGGACACGACTGAAGCGACTTAGCAGCGGCAGCAGCTTCACATCTGGTGGGCACAGCTCTGCCCACGGCTGGCCCGCTGTTTTGCATGTTCTCCCAAACACAGGAAGACTCAGTCATGTGCAAATTATTTCAGGACTAATTATCACCATGATTTGCAGCAGAAATATATATGAATGATATTTTTAGATCTCAGTGGAAACTATATTTTAAATAATGTATGAAAATATGGTTTCTGTGGGTGACAACGTTATAGGTATTGCTAATCTTATTGCAGTTTGTTGCTTACAATCATAACCAAAGAAATGCTGCACCTTATTACAGGTTGGTGAACTTGAAAAGTCTACTTTTTTCTCCTCAAGTTCATTGAACCATGGAATTGAGATCCCTGCAGTGAACTGTGAATAAGGAAGTGGCTGGGGATGTGCCCAGGGCTGCAAGGAAGGATCGTAGGGCCAGGTCCAGGGACATCAGTTCCTTTGTGGTCAGCGAGATGTGATCGGATCATGTTAGTGAGAAAGTGATGGCTCAGATTTGCACTTTAGATTCTTTGTGGGGAGGAGGTGAAGGAGATAAACGCAGGGACAGGGAGGTGAGCAGGGAGACTTTAAGAAGTTCAGTTGAGGAAAGATAGGACATAAACTGGGGTAATGACAGAGGAAGGAGAATCTGAATGTATTGTTTATACATTTAAATGTTATGTTTACATGTATCTATATTGATTTATAAGTGTACATTTACTATTTATATATACCCATATACTTTGGAGATAAAGTGAGTGGTGTTGGTCATTTATTTGGTATGGTGAATTAATGAAGGACAGAAAGGTGGCCAGAATAACTTCAACCTTTTTAAGTTGAGTGACTAGATTAATGGTGATTACTACAAATAGAAGATACAAAATGATGCAATTGATTTGAAGTATGTTGGGCTTGGTGAAGGAGTCTATTTAATACTCCCAAAGAAAAAATAAATCAGTTGATGAAGAAATGATGGAATAAAATAAACAATGGATGGAATGATATCACATAGAAAATTCTGCAGGTTAAGAAAAGTTGTAAAAGAGATGGCAAAGTAGATAATACGTGAACAGGATGTGGAGAAGGCTGGCAGTTGACAGTGATAAGGAGGTGAAAATGGAAAACTGAATATCATGGGCCTCAAAAAATGCGGTCCACTGCTAAGGCATATGTGTTGCCTTATTTAATGAAGATAGGAATCATGTTGAAATTTGGAATGAGGGGGCCACTGTTGCCCTGTGATGGTCATGGATGGACACACAGGGCATGAGCAAAAAGAAGGCACATCGTTAGGATCTGGAAAAATTTAACTCACATCTCCATGAGTATCAGATTTATACACACAATAGTTGGGGGTGTTCCCCCTTGTGTGTGAGTGCTCAGTCGCTTCAGTTGTGTCTGATTCTTTGTTACCCTATGGACTGTAGCCTGCCAGGCTCCTCTGTCTATGAGGATTCTCCAGGCAAAAATACTGAAGTGGGTTGCTGTGCCCTCTTCCAGCGGATCTTCCCCACCCAGGGATCGGACCCATGTCTCGTGAGGCTTCTGCATTGCAGGCAGATCCTTTAACACTGAGCTACTGGTGAAGCCATGTTCCCTATAGGGTGCTCATAATTATTGCAATCAAAGAATGTTCAAACTATTGCTCAATTGCACTCATCTCACACACTAGCAAAGTAATGCTCAAAGTTTTCCAAGCCAGGCTTTAACAGTATGTGAACCGTGAACTTCCAGATGTTCAGCTGGATTTAGAAAAGGCAGAGGAACCAGAGATCAAATTGCCAAATTGCACTCATCTCACACACTAGCAAAGTAATGCTCAAAGTTTTCCAAGCCAGGCTTTAACAGTATGTGAACCGTGAACTTCCAGATGTTAAGCTGGATTTAGAAAAGGCAGAGGAACCAGAGATCAAATTGCCAACATCCACTGGATCATTGAAAAAGCAGGAGAGTTCCAGAAAAACATTGACTTCTGCTTTATTGACTACCCAAAGCCTTTGACTGTGTGGATCACAACAAACCGGAAAATTGTTAAAGAGACGGAAATACCAGAGCACCTGACCTGCCTCCTGAGAAATCTGTATGCAGGTCAAGAAGCCACAGTTAGAACCAGGCATGGAACATCAGATTGGTTCCAAATGGGGAAAGGAGTACATCAAGGCTGTATATTGTCACCCTTCTTATTTAACTTCTATGTAGAGTACATCATGCAAAATGCCAGGCTGGATGAAGCACAAGCTGGAATGAAGATTGCCGGGAGAAAGCAATAACCTCAGATAAGCAGATGATACCACCCTTATGGCAGAAAGCAAAGAACTAAAGAGCCTCTTGATGAAAGTGAAAGAGGAGAGTAAAAAAGTTGGCTTAAAACTAAACATTCAGAAAACAAAGATCATGGCATCTGATCCCATCAGTTCATGGCAAATAGATGAGGAAACAGTGGAAACAGTGAGACTTTATCTTTTGGGGCTCCAGAATCACTGCAGATGGTGACTGCAGCCTTGAAATTAAAAGACATTTGCTCCTTGGAACAAAAGCTCTGAACAAACTAGGCAGTATATTAAAAAGCAGAGACATTACTTTACCAACAAAGGTCCATCTAGTCAAAGCTATGGTTTTTCCAGAGTCATGCATGGATGTGAGAATTGGACTATAAAGAAAGCTGAGTGCCAAAGAATTGATGCTTTTGAACTGTGGTGTTGGAGAAGACTCTTGAGAGTCCCTTGGACTTCAAGAAGATCAAACCTGTCAGTCCTAAGGGAAATCAGTCCTGGGTGTTCATTGGAAGGACTGATG
>SJYR01002382.1:486806-546793 GCA_006410655.1 Kobus ellipsiprymnus
AAAAAAAAAAAAAAAAAAGGCTGAGCACTGAAGAATTTATGCTTTTGAACTGTGGTGTTGGAGAAGACTCTTGAGAGTCCCTTGGACTTCAAGGAAATCAAGCCAGTCAGTTCTAAAGAAAATCAGTCCTGAATTCATTGGAAGGACTGATGCTGAAGCTGAAAGTCCAATACTTTGGCCACCTGATGCAAAGAACTGACTCATTAGAAAATACTCTGATGCTGGGAAAGATTGAAGGCAGGAGAAGAAGGGGACAGCAGAGGATGAGATGGTTGGATATGAGAGGGTAACAGGCAGGAAGGCCAGGGGTCTCCAGATGGAGGAAATAGGCTGCAAGTGTCAGACATTTTTTATCTCTCTTAAGTAGCAGGAGAAAACAAACGTGTTAGATTTTTCCCCCTTCTCTATACAAATTTAAAAAGTTTCTCTTAAAATTCTGTGTTGCCATGATGACACCTGGCTCCACCTGAACTTAACTTCTCTCAAACCTTGAGCTAACCAATGCATTTTTCTTATGGAAATGTTTTTCTTAAGCTACATTAGTGAACTATGCATTTATCCTAGACTCTGTCTTTCTTCAAGTTGATTCTGCTTAAGATTCCAAACTGATAAGGAGTCAACAAACCCGTATATTTTATTCATACATTGTTCTCCTAATTTATGTTAATGAAACTACATATTTACTTAAAAACCTGTCTTTCTTCAAGATTCATGTCAATCATTTTATGTCCTGGGATGACTCACTTTGTGCCAGTGTTATCTCAAAATGCATGTTGTGGGTGAGGGGCCTGGTGCCAATCTCTTGAGACCTTTCCTTTCTCCAGTTAGCAGCCTGCGAGTAGCTATATAACATCCGGCTCAAGACTAGCAGGGGTGCACTCTTTCTGCCCCCTTCTGATGTCTATGTCAGAAGCTTTATCTATATCTTTTATATTTTAATAAAACTTTATTACACAAAAGGTCATCACTGGCCCTGGATTGAATTCTTCTCCAGAGGCCAAAAGAATCCTGGTGTCCTTCACAGCTCAGGAACAAACTTTCAGATGGCATCACCAACTCAATGGACATGAGTTTGAGCAAGCTCTGGGAGTTGGTGATGGACAGGGAGGCCTGGCGTGCTGCAGTCCATGGGGTCACAAAGAGTCAGACACCAGTCAACTGAACTGAAGGTAGGTACATGTCAGTTTTAGTATTTAATAAATACTGCCAAAAAATGTTACAATGTGAGTATACCAGTGTGTATTTCCCTCTTCAATGCAAACAAGGTGCTGCCTGTCATTTTAGTAAATCTGGGAGGTGTGTATTGATACCTCATTGTGGTTTTGTCTTATGATCTCCTGGAGTCTAATCAAGCTGAGCATCTTTTTCTATGTTTACAGGCCATTTGGATATCTTACTTTTTTTTTTTTTCCATTTTGATGTCCTGATTTTCATGTTTCATGCCCTTCCTTTTATTAGGTTACCTATTTTGCTTTGTTTTTCAAGAAGTCCTTTTTATTTCATGAGTTCAAGTCTTTGTGAACATTTAAGTATAGCGAATACCTTCTCCCACTCATCTGCTTGCCTTTCATTTTCTTAAAAGACTATCTTTCAGTAAACATTGATAAAGTTTTTTTTAAACGAAGTTTACTTTATCAATACATTCCCTTATGGGAAGCATGATTTATATCCTGTTTAAGAAAGTTTTGTGGATCACAAAGTCATAATGATGTTTTTCTATGCAATCTGTTGTTGTGTGGGTGGGCATCTGGATTTGTGAGTGAGCATCATTTCTGATTTTAGGGGAGAAGCTTTCAGTAACTCGCATTAGGTATGGTATTTGCTATGGTATTTAACAGATCAGTTATCAAGTTAGTCCCTCAGCCATGTCCAACTTTTTGGACCCCATGGACTCTAGCATGCCAGGTTCCTCTGTTGGTGGAGTTCTCCAGGCAAGAATACTGGAATGAGTAGCCATTCTCTTATCCTGGGGATCTTCCAGATCCAGGGATCAAACGCTGGTCTTCTGCATTGCAGGCAGATTCTTTACTGTCTGAGCCACCAGAGAAGTACATTTAACAGATATGTCAAATCAAATTAAAGAAGTTCTCATTTAGTTTGCTAAGAGGGATTTTCAGAAAATTCATTATGAATGGATGTTGAATTTTACCAGATGATTTTTCTGAATAAATAGGAATTATCATATATCTTTCCTTCTCTTTTTTCATGTTCATGCGGTGAATTACATTGATTTTTCACCTGGGATGAACCACCCTTGTATTTCTGGAATATACTTTACTTGGTTATGCTATATAATCATTTCAGTAGTAATGTAAGCTTATTAGAATGATTAGTCTCTAATGTTCCTTTGTTGATCAGTCAGGCTGCTTTTTGAAATTTTAAATTAAATGTAGTTAGTTTACAATGTTGTGTTATTTTCAGGTGCACGGTAAAGTGAATCGGTTATCAGTTCAGTTCAGTTCAGTCGCTCAGTCGTGTCCGACTCTGCGACCCCATGAAGCGCAGCACGCCAGGCCTCCCTGTCTATCACCAACTCCCGGAGTTCACTCAGACTCACGTCCACCGAGTACATGTACTTATAACCACTCCTTTTTAGATGCTTTTCCCATATAGGTCATTTCAGAGTACTGAGTATAGTTCCCTGTACTATACAGCAGGTCCTTATTAGTTTTCTATTTTATATATAATAGTGTGTATAAGTCGATCCCAATTTCCCAATTTATCCCCTCCCCTTGCCCCCCAGTAACCATAGGTTTGTTTTCTACATCTGTGATTCTGTTTCTGTTTGGTAAATAAGTTCCCTTGTACCTTTTTTTTTTTACATTGATTTTTCACCTGGGATGAACCACCCTTGTATTTCTGGAATATACTTTACTTGGTTATGCTATATAATCATTTCAGTAGTAATGTAAGCTTATTAGAGTGATTAGTCTCTAATGTTCCTCTGTTGATCAGTCAGGCTGCTTTTTGAAATTTTAAATTAAATGTAGTTAGTTTACAATGTTGTGTTATTTTCAGGTGCACAGCAAAGTGAATCGGTTATCAGTTCAGTTCAGTTCAGTTCAGTCGCTCAGTCGTGTCCGACTCTTTGTGACCCCATGAAGCGCAGCACGCCAGGCCTCCCTGTCTATCACCAACTCCCGGAGTTCACTCAGACTCACGTCCACCGAGTACATGCACTTATAACCACTCCTTTTTAGATGCTTTTCCGATATAGGTCATTTCAGAGTACTGAGTAGAGTTCCCTGTACTATACAGCAGGTCCTTATTAGTTTTCTATTTTATATATGATAGTGTGTATAAGTTGATCCCAATTTCCCAATTTATCCCCTCCCCTTGCCCCCCAGTAACCATAGGTTTGTTTTCTACATCTGTGATTCTGTTTCTGTTTGGTAAATAATTTCCCTTGTACCTTTTTTTTTTTTAGATTCCACATACAAGTGATATCACATGGTATTTGTCTTTCTCTAGCTTACTTCACGCAGTATGACAATCTCCAGGTTCATTCATGCTTCTGCAAAAGGCATTATTTCATTTTTTTATGGCTGAGTATTATTAATATTCCATTTGGGGCTTCCCTGGTGGCTCAATGGTGAAGAATCTACCTGCAATGCAAGAGATGTGGTTTTGATCCCTGGATTGGGAAGATCCTCTAGAGGAGGAAATGGCAACCCACTCCAGTAGAAATCCCATGGACAGGGGAGCCTGGTGGGCTAAGTCCATGGGGTCTCAGGAGCTGGACACAACTTAGTGGCTATAGCAACCACAACAAATACTCCACTGTCTATGTATACCACATCCTTTCTATTCGTTCCTTTGTTGAACATTTTGGTTGCTTCCACACCCTGGCTGTTATAAATAGTGCTGCAGTGAATAGGAGGGTACATGCATCCTTTTGAGTTATGGTTTTCTCTGAATACATGCCCAAGAGTGAGATTGCTGGTAATTCTATGTTTAGTTTTTTAAGGATCCTCCATACCATTCTCCGTAATGACTGTACTAATTTACATTCCCATCAGCAGTGTAGAAGGGGTCCCTTTTCTCCGTATACTCTCCAACACTTGTCTGTATACTTTTTATGCCGGCTATTCTGACCAGTATGAGGTGATACCTCATTGCAGCTTTGATTTTCATTTCTCTAATAATTAGCGATGTTGAGCATTTTTTCACATACTTTTTGGCCATCTTTATGTTTCCTTTGGAGAAATGTCTTCTTAGATCTTCTACCCATTTGTTATTGAGCTGCATGAGCTGTTTGTATATTTTGGAGACTAATCTCTTGTTGGTTGCATCACTTACAAATATTTTCTCCCATTCTGTGGGTGGTCTTTTTGCCTTTGCTGTGCAGAAGCTTAAGTTTAATGAGGTCCCATTTACTATTTTTGCTTTTAATTTCATTACTCCAGGATTCAAAAAGGTATTGCTTCAAGTTATGTCCAGGTGTGTTCTGCTTATGTTTTCCTCTAAGAGTTTTATAAAATCTGGTTATACATTTAGGTGATACACATTTCACTTGTCTCAAACCTACTGTGAATCTTGAAAGTTTCTCTGAGGACTCAGGATCCTAACTAAATCTCCATCAGTCATACTAAATTTCTCTTAGTTGTCTCCCTACCTCCTTGACTACTAAGTTGGTTACATTTTCGAGGACTGTGGGTGAAGGGATGCTGGCTGTTGCTGAAGGCCCTCTTAGAGGTGACTTCCAACTGCATTTCCAGATTTGAGTCCAGTTCTCTTTAAGATTCACAAACTGACTTTCTGACAGCATATAAAGATGAGCTTACTCTTGGTAATAGACTCATACTGTTAAAAATCAGAGAGACTTACAGAACTTTTAATGGACTTGCTGGCTCATAAGGATGTAAGTATTCATTCTGAGTAGTTACAGCTGAAGAGTTTTCCAAAGAAGTTGTGCAAGACACAGTCAGTATCCAGCTGGCTACTGCATATCCTCATGAACATTGACTATTGTCAGGCTTTTAATGTTTCCCATTCTGTAGTGTTGTGTTGTGATTAAAGTTTTCATTTCCCCAATAATTAAAAAAGTGTATTGGCCATTTAGATATCTTTCTGTTCAAATTACTTGTTCATTTTAAATTTGGATTTTCTGCTTTTTTTTCTCTTTTATTTTTAGGAGTTTTTCATATATTCTGAATGAATCCTTTGGCAGGAAAGTGTACTGCAAAGACTTCTTCCCATCACGTCACTTGCTTTTGATTTATCTTAACTATCTTTTCATAAACAGAAAATCCTAATTTTAATGTATGGTGGTGTCAGCTAAAAATTGTCCCTTGCCATCTGTCTCTACAAAGATTAGATCACTAATCACTGTAGTCACTGACCTTCAATATACCTGCAAAGAGATCAGGAATGAGGTACTCTGTCCTCTGGGAAAAACTGGCAGAACAGATCTTCAGAAGTCAGATATTTTCAGGAACTGATTTTACGAGCCCAATCCTTGCATCTCCTCATATCTAGTGAAGTGAAGTAAAGTCGCTCAGTCGTGTCCGACTCTTTGCGGCCCCGTGGACTGTAGCCTACCACACTCCTCCGTCCGTGGGATTTTCCAGGCAAGAATACTGGAGTGGGTTACCATTTCCTTCTCCAGAGCATCTTCCCGACCCAGGGATTGAACTCAGGTCTCCCACATTGTAAGCAGACACTTTACCGTCTGAGCCACCAGGGAAGTCCTCCTCATATCTCGAAAAGCACTAAATCCCTTCAAGGTAACATCAGCTCCTCGTGACTAGCAGAAAACTTTTGCAAAGTACTTGATCAAATGAACTCTCCCTTCAGCAAAATAACGTATAGGTTGACCTCTACCCTCCACCACTGCCCACCGCGCACCAGCCCCANCCAGGATCCACTGTCCCTGGAATTCTCCAGGCAAGAATACTGCTGTGGATTGCTGTTCCCTTCTCCAAGGGATCCTCCCAACCCGGGGATTGAACCCAGACCTCCTGCATTGGAGGCAGATTCTTTATGGTCTGAGCGACCAGGGAAGTATGTGTTTGTGTGTGTGTGTGTATGTAAAAGAGTCTATTCTATTCAGGAAGAAAACTAGCAATAGCTGTACCAATCAAGAAGACTGAAATAAAACAACATAGCTAACTTGTTCAACAGCAGAGAGAAGCAGGACTTCTTTAGGCCACTGTTTTTTCATTGTCACTTTTATGAATGTGGGTTCCAAATAAGTTCACTTGGGACTTAGTAAGTGTCTCAGTAAGCAAACAAGGCTTTAAAGAAAAAGAAAAGGAATCTTTTCTACTGACTCACTGCACAACCTTCAGTGAGTTATTTCCACATCACCTCTGTTACCTCCAATATAAACTAGAAATCATATTAATCAGTTTTCTCCCAGAGCTTTCATAAGTCTTGAAAAGCATTTTAAAATTAAAGTAAAATAAAATAACTAAGTCTAATAGTCAGAACATGTAACCTGAGCTTCTGAGGAATCCCCAGGCCTTATAATGACCAAAGCAAACCAACTAGACTTCAGAATGCACACAAAGGTAACTGTTCAAAGGCAATAAATGATTAAAAAAAAGTCGTGGCAGAATGTGTGGGAATCAGAAGGAAAATAAGGAAAAAATGCCTTGCATTGATAAATATCATTAAATTAATTAGATAATGTCTTTGGCTTACTCCTTGGTTATTGAACAGATTTTTAATCTAATGGCTCATTAGCCATCTAATACCTAACATAGATCCTGAGTTTTTAGCTCATAATTTGTTCCATCATATGAAATATTTATTATTTTTTATATTGCACTAGTTATAAGTACACTTATATGTCTCTATTACACTAGAGCTCTTCTTAATGGTAAACATTATGACACTTTAATACTTACTCTGCATAAAACCATGGGATTTTCCAGGCAAGAGTACTGTAGTGGGTTGCCATTGCCTTCTCCATAAATCACATATATACTGACATTTCACCCAGCCTCTTTGGAGCAGTTTCTCAGAACTATCTCAGGTGCTGTTCCTGGGCTACCGTCCTCACTTTGCCCCAAATAAAACTCACCTTGAAACTCTTACAATGTGCATTTTTTAAAAGTCCGCATACTATTGAAACTGAGGCCCCCTAAAGCTGAGTTCTTCTGCCAAGTTTATGATTAACCTTACTCTACCCAAAATGTTATTCCCTTTCTTGTCTAGCACCTGTTCCCTCAAGGTTGAGGAGTATCAAAGAAAAGTGGAAGAGGCTGAAACTGAGCAGACCCCTTTGGGGCCCTCCTAGACACAAAGTGGTTTCATGCCCCTCATTTCTTATCTGTAGGAAAAAAGGCTTTCCGCCTCCTAGACCTTCCCTGAGTTCCCTAAGAGCATAATCAAATAGTTACTAACTAGGGGAGTGAGGAAATGCAAAAAGAAGCAAGAGTGCAGTGTGGGGCAGGGTCCTGGTTCCCCCTCAATGCGTATACATATGTGTCTAGGTTCTTCTATAGGAATTAGCCATGCCCTCTACCCAGATTATTGTTGTCGTTCACTCAGTCATGTCTATTTGCGACCCCATGGACTGCAGCATGCCAGGCCTCCCTGTCCTTCACCATCTCCCGGAGCTTGCTCAAACTCTTGTTTGGTGATGCCATCCAACCAGCTCATCCTCTGTCATCCCTTTCTCCTCCTGCCTTCAATCTTTCCCAGCATCAGGGTCTTTTCTAATGAGTTGACTCTTCGCATTGGGTGGTCAAAGTATTGAAGCTTCAGCATCAGTCATTCCAAAGAATATTCCGGGTTTATTTCCTTTAGGATTGACTGGTTTGATCTTTTTGCTGTCCAAAGGACTCTCAAGAGTCTTCTCCAACACCAGAAAGTTTTATGGCATCTATTCTTCAGCTCTCAACCTTCTTCATGGTCCAGCTCTCACATCTGTACATGACTACTGGGAAAACCATAGCTTTGACTATACAGACCTTTGTCAGCAAAGTAATGTCCCCACCCAGGTGGAAGATAGTAACTTCAGTCTGAGCACAAGCATATGGAGCCAGACTGGTTGGAACTAGATGACTGATGATTGTGATTCCTGGAACTCCAGCCTGTTACCTCACCACCAACCAAATCAGAGGAAGTTTACACCCCTGCCACCCTTCTCTCAAATTTTTCCTATAAAAACTCTTCCTTGAAAAGTATTGGGGAATCTGGGCTTTTTGAACACAAGCCACTCATTCTCTTTGCTTGGCCCTTACAACAAACCTTTTTCTGCACACCAAACTCTGATGTTTTGGTTTGTTTGGCCTCTGTGTATATTGAGCACACAAACTAGGGTTTGACAGCACTACTAAGTTTGTGAGTAAGATAAAGAAAGGATCAACTTTTGTTTTTATTTTATATATATTTTATATATAAAAATATGTTTTATTATATATATTATATATAATATATAATATGTATGTATCCATATATAATATACATATTATATGTATATATAATATATATGTATATTATATATATATATAATCAGTACACTTTTAAAGAGGAGGGTTTAACCAGTATACTATTAAAGAGGAGAGTTTTTTTTTAAGGTAAAATTATGACTGCCATATAGATATAAAATGCACAGATTTTAAATTACTTAGATTTAATTACTTAAATTACTTAGACTCAGATTTTAAATTGCTTAGTGAAGGAACAAGCAAAAAGTTACAAATGATGCAAAAGACATGAAATGAATTTACAAACAGATTCAGAACTGGTTTTTGTGGTGGGGGCTGGCTGGGGGGAAATCAATTGTTCCTCCATCAGACAATTTATTTGCAAATCTACAGAAAAGAATAATTTGCATTGTTTTTAGCTGTCTACTGATATTTAAACTTACAAACTTTTAAAATAGCTGAAAGATAATGAAATGGTCATAGGCTCAGTAGGGAGGCCAGAGGTCTCCTAGCGGCAGGAGGAAATAACTGCAAGCGGCAGACCCCTTTTTCCCTCTTCTAATCCTGTGTTATCCTGGCACCACCGGGTTCCACCTGAACTTAACTTGATCTCAGACTTGCGCTAACCAATGCGCTTTTCTCAGGGAAGTGTTTTCTTAAGCTATGTTATTTGCTCGGAAATCTGCCTTTCTTCAAGATTCATGTCAATTGAGTCGTGACCCGGGATGACTCACCTTGAACCAATGGTATCTCAAAGTGCATGTTGTGGGTGAGGGGCCTGGTGCAGTCTCTCAGTTTTGAGGCATTTCCTTTCTCTAATTAGCAGCTTGCTAATAGGTATAAAACTCCTTACTAAAAACTAGCAAAAGGGCACTCTTTCTGTCCCATTCTGATGTCTAGGTCAGAAGCGTTCTCTATCTTTTTTATACTTTAATAAAACTTTATTATACAAAGAGCTCTGAATGATCAAGGCTTATCTCTGGCCCTGGATCAAATTCCTCTCCTCCAGAGGCCATGAATCCCTCGGTCATTCACAGCTTGCAGCAGCAGCCTTTCAATAGCTTATAGACTCAGATGACCTGGAAGGGCTTGCTCTAGACACATAGTTTTCTCCTGCAGACAGCAAATAATCTTTTGGTTCATTCCACAGTCTTTTACACCACTTAAGAGTTCTCAGTATGTACATTGTACTTCAATTGTTTAAAAGTTAATTTAAAAATAAAATTAAAGCATGGAGAATACAGAGATCAACTGTTCCCCAAGATTTCTCTAAATTCCTGAGAATTCTTCACTGAACAGCCTTCTTTAAAAGCTTCAACCTCTCGTAACAGGGAAAAACAGAATCTGACTCCATGTTGGATCTGTTTGTTTTACTTTAAACCTTTGCTTTCCATTGCTTTTGTTTTATAGTCTCTGAAAGCATGCTGTCTATAACTCTAAGCATACATAATGGCCTGCCTCAGGGAACCCTGCCCCTCTGCCTGAACGTTAAACTGAAGTGCGTTTGTTCAGCTCACAGCTCACAGGGAGACATTCTGATCCTGCCCACCTGTAAAAGTCTGCAGAAAAAGAAAAAAAAAATTAGCATATCTCCTCCATGATGCTGGACATTCCAGGAGATATTTGCAAGACTAATGGCCATTTTACTTTACTTCCTTACCTCGTCCCCATCTCTGTTCTAGAAAAGAAACTGGCATCCAGACCCTGATAAGATGGTACTCTAGGACACATCTTCTCAGATGCTTGGCTTTCCAAATAAAGTCATTATTCCTTGCCTCAACAACTTTTCTCACAATTGTTAGCCTGTTGTGTGGCAAGCAGACCAAATTTAGATTCAGTAACACTCTTGCCACATGGCTGGCCTCCGTCTTACTTCCTTTTTCCCAGTTTCCTCTCCAGAGACTAACTACCTGGAATTTGGCATTTTCCAAGATTTACCAAGAATATAACATGTATCTGCTTTTCAGGTCTAAAATGTTGCTGGTGTGTCCTTGCCTGATTTTCCCTGACTTTGTGAGTTAACTTTTCAAATAATACCTTAATTTTGGCTTTACTAGTTTTCAGAAGTGGAGAAGGAAATGGCAACCCACTCCAGTATTTTTGCCTGGAGAATCCTATGGACAGAGAAACTTGGCTCCCCACAGTCTCTGGGGTCGGAAGAGTTGGACACAACTTAGCGACTAAACCACCAGGTTTCAAAAGGGAACAAAATTTGGTATATTATCAAAGATAAAAATTTTATCCCTCCTGTTAAAAAAAAAAAGCTGTTAATGGTAACAGAGGATGAGATGGTTGGATGGCATTATTGACTCAATGGACTGTGAGTTTGAGCAACTCTGGGAGATAGTGAAGGACAGGGAAGCCTGGCATGCTGCAATCCACGGGGTCACAAAGAGTCGGACTTGACTGAGCGACTGAACAACAATAAAGAACAGTAAGTCAGAGTTTGTTCAAGGGGTGGGCATTGTGATTGGGTACAGGGATCACTGCAATGGAATCTAGCAGTGGGGAAGAAGGATTGGGATCAACTCCATACACAGCATGAACAAGTAGGAATTTTTTGCTAAGGAACCAAGTTAAGTGGTGGGTGGTCAGAGAATAGAAAATTCCTAACAGGAGGAAATGTCAGGGGTAGGGGAAGCCCAACGTAACAGAATATTTACTGAAAGCAGACATCACCTGAGGCATGGTAGAGGAGGAATCCCCAGATTAGCTCAGTTGGTAAAGAATCTGCCTGCAGTGCAGGAGACCCCAGTTCAATCCCTGGGTTGGGAAGATCCACTGGAGAAGGAAATGGCAACCTATTCCAGTATTCTTGCCTAGAGGATCCCATGGACAGAGGAGCCTGGCGGGCTACAGTCCATGGGGTCGCAAGAGTCAGACACGACTAAACCACCACCAGCAGCACCACCACTAAGAGTGATAAGATATGCGGGAGGGAGGATTTTGGCTACACTAGTTTAGTAGGCTTCTTGCCAAAATTTGACAATGCAGAGACAAAAATGAGAACCCATCAGTTGAGGCCTAGCTGAAAATGAGCTCAGAGGAGCCTGATTAGAGTGTGACAAGCCTAACCTCTAAATATTATCTTTTTAAAAGGTTTCTGGTCTTTTTGGTGTTGTTAAACTGGGGTAGCTGCTGCTGCTAAGTCACTTCAGTCGTGTCTGACTCTGTGTGACCCCATAGACAGCAGCCCACCAGGCTCCCCCGCCCCTGGGATTCTCCAGGCAAGAACACTGGAGTGGGTTGCCATTTCCTTCTCCAAAACTGGGGTAGAGTTGCTTTATGATGTTGTGTTAGTTTCTGCTGTATAGCAAAGTGATTCAGTTACAAATATACATATATCCCCCTTCTTTTAGATTTCCTTCCCACCTAGGTCACCACAGAGCACTGAATAGAGTTCCCTGTGTTATAAAGTAAGTTCTTGTTCAGTTCAGTTCTATCACTCAGTATTGTTTGACTTTTTGCGAATCCATGGACTGCAGCACTCCAGGCTTCCCTATCCATCACCAACTCCCAGAGCTTCCTCAAACTCATGTCCGTCGAGTCAGTGATGCCATCCAACCATCTCATCCTCTGTCGTCCCCTTCTCCTCCTGCCCCCAATCCCTCCCAGCATCAGAGTCTTTTCCAATGAGTCAGTTCTTCACATCAGGTGGCCAAAGTACTGGAGCTTCAGCTTCAGCCTCAGTCCTTCCAATGAATATTCAGCACTGATCTCCTTTAGGATAGACTGGTTGGACCTCCTTGCAGTTCAAGGGACTCTCAAGAGTCTTCTCCAGCACCACAGTTCAAAAGCATCAATTCTTTGGTGCTCAGCTTTCTATATAGTCCAACTCTCACATCCATACATGACTACTGGAGAAACCAAAGCTTTGACTAGACAGACCTTTGTCGGCAAGTAATGTCTCTGCTTTTTAATATGCTGTCTAGGTTGGTCATGGCTTTTCATCCAAGGAGCAAGCATCTTTTAATTTCATGGCTGCAGTCACCATCTTCAGTGATCTTGGAGCCCCCCAAAATAAAGTCTGTCACTGTTTCCATTGTTTCCCCATCTATTTGCCATTAAGTGATGGGCCCGGATGCCATGATGTTTGTTTTCTGAATGTTTAGTTTTAAGCCAACTTTTTCACTCTTCTCTTTCATTTTCATCAAAGACTCTTTAGTTCTTCTTCACTTTCTGCCATAACGGTGGTATCATCTGTGTATCTAAGGTTATTGATATTTCTCCTGGCAATCTTGATTCCAGCTTGTGCTTCATCCAGCCCAACATTTCACATGATGTACTCTGCATAGAAGTTAAATAAGAAAAGTGACAATATACAGCCTTGACATACTCCTTTCCCAATTTGGAACCAGTGGACATGGAACAATGGTATGCCATGTTTGGTTTTAATTGTTGCTTCTTGACCTGCATATAGATTTCTCAGGAGGCAGGGGAGGTGGTCTGGTATTCCCATCTCTTGAAGAATTTTCCACAGTTTGTTGTGATGCACACAGTCATCACAACACTTTGCTTTGGCATAGTCAATAAAGCAGAAGTAGATGTTTTTCTGGAACTCTCTTGCTTTTTCAATGATCCAGTGGATGTCGGCAGTTTGATCTCTGGTTCTTCTCCTTTTCTAAATCTAGCTTGAACATCTGGAAGTTCACGGTTCACGTACTGTTGAACCCTGGCTTGGAGAATTTTGAGCATTATTTTGCTAGCATTGAATGAGTGCAATTGTGTGGTAGTTTGAGCATTCTTTGACATTGCCCTTCTTTGGGATTGCAAAGGAAACTGACCTTTTCCAGTCCTGTGGCCACTGCTGAGTTTTCCAAATTTGTTGGCATATTGAGTGTATCACTTTAACAGCATCATCTTTTAGGATTTGAAATAGCTCAACTGGAATTCCATCACCTCCACTAGCTCTGTTCATAGTGATGCTTCCTAAGGCTGAATTGACTTCGCATTCCAGGATGTCTGGTTCTAGGTGAATGATCATACCATCATGGTTATCTGGGTCATGAAGATCCTTTTTGTATATTTCTTCTGTGCATTCTTGTCACCTCTTCTTAATATCTTCTGCTTCTGTTAGGTCCGTACCACTTCTGTCCTTTGTTGTGCCCATCTTTGTATGGCCGTGGGCTGCAGCAATGTATGGGAGTCCCTGGAGCCAGCACATGGTGGCTGGGAAAGACCTAGCCATGGGTCTCTGGCACCCCAGTGGCTTCGGAGCACGAGTGGAGGGCTGCACACTTCGGGTCATCCAGAGGACCCAAGACATGGTGGCTACTAACCAACTCTTTCCACATAAATGGACACTTCTTTATAAATGTGGACTCCTATAAGGGCAGTGAGCATCACAACTTCCCTTGAATTTGATCTGGATTTAAATAATTTCTTATGTGCTATCACAAGATGGAGGAGTAGAAGGTTCTCATTAGGTATCTATGTTATACACAGTAGTGTATATATGTGAACACCAATCTCCCAGTTCCTCCTACTGTCCTTCCCCTTTGATATCCATAAATTTGTTTTCTAGTTTCTGGTCTTTTAAAAAATCTCTCTTTGCATTGTTGTCAAAGAATGTGATATTTATGAAACCAATTCTTTGAAATGTGTTGAGACTACTTTTGTAGACTAACACGAAGTCATTTTTCATAACTGTGTGATTAAAAATGTGTTTTCATTACTTTGGGCATGCAACATTCTTTATGTTCATCAGTTAAATCAAAGTTGGTTAATTTCACTCTTTGGATATTATATATCTTTAGTGATTTTGGTGAGTGTTTGGGGGGTAGATTTTCCTATCAATTACTAAAAAAGATAGTTTAAAAATAACTCAGTGAATTTGTCAGTTCTCTTTGTTGTTCTGTCAATTGTTGCTGTATTTATTTTGAAACTCCATTATTAAATATATGGAAGTTTCTGCTGCTGCTGGTAAGTCACGTCAGTCGTGTCCTACTCTGTGCGACCCCATAGACGGCAGCCCATCAGGCTCCTCCATCTCTGGGATTCTCCAGGCAAGAACATTGGAGTGGGTATGAAAGTTTGTGAATATTTTCTTTTCCTGATGAAGTAACTCTTTTATTGTTATGCAATTACCTTCTCTACCTCTAGCGATATTTTTTGGTTTAATTTCTGTGTGTGTGTGTGTGTGTGTGCGCGTGCGCACGTGCACGCGTGTGCACACAAGCGCATTAGTACACACACACACACACACATTAACTTTAGGGGGTTAATATTTGCCAGGTATATCTTTTGCTAGTTTTCCACTTTCAAAGTTTGTGTATCCTTATGTTTTAACATGTAGCTTAGATTTATAAGAATGTAAGTCTGACAGTATTTTTCTTTCCATTGGAAGTTCAGTTCATATAGTAATTACTAATATATATAAATACAGTAATTATATTTATAGTATATACTATATGTATTTATAGTATATATAAGAGTAGCTGAACTTTAAGTTAAATATGACATTTAATCATTTTACTTTTTATCATTGTATCAAACCATATTGAAATCATATACTAGATGTAAATGGTTATTTGATAGTATCAATCCATTTGAATCCATTTTAGATATTTTAAAATAAAAGGAAATAATCCCACCCCAAAAGAACTAAGACAATATGTCCTTCTTTTCCCTCCTTTCCCCCAGTAAAGTACTGCTATCCTGGGCTTATCTTCCCTATATATGTATTTATAGTATATATACTACATATATACTATATATTTATAGTAATATATAAATAGAGTAATTACTAATAGACTTGGATTTATTGCTGTCCTATTCTTATGTGTTTTTTATTTATCTGAATTTTTATATTAGTGGATTGTTGAGTTTGAAGGAAGGTTGGTTTCTTTTGTTCCTTCTCCCTGTTCCCATTCTACATTCTCTGTCTGCTTTTTTTTTTGAAACTGCACACTCTGTTATGGGTTTTATCAAGGGCCATTTCTCTACCAGACCATGAAAGAATGACTCTGTAGCTCTGAAGCAACTGTTTGATTCAAGGTATTTGAATTAAAAAAAAAAAAAATATATATATATATATATATATATAGTGGTAGAGTTTTACTTTTTTGCCATCTGGGTTACCTTCACTTGATTAAATGAACTGTGAAGATTTTCATGTTTTTCAATATGATACCCTGTGAGTCTCCTGGGCACAGAGAATTTCTGTGTCCCCTGTTTCTTTGATTATAAGGAAAAACCTTCATTCAGGCTCCCTTCATAAGGTCACTTCCCTGAGTTCCAATGGGCAGATTCAAGCAATTGTTAATTAGGGAAGGAAGAGGATGAGAGACCAGGGGAAACAAACAGTCAAGAGCAGCCTTGTGCTTCCCCATCAACAGTTACACACAATAATGTCTTTGAGCTATTTCACAGATACTGAAATCCCCTCCAGGTGGGAGAAGTTAATGATTAGTGATGATACACTGACCACAAGGATGTAGACCCCAGACCAACTGGACCTGAAGCTTGATGATAACTTCTACTCATCTCACCATCCACCCATTGGAAGAATGTCCATGGACTGATCATGCCCTCTTTGAATAATTACTATAAAACTTCTTACTATCTTCCCCATGTTGGGACACATGGTTTTGAGGGCATGACACATTCCACTGTGTCTCCCTTTGCCTGGAAAAGCAATGAAGCTATCCTTTCTATTTCACCCAGAACTTTGTCTCTGAGATTTGATTTGGCACTGATGTACGGAGAAGCTGAACTTTCAGCATCAAATATTATGATATGTAGAGTTCAAACAGCTCTCAAGAGAAACAGTTGAGCACTGGTAAACACAGTGAAGACATATGTTATTCAGTAGTACTGCAATAGGGGTTTCAGTAAAACGGAACTCAACTCCCAATACAGCAAAGACAGCTGGGGATTTACAGCTCCAACAAGCAGGGTAAAAGGAGTCAGTGGATGGAAAATCACCAAAAAGCACACAGCAAGTTTAGGGATTCTTGCTAAAAGCAGGCCAAGAACTTAGACATTAAGAGTAGGGTATGAAGGATTTGATCAGATATCAGGAATAGGTGATTGTACCTAAATTAGCAATATTTTTGCTCAAACTGGGCTCCACAAGCCAAGGACAGGGCTCAAGGTGGAAGCCTAGTAGAAAAGAAGGCTCAAAGGAATCTTCCTGAAGTTTGATAAAGGGTTAAGTCTTTGTCACATCAACAGAATGAGGCATATGAAGCTAGCAGTTATTTTTAGAAAACCAAATATTACAGTCTAAGCCACCATGTTGATCTGACCCAAATGTCATATACTTCTCTGGATTCCAGTGGCAGATCCAGCTTAACTGACTACGCTGCCCACAAATTAAACTGGAGATTTTGTCTGCATTTTATACAGCTGCTTTCTATACTGTAGAATTCTATAGAAGGCTCCTCTGCCTATGGGATTTCTCAGGCAAAAATACTGGAGAGGGTTGCCATTTCCTTTTCCAGGGGATTTTCTTGACCCAGGAAAGGAAGATATTCAAACCCAGGTCTCCTGCATTGCAGCAGATTCTTTACCCACTGAGCCATCAGGGAAGCCCTTCGAGACAGCAGGGGTCCCCAACCACTGGGCCATGGACCAGCAGAGTCTGTGGCCTGTTAGGAGCCAGGCCACACAGCAGAGGTGAGCAGTGGACAAGTGAGTGAAGCTTAATCTGTACTTACAGCTGCTCTTCACTGCTTGCATTACTGAGGTCTACCTCCTGTCAGATCACCGGTGGCATTAGATTCTCATAAGCGTGCAAAGCCTATTGTGAACTGTGCATATGAGGGATCCAGGTTGCTCCCTCCTTATGAGAATCTAATGCCTGATGATCTGATCACCACTAAAGTGGTGATGAGTGGCTTAGCACTGAGGAGTGGCTGCGAATACAGATTAGCAGTAGCAGAGAGGTGTGACTCTGAGACCATAATAAACCAACTGCTTACAGACTCATCAAAACCCTATCAGTGAGTGGCAAGTGAAATTTAAGCTGCATTTGGTGGCAGGTTTTAACTCAGAATCTGACACCTATTTTAGTCCATGTGTGGCCAGCTCATTATTTTATTTACCGCTTGCATCCGTGCCTTTGTCTGGCACTGCACGCTTGTCTCAGTCACAGGTTTGGTAAGCCCGTAAGCTAACACTAGCCAAAATGAGTAAAAACCAAATGTTACTGGAGAGCTTCTTTGAAAAAGGGGGAAAGACCCAATGGTGAGACAGCAGAAGACTCTAAGACTTCCAAAGGAAAGTTGCATCCTTTTTTTTTAGTACTTGTATTTCTACATTTAAAAAAAATTAGTTAATTTTAATTGAAGGATGATTACAATATTGTGGTGGGTTTTGCTATACATCAAAATGAATCAGCCACAGGTACACGTGTGTCCCTCCATCCTGAGCCCCCACAACCTGCCTCCCCACCCCTTCCCTCTGGGTTGTCCCAGAACACTGACTTCGAGCGCCTTGCTTCATGCATTGAACTCGCACTGGTCATCTATTTTACATATGGTAACGTACGTATTTCAAGGCTATGCTCTCAAATCATCCCACCCTTACCTTTCCTCACAGAGTCCAAAAGTCTGATTTTTACATCTGTGTGTCTTTTGCTGCCTTGCATATAGAATTGTTGTTACCATCTTTCTAAATTCCATATACATGTGTTAGTATACAATATTGGTGTTTCTCTTTCAGACTGACTTCACTCTGTATAATAAGCTCCAGTTTCAGCCATCTCATTAGAACTGACTCAAATGAGTTCTTTTTTTTAATAGCTGAGTAATATTCTATTCTGTATGTGCACCACAACTTCCTTATGCATTTGTCTGCCAACAGACATCTAGGTTGCTTCCATGTCCTAGCTATTGTAAACAGTGCTGGAAAGCTGCATTAAAAAAAAAAAAAAAGTTCTACTTATGTGTTGTTGCAGCAGGTGATTTATACTCTCCAAGCCTACTTTGTATAGTATGTGGTAACTGGCTATCCAATGAAGCTGTGAAACCTTCCAAACTGCTTCACCACAGTGAGACCAGGCACCCGGCTTTAAAAGACAAGTCTTCGGAGTTTTTCAAGAGAAAAGTAAAAATGTGAACATGAAGAACAGAAGCAGTTACTGAAGGCCACCATGTCATCAGCTATGTCTGTACTGAGAGGATCACTTGTAGTGGCAAACGGCATTGCTAAGTCTAAGAAGTCCTTTACTGTTTGTGAAGAGTTGATCCTGTCTGCTGCTAAAGTTCGTCATGAACTTTGAGGAGAGGCTGCAGTGCAAAAGGTGGTACGTGTTCCTCTTTTAGCTAGCACCATAATTAGACAAAAGGATGAAACAGCAGAGGATACTGAGGCACAGTTGTTAGAGAGGATTAATGAGTCATTATGGTATGCAGTCCAGGTTGATGAGTCTACTGATGTTGACAACAAGACAAGTGCATGTTTTTGTGTGTTATTTTTCAGGAGGATGTGCATGAAGATATGTTGTGAGCACTTTCTTTGGCAATCAACACCACCGCTGCAGAACGATTCAAGTCTTTGAATGATTACGTATCAGGGAAACTGCACTAGTCATTTTGTGTTGGTATGTGCACAGATGGGAGTGACTACCATGACTAGATGGCTTTCTGGTTTCATGACTCAAAGAGGTTGCTTCTGCATGTGAGTCTATGGACTGTGTCATCCATAGAGAAATGCCGATTAGCCAAAAAATGTCACCTGAACTTAACAACGTTTTAAAATTATCAACCTCATTAATGTACACACCCTTAACTCAGGTCTGTTCACGAACCTCTGTGAGGAGATGGAAACAGAGCACACATCTCTAATACAGAATGAGATGACTTTCTAAAGGCACATCACTGGCCAGAATTTTTGAGCTAAAAGAGCTGTTTCAGAGATTTCTTTTAGAAAAAGTCATTACTGGTAGCGTATTTCAGTGACAGAGAATGGGTCGAAAAACTTGCTTATTTGTGTGACATATTTAACCTGCTCATCGAACTACAACTCTCACTTCAGGGGAGCGTGACAGCTGTGTTAGGGTCAGCAGATAAATTGACCGCATTCAAAGCCAAACTGGGATGATGGGGATGATGAATGAACATTGGGATTTTTGACTTGTTTCTAACGTTAACAGAGATCTTGAAAGAGAGAACCAGGGCCTTCTTTCTCCTAGTTGGTGCATGATCACCTATCTCAGCTTTCAGAAGTTTGTGATGAGTATTACTTCCTAATCACAAAAGGCCCCTGAACTGGGAAGGAATGGATCAGTGACCCATCTCTGAATCAATTTTGTCTGTGTTAGAAGAGGATCAATTGCTCGAGGTTGCAAATGGCTGTGGTCTTGAAAGTATGTTTGGGACAACTTCCGATCTCCATACATTCTGGATTAAAATTAAGGCAGAATGTCCTGAGACTGCCACAGGAGCACAGAAAAGCCTGCTTCCATTTCCAACATCATCTCTTCGCAAAGTAGGGTTTTCTTCACTGGCAGCAACCGAAGCAAGATTACCGAGACTGGGCACAAGTTCAGGTGGTAGTCTCCCATCATCCCCAGATGGGACTATCTAGTTTGCAGGAAAACAAGCTCAGGGCTCCCACTGACTCTGCATTATGGTGAGTTTTATAATTATTTCACGATATATCACAATGTAATAGTGGTAGAAATAAAAAGGGCACAACAAATGTAATACACTTGAATCATCGCGAAACCATCTCCCCTCTCCTCGTTCGTGAAAAAACGCCTCTGGTTTGCTAACCTCCAATCCACCCTTTCTTCCTACAACTTTGCAAGGGACTCCTCTAGGCTCCTTTTATTTCAGAAAAGGAAAAGTGAGGCTTAGCAAAGGATGGCTGTCCCTTCTCCCCTACCCATGGGTTAGGAATCCGGAAGCTCAGATGAGGGGCTTCTTCAGGGTTGCGGGGGTAAGGCCACCGCGCCGTTGACTCCTCGCTTGACAAACCACAAGCCCACCAGCATTAAGGTGCCGTTCTGGGGGCCACCGCTTTCTTTCCCAGTGGAGTCGCCCCGCCCCGCTGCGGCCCGCGTCTGCGCGTTCCTACGCCCTCGCCACGCCCCCTCCGAAGCTTTGTGGGAAATGTAGTCCGACTTCCGGGGGTGGCGGTGCCGCGAGGGGCGTCATCGGGCCGCAGGCTGCCTCGGCTCCTTCTGGGAGAGGGTGAGTGAGGGGGCCGCGGCGGGGGGCGCCCGCTCCGGAGGGTGAGCGGGGCCTGGGCGGGAGGCGTCCCGCGCAGCCAGGCGAGGCCCCTGAGGGTGGGGCGGGCTGCCGCTGGGCCGCGACCTCTCTGACCCCGCGCCGCGCCGGGCTTTTAACTCCAGGTGTGCCTCCTCGCGCCCTGGGAGCCCAGCCGCTGAGAACACCGCGAGCCGAGCGGCCGGGCGCGGCTGGCTCTTCGACCACCTCTCCCCCGGGCGGCGAGGGCAGAGAGCTCGGCTCGGGCCCCGCGGAGGGGCAAGTGGGGCCGAAGCCTCTGGAAGTCGCTCGGACCCTGGGTTCCTCCCCGTCGCGAGCTGTCCCCGGGATCCGCCAGGAAAGTCTCGGGGGATTCTCGACCAAGGCGCGGGTCTCGGGGCTCCAGCTCCGGCCCTTTCTGTAAACCGCATCTCGGGACCGCCCTCACTGTTTCCGATTCCCTGGGGCGCTGGCGCGGGCCCCGCTTCACTCTCTCCGTAAGAATGGGGAGGGCCATCCTATGCAGCTTTCTACTGAGGGAATCCTTTTCTTTCTTCTTTTAAAGCAGTTTTTTCTCTTACCAAAAATAAAAGAGTTCGCTGTAGGACAACTAGAAGGGTCCAGAGGAGCAAAAAGGGAAAAATCATTTGCAAACGGTCAAAATCTGCATGTCTGTATACATAGAAACGCTTTCTAAACAAATATGTGGATATTAGTATCCTTTTCTCCATTTACTTTAAAAAATGAGTTAGGAAATACATGTGCGCGAATCTTAAGCTCCGTGATTTTTTTTTGATCTGTGCAGTATAACTTAAGATGCGGAATAAAGTTTTTTTTTTAATGTAATATTTTGAAACCATCTACTTACACTAGTTTTTAAGAACAGCTAAGTCAGCTTATTAATGAATATGAGGATAAGTGTGTCCGTGCCATGCTTAATCCTCTCCGTAGGCCTTAGTGTTCTTTCTCGGTTGTTGTGGGCTTTTTTTGATTGATTGTTTAGTATTATAAACAATGAAGGCCATCTGGCTACATTTATCTTTGCATTCTTATCTCATTCTGTAAATCTTCTCAAGTGAAATTTCTAAGTCATACTGTAAAGTTTTTGATACCTTCTGTCCTGTTCTCTCTAGAACGGTATTATAAACATTGCAAGGTAAGGGTACCTTACTGACACACAGTTAAGTCTGAGTGTTACTGTTCTCTAACTTTCTGAGAGGTGCAAACAGTAAGGTGCACCTATTTGCATTTTGAAAGTGAGTGAATATTTTTATGCAATTTGCATTGTTTTTAAATCGTGTGTCCGATACACAAATATATTTTCAATATCTGTGCAGACGTTGCGTTTTTATGTGTTCAGATGTGCAAACCTTCCCTTCATGTTTGGGTCTTTGCCGTCATTGTGAGGGAGTCTTTTATTCCATACGTCACAAGGTATTCATCTGCATTTTCTTCTAGTACTTTAGTTTCACTTTATGTGCAAATTTTTATTTTTTTCCAAGTGGTAAGCTCTTGTTCTGAGTTACTGAATCATTCATCCTTTCTGTGGTGACCCAAGGACGAAAGAGCAGATAAAACCAAGGAGGGTCTTAGAATGCAGGAACAGAAAATCCAGACCCTTATCATCCTTCCTTCCCCCATATTGTAACTGATAATGGGTTTCAGGTCCTCCTGAGCAGTATAGCCTGTCTCCCCTCCTACCCCATAGAGAGGTATTTGCCTTACTCTCCATCCCCCCGCACCGAAAGACCCCATCCCACTCCTTGTACCCTGGGTATAAAAGTGGACTCAGGACCCCTGTTCAAGGTCAGTTCTCCCTTGAGCTGCCCACTGTTCTGACAGCGTCTCCCACTCTAATAAACTTTATTTCCCTCTCATTCTGTCTCATGTCTGGAAATTCTTTTCCAACCCGCGCTTGGACCACGACATTTTTGGTGGCCCGTACAGGGACCTTGGGGCCTCTTCCCCCACCTCTTTTCTTCTTTCTCATAGGGACCTTCTGCAAACAGCCAAGTGCTGTAGAAGCAGCTGAGGAACTCTGGCCAGGGTTACCCCTGGTGTGTTACAAAGGCCCCACTGTGCCCCAGTAATTGCTGCCCGAACGGGTGAGGGTCTCTTTGCCTTCTTTCCAACTGAGAACTAGGCCAACCAATATTGTGTGCATGGGTCAGGCACTTAAAAGCCATTAGGGTGCCTGCCACATGAAGACTCCTGTGTGAGGAAAAGGGGGACACGGAACGGATCAGGCCACAGGGGCATCCGCCCGCAGCAAGACAATTTCCATGTGCCATGTGAGGCACATAGTGATTGAAGGAAAACAGAGACCATTGTCCCCTGGCCACCGCCTCCCCAGTAGGATTATAAGGCAGATTCCTCAGCCTTCTTCCCTGTCACTTTCACTTCTTTCCCTTTCAGTCCAGATTGGTTTATAGGAGCTTAGGTGTTGCTTCTGAGCCATCCCAAGAGTGGCTTCCACGTTTCAGGGAAATCTCCAAACAGTGAGTCACCCGGTTGCTCCCTGGAATCTCTGTACATCCTGGGATCCTCTCTCAGACTCACCCCTTGGCTACATTCTCAGAAACTGGAAAATTTTGACCCTGCAGAAGACCTGGCCCCAATACAAACTGGGGGACCCCCAAAAATATGGCCTCTGAAGGGCACACCAGCTTTTGCCAAAAGCAGGGAAAGGACTCAGAATTTCCTTATGTTCTATTGCCTCCCTGTCTCCTGTCCCCCTCTGTCTCTCTCCATCAGATTTCCTAGATGACCCCTACTTGACCTTTCATATCCACATGACCTCTTGGAAAGGCTTCTGAGGTTCCCTTTGGTCCAGGTTTTTCCCTATATTCAAAAGCCTGAAGGATCAAAAACTCTCCTAACATTCTAAAGCATCCCCTTCTAACTACACTTATCTCTCAGGTGGGGAGGGAACCAAGCTTCCCCCACTCCTGAACATCCTAAAGAATTCCCTTCTAACTACTCTTGTTTCTCAGGATGGGAAAGGACCAAGCCTCCCCCTGCAAATTCCCTTAACCCTTCAGATTCTTCTGATGGGACAAAGACTTCACTTCCCATCAGAGGGACAATCCAAGATTTTTATCAGCTGATCCTCCCCTGATATCAGAGTCAATTTGAGCACTATTTGGTCTATATTTTAGCTATAAAACTATGACTAAGCAACCTACTCCAGTACTCTTGCCTGGAAAGTCCCGTGGATGAAGGAGCCTGGTAGGCTGCAGTCCATGGGGTCGCGAAGAGTCCGACACGACTGAGGGACTTCCCTTTCACTTTTCACTTTCATGCATTGGAGAAGGAAATGGCAACCCACTCCAGTCTTCTTGCCTGGAGAATCCCAGGGACGGGGGAGCCTGGTGGGCTGCCATCTATGGGGTTGCACAGAGTCGGACACGACTGAAGTGACTTAGCAGCGACACAGAAAGGAAAGATAACTTTTTGACGCAGGATGGCCATGATGTTCTATAGACTCTGGAGAAAACTGGTTAAAATGAAATTTTTTCTTGAAAACTGCAAAACCGGTTCTTTTTGCATATGCAATTAAGAACACCTAGCTTATTAAAAGTCCTGCCTAGGGAAAAGCTTGAAGTTAACTCTTTCCATGTCCTTGAAATACACAGCCCACTTTACCTGAGACCTCAGCCTTGGGCAAATTAGAATTTTTAAAAAAGGGGGGTGGAGGGAGGAAATCAAAGAGACATTTTAAATCTCAAGCGGAAAACTGTGATCTCTGTCTGTATTTATGTATGTCTCAGTGTGTGTCTTTTGGGTTTTTTTTTGATAATATTCCTGAAGTTGTAATTGAGTTCTAATTTATTGGCCTAAAGAAAAGTAAGCGCTTACAAATCAAACAATTCTAAATACAAGGGAAATTAACTTAAATGAATTTCAGATTCATGTGAACTGGGAAATATGCAATATTAATTATCTAGTATTAATGTTTGTTTGCTAATCTGATATAGACATATCTAAGAGTTATTAACATTAAGCATAATATTTCCTTTGTGCCTAGGTTTATTGTAAGTTAAATATTGTTATATTGTTGTATCTGTTACAAGTTTATCAACAAGAAAAGTACCTGTAGGAAAAAAAACAAATATGTAAATGAGATATGAGCTTTTAGATAAACTATTAAGAATAATTATACTTTAGAAATGTCTGTCTAAAACAGCAGTCTCTCTAGATTTTGGTAACCTGAATTTCTAGGGTTGTGCTAAACTAAGTGATGGAAGTTTATTGAATAGCTAGGTCATTTCCAAATAAAATAAGATTCTGAAACATTCATTACTGAACACTAACTTCCTCTTACAGAGAAACTAGTGATTTTGGACTTTTATTGAATAATGTTTGACGCCATCCTGAGATGTTCTCTAGAATTTTTTTTTTAGAATTTAAAAACATAAATCACTGGTATTTATGTTCACCAATCTATAGAATGCTAATATAAAGGTCAGTTCTTGGTTGCTTAAGGAAAGTAGGATGTGTGTTTTCAGTAAAGAAGATATGAGGAATGAAATTACATTTTATGAAGGGAAAAGGAAGTAGGTCTGACTTACTGGTGACTGTTTCACAATGGGAGAACAAAGTAATGGGTACAGAAAGTGATAAGAAGGTTTTATGGAAAGTGGACCCCAAGGGAAGAGTTTTGTTTTCTTGAGATGTTGAACTGCCTTTGATAATGGATTTAAGTTTCTTTATCCCTGAAGTGATCTGTTCTATGTTTACCTTTGAAATCTTTTGTTAACTTTGGCTAAGTGAATAACTGTTGTTTCACTGACTTATATGATCCTATCTGACTGAGTGTTATAAACCCTTTTGATATTTATTGAAAACACTTCCTAAATCATTTGACTTCTAGCTAACTTTGGGATGCTTCAGAGGGCCCCTGAGACATCCCAAAGAGAGATATTAAACTACGTGAGTTCATTTGACATGTTAAATTACATGGGAAATACTGCTAGAAGAGTGATGAATCATGTCAGGTTATATTGTATAGTTGATGTTACTAATATAGATACCCTAGAAATTAAGTGAAATTTATGAAAATCTGATGTGTCCTGATAAAATGTCATTATAATTCTAGTTATCATGTTAAAGTGTTACAAGTCACAGCAATGACCAGGCTACACTGTCAATTGCAATTTAATCAGATTTTAAACATGCCTTCTATGGTTTCACCCTGATGCCTTTGCAAGAATACTGCTACTTTAGGATTTATGGAAAAGACTTTTCTAAGATTAAGCGATAAACAAATTTTGTTTGTTATCTGGTAAAACTGGTAACAGACTGGAATTTAGTCTACTCTCTATGTTAAGAGAACACAGTTTTCCTAGAAGGAAGTTTTTGATAACAGATTATCAATTTATTTGCCTTTAAGTGGTTTATATTTGTTTTTAAAATCTTTTGTTACTTTGGTAAAGTAAATAAACATTATTTAAGATTACGGTGCATGTAGACAAAGCTCATTCTGCTTCTACAAAATATAAGCCCTCACGGTTAGACTTTTGCTATCCTGATGTCCTTAAAACATGGCAACAGTCTGCTCCTAAATTGGGGGATTAAAAATCGGTGAACAGTAGCTGTAAGTCAAAGAGTCAGGGCTACGGGAAGTCCAAGACGGCCTCTTGGCTTTTCCCGGCTCCCTGACAAGTCTCATTTTTATTTGATGGGTTAAAGCCTTCCCTGCCTACAGGGTTAATGCCCTCACAATGACAAAGAAATTATATTTCACTTAATATTAAGTTCTAGTTTTGTTAATTAAGGTCTGTTTACTTCCGAGATAGTTCCTTGTTGTTATGTTATATTGCTAAAAGGTTTAATTAAGTTATTAAAAAGGATACTCTAGGTTTGTTTCTAAAGCTTAGCTCAGTAACCAGTCTTTGAATAAAGGTCAGATGCTCCATGATGTACAACTAGGAGGTTCACATCTGGCTATAATTATTTAACTAAGTCAGATGACCTGTGGTATACTGGACTCTACCTAATGAAAGTTCTTGACTTATAATTCTTACTTATGACCTTACTAATAACTGCTGGCTTTGTTATTTTCTATGTTGCTTGTTTCAGATGATTGTTTCTTACGTTACTAAATGCGTGACTAAGCCTGTGATAAAATGTTGATATGCAGTTCCATATGAGATCAGTGATCATAACAATGTAACCTTAGATATGGGAAGAAGCAACATGAGGGAATCATTTCCTGGACCAAGAGGCTAGTAAGACAGGTATGGTCCAGAGACTTTTGCTACTTGCAAGGTCTGGTCCCCTAAGAGCACACTTGAGTGGACTGTCCATGGAATCTTCGGTAGACTTGAGAATGAGCCTTCCCAGCACTGCGGGACGCAATGGCCATGAAATGCCCCCAAAGCGTGGTCGAATATGTGGCTATGAAGGGACCCTGCTGACCGGAAGTTGGCACTTGCCAGCTGCCTCTAAAAAGATTACATCATGACCACTGCAGGCTGCTGGCCTTCAACACCCCCTGAAAGGAGTTCAGGGAGGAGATCAGAAATAAGGCGCTCTGTGCTCTGGGGAAAACTCAGAAGACCCGGCCTTGAGATAATCAGATGCTTTGAGGTAAAGATTCTCTGAGCCCCAATTCTTGCCTCTTCTCGTGCCCAGAGAAACACGAATGTCGTGAACCAGCCTAGTCCTGGCTTTCCTGGCTAGCTCTTCAGCAGCGTTTCTGCTTCGATTCATCTTTGGGCCACGCGCCTCTAACTTCTGTGTTAAGTTTGTTTCTTCTAGAGTACAACACGTCTCCAAGTGATAGTATGACAAGAATATACCCTGGCCAACACCAGACAATGCTGAAACAAGCCGCCTTTTCATTCCATGGACGCTCCTCTCCCTCCATAAATGCACCCTGGCAGAGAGCAGGCAAAGGGAACCCAGAGCCCCATGACAGCCCGAAAAAGTCAGAGCGGTCATTGCCCCTTTTCCTTTGAGACTTGTTTCCAAAACACCTGAGAAGGGAAATAGATAGATAGTTAGATATGAGCAGGGTATCAACAGGGGCCAAAGAATTGGCCCTAAAAATAGAGGGGGGAATGTGGTGGCCCAAGGACAAAAGAACAGATAAAACCAAAGAGGGTCTTGGAATGCAGGAACAGAAAAACCAGACCGTTATCGTCCTTCCCTCCCCCATGTTGTAACTATTAATGAATTTCAGGTCCTCCTGAGCAGTATAACCTGTCTTTCCTCCTACCCCATAGAGAGAGAGTATTTGCCTTACTCTCCTCCCACCCACCCACCCACCCAGTATATGTGCCTCATCCCATCAGCAAATGACCCACAAGACCCCCATCCCACGCCTTGCACCCTGGGTATAAAAGTGAACTAAGGACCGCTGTTCAAGGTCGGTTCTCCCTTGAGCTGGCCCACTGTTCTAACAGCGTCTCCCACTCTAATGAACTTATTTCCCTCTCATTCTGTCTCATGTCTGGAAATTCTTTTCCATCCTGTGCTCAGACCACGACATTTTCTTCATTGATGTTAACTGTCGCAGTTTTTCATATCCTGAATTCTTACATATAAACTTTTCCCTGAACTGTTTGTTTTGCTAGGATTTTAATTTATTCCATTGACCCTTTTCCCTGTTAGACTATAACATCCATGAGGGTAGAGAGTTTATTTTGTTTGCCCTAAGAATAGGTGCCTGGTACACAGTAGGTGGCCAACAGTATATCTGGTGAATGAGTGATTCTCCCCATGTAGTAACACTGCGTTCTAATTTTGTGTATGTGGCCAGTCATGTCCAATTCTTTGTGATCCCATGGACTTTAGCCTGCTAGGCTTCTCTGTCCATGGGATTTTCCCAGCAAGAATACTGGATTGGCTTACCATTTCCTCCTCGAGGGACTGTTATAATATTTGGAGGGCAAGTTTGCTATTCCCTTTCAGAATTTTCCTTGCTATTGTTTCATAACACAATTAACTTTTTAAAAAGATCATCTTTTCCATAATTAACCTCACAAGATTATTATTTAGGTATAACTTGGTTGGGAATGTGTTAAGTTTCTAAATTATTTCAAAGAAGTGACAACTTAGGATATTGTGACATCTTACCCAGGAAGATGGTGTGTCTGTCTTTGTTCAGCTTTCTTTAAATAAGTTTAATCAGTAAATTAAATGGTATTTTTTTAATGGTATTCTTCACATAAATACCATATACTTCTTATTTGGCTTATCTGTAGGTATTATACTGTAGACAAAAAAATGCACAACCTAAAAGTTGGGAGTTATGTTTTATTCAGCAGAAATTTTTATGACCTCAAGCTCAAGCCTGGGAGGCAGCGTCTATCTCAAGTAACCCTGAGAAAACTGCTCTGAGGAGGCTGGGGAGGAGCCAGGGTATTTAGGAGTTTTGCAACAANCCAGCAGAAATTTTTTGACCTCAAGCTTAAGCCTGGGAGGCAGCGTCTATCTCAAGTAACCCTGAGAAAACTGCTCTGAGGAGGCTGGGGAGGAGCCAGGGTATTTAGGAGTTTTGCAACAAAGGGCAGGCAGTCTGAATGTCAAAAGATGATTGTTAATTAAAGAAAACTGGATAGCTCAAGGAATTTAGCACTTTTCTGTGTATGGGAAGATGCAAGAGTCAGGGCTCACCGAAGTCATTCCTTTGATAGGCTCCTTGGCTGCCTGGGGCTGGTATCCTGTTTTCACACCCTGAGTTTCCTCAAGGCTTACTGCGGGGAGGGGCTGAAGCCTGATGTCTGCTAGATGCCAGGTCGCCTTTCTTTCCTGAGTTCCCCTGCAGGCTCCCCAGCTCACTGGTGGCAGATGCAACCCTGATAACTATAATATCCTTTGTTTACTGATGCGGCAGGCACTATTCCATTTCTCAGTAATTTTTTTTGGCCGGAGTCTTGTTTTTCACGTCTTTTCCTTCCCTCAGCTCCATCTTCTCTGGATCCTGCCCATCCCCTGGGAAGGACACCACAGGAAGGAAGGAGAAGGCAATGGCTGCCGGGCCTCACTATGGGGAGTTCAGGTGAGCCCAGCTTTCTCTCAGACCTCTCTCCTACTCCTTGCTCCTGTAGTGTAGGTAGGCCTCACCGCAGAAAACAGAACGACTGAGATCTCTGAGTGTCGGATGTTTTCCACAAAACCCTCCCTCAGTGTCTCTCAGTTCGTTCTCAGCTGCCAGTTCCTTATTCAGCTGGATGCCTCGGCCTGTTAATTTGTTGGTGCAGTTCAGGGGTCAAAAAAGGAACAGAAATGATGTGCGAGATGGTCCTTATAGGTGCTTATAGGGCTATGGACTCTCCAGGAACATAAAAGAGGTCACATTTCTACAGGGAACAGTCACGATGATTGCACATGTATATGATAATAAGAAATTACAAGACGCTTACTCCTTGGAAGAAAAGTTACGACCAACATAGATAGCATATTCAAAAGCAGAGACATGACTTTGCCAACAAAGGTCCGTCTAGTCAAGGCTATGGTTTTTCCAGTAGTCATGTATGGATGTGAGAGTTGGACTGTGAAGAAAGCTGAGTACCGAAGAATTGATGCTTTTGAACTGTGGTGTTGGAGAAGACTCTTGAGAGTCCCTTGGACTGCAAGGAGATCCAACCAGTCAATTCTAAAGGAGATCATCCCTGGGTGTTCTTTGGAAGGAATGATGCTGAAGCTGAAACTCCAGTACTTTGGCCACCTCATGCGAAGAAGTGACTCATTGGAGAAGACTCTGATGGTGGGAGGGATTGGGGGCAGGAGGAGAAGGGGACGACAGAGGATGAGATGGCTGGATGGCATCACCGACTCGATGGACGTGAGTTTTGAGTGAACTCCAGGAGTTGGTGATGGACAGGGAGGCCTGGCGTGCTGCAGTTCATGGGGTCGCAAAGAGTCAGACACGACTGAACGACTGAACTGAACTGAACAATAATAAGAACAAGTACAGTTAAGTACCCAGCTTGTCAGAGTTCCAGGACCCAGGTTTTCCAAAGCTCAGGAGAAAGAGAAGATCAGTGTGGTGACCAGAAGTAGGGTTGAGTAGGGATATGTGGAGAGGATTTGCTGTAGTGAAGTCAGAGCGTCTGAAGTTTAAATTCCAAATATTATTTAACAGCTGCACTGTCTTGGGTGAGTGACGTGACTTCTCTAAGCATTAGTTCCTCATGGTGATGACAGAAATAACAGCATTAACTGAGTGTTTGCCACATACTTGACACTGATAAGAATTTCACTGGACTTGTTTCATTTAGTAATACCTGCTTCTTAGGTGTGGTGAAAGTTCAAATGAGATAAAGTAAAAAGAGCCCAGCATTGGTTCCTGGAATGTTAAAAGTACTAGCTCAGTTGTAGGCGTTCTTAGCATTATTCCAGACACTATACTTGGTGTTTTATTAGAGTTTGTCAACTGAAAAAAAATGCATAACACGAGAATTGGGAGTTAAGTTTTATTTGGGGCAAAATGAGGACTGAAGGCAGCATTTCAGATAGCTCTTAGAAACTGCTCCAAAGAGGTAGGGGGGAAGGTTAATATGTATGTGATTTTGGGGAAGGGGGAGTACATGCAATCAAGCACTTTTTTTTTTTTTTTACAGAAGGTTACTGCTAGTCACAAGGAGCAGATGTCACCATGAAGGATTTTAGTGCTTTTCTAGATATGACAGGATGCAAGAACTGGGCTCATAATATTGTCTCCTGAAAATAACTATCTAAAGACCTGTTTTGCCAGTTTTCCCAGAAGACAGATGCTTCATTCCTGATCTCCACCCTGAACTCTTTTCAGGGGGTGTTGAAGGTCAGCAGTTGCAGCAGGTCGTGTGTAGAGGTAGATGGCAAGTACCAATTTGTAGGTGACAAGTTTTACAGGTGGAGTGAAGGTAGCAAGGGACTGGAAGTAAGAGGAAATCAGAGACAAAGTTGGGGTCAAGTACCAGGAAGGAGGAGTTTGTGTGTTGGGTGGGGTGGTAGGCCTGAGAGTAGAGGAGAAGTCAGGAATTTAAATAAGGGAGTTGGCATGATGAGAGCTTTTCTGAGAAGCAGCAGAAAAAATCAGAGGAAAGAAGTGAATAAGGAGCCTAGGCTAGTTTTGCTGTGAGAGATTGCTTGAAATGGATCCCACTAGTTTCTGCTAGAACTTGAAGTTGTTGCTTCTCTGGAAAAGGAAGTAAGACATCAGGAGGATTTGACCCAGGAAACTCTTAAGTTCTTAGGTGTTTTTTTGTTTTACTTTTTAAGTTCAGGTATAGTTAACCTTGTCTGCCATCCTAAAGGACTTGTGGTATTTTCTCTAGTCATAAGGTCATATGTTAGGAGTCTCATAAAAGGAGCCAGTCTAAAGACTTGAGGAAGACAAGCGTTGACTGTCATGATTTCTCTTTGTACTACTTTCTCTCCTCAGTGTTACCAAGCTCAGCTTTAAAAGGAAACATAAGTCACAAAAATAGGTCCTGTCAGAGAATTTCTGGAAAGGAGGAAGATTTAAGGTGGGGGAGCACTCAGAAGATTTTAGTTGATGAAGGCTCCCGTTTGGTTGTCAATAGGCTTGATTTTATTTTGTTTAGTTAAAATGCATGCATGCTGCATGCTAAGTTGCTTCAGTCATATCTGACTCTTTGCAACCCTATGGACTTCTGTAGCCTCCCAGGTTTCATAGGGTTCTCCAAGCAAGAATACTGGACTGGCTTGCCATGCCCTCCTCCAGGGGATCTTCCTGACCCAGGGATTAAACCTGTATCTCCAGTAACTCCTGCATTGCAGGCAGATTCTTTACTGCTGAGCCATCAGGGAAGCCCATTTCGTTTAATAGTGCTAACTAAATTTTTAAGTCAACTTTATTTTTCAGGTATCATTTACATAAAATAACCCAGGTAAAGCATACAATTGACTGAGTTTTGACACATTTGTGCACCAACATCACCAGTGTCCCAGTCAAGCTATAGAACGTTGTCATCACCTCAGAAAGTATCCTCACCTATTTCCTATCCACAGTTCCCATCCCAGAGTAATCACTGGTTTCACCTGCTTCCTGCACAAAACTCCCATCCCAGGCAATCACTGGTTTGATTTCTAAATACTTAAGTATTTGTTTCCTAAAGTTAAGGACCCTGTTTTATGTCCTTACACTAATACAATTCTGTTAGCTGAGCTTCTGCCGACCTTAGTCCTGTTTTGCCACAAATGTCCTTTCTCTGACCCAGGAACTAATCCAGTTCTCACCTGGCATCTAAATGTCCTGTCTCCTTAGTCTCCCTGAATCTGGAACAGTTTCTCAGTCTTTGTCTTTGATGACCTTGACACTTTCAAAGAGTATAGTGATTGATTTAGGATGTATCAGTGCAGTGTTAGAGCTGTATTCCTTCTTTCATCTTTCCTAATATTTCCATCTTTCCTGTATTAACCAGTTATGTGACTGTGAATTGCCCAAGTATAACTTGCATTTGCCTTTAAGTTTTATCCTCTTTTTCTGAATATAAATATTAAGCATATAGGTGTAAAAAAAATTAAGGTGATAAGGTTATAAGATATACTTCTAGGTCTCAAATCCTCAAAAATGACTGTGGATGTACATTCTTCTAGCCTTTTAAGATGCCTTTTTGTGTCCTTTGCCCATGTTTATGTTGAGTTGTTTATATATTAAAGAGGTGGATATTAGTCCTTTGTCATAAATCGCCATTCTTGTTCCCTGTCATTCAGCTTTTTGTTAAAAATTTTTTGTAATCTTAGGGTACAAATAAAGTTTTATGCAGTTAACATTTCTTTTCCTTTGTTTGTCTTTAGAATTATTGCTGTGAAAGGTTTTCTGTAGCCTAAGTTTATAGAAATACTTTTCTACAGTTTCTATTCGTTCTTATCATTTTAAATTTAGTTTCTTGAGCTATCTGGAATTTATTGTACACATGTGAGGCTGGACTCTTAACTTCATTTAATGTGTGGTGAGGCATTTCATCATCCATCCTTTCATTAAACAGATTTTTAGCGCCTGCCTACCATGTGCTAAGCAATGTTCTGGATGATGGAAAGGTAGTAGTGAATGAAACAGACAAAGCCCTTTCCTCCTTGGTTTTCTCTTCTAGAAAGAGAAGGCAGCAATGAAGAAGAAGAAATACTACTGAGGATGTTGTTTCGCTGTGGTCACCAAATAGTAGGGTGGCCTGGCTGAGTGTGACACGGTGTCTGCTTTAGTTAGGCAGAACTGGGTTGGCACATTTGAGGAGATGGCATTCAAACTGTTGTACACCTATTGAAAGAATATATTGAGTACTCTGCTTATTCTTGAAAGGTTTGAGATACTACCTAAATTTACACTAAATTAGATACACTAAATTATATAATATACCAAATTTATATATGTATATAAAATGTTTACATATAACATATTTAGATACATATACATACATACTTGAGTTTATTTTTCTGAATTCTGTTCTGTTGCTCTATTTCTACTGTAGTACCACTCTATTTTATTTGTTTTAGAATTTACTTTGTTAGTTTATAAAAAACATCCCAACCTCCTTTGGTTACTGTACTGTTCATATACATTTATCCTTAGGGTCAAATTTTATTAACTGTTATCAAGTTCAACAGAAACAGTTAAAAAATATGCAGTTTTGATTTGGGTTTACTAACTATATCAATTTGAGGAAGATTACCATCTTTACAATATTTATTCTTCCTTTTGAGTAAAAAAAATTACCTTTCCTTTTATTGAGGTCTTTCATTATGGCTTTTGTTAACTTTCATCATGAGGATCTTGCTTATTCCTAGTAAGTGTATTCCCAGGTGTTTCAATTTTTGTTGCTGTGGTGATTGTGATTTAACCAGAGTTACGACTTGGTTAAAAAAAATTAAGACACTGGGTTGCTGAGAATTTCATCTGAAAACATTGTGCTACTGTGGTGTCTAAAACTTTATCACTATTGTATCTTCTTTATAAAATATATTTTCATTATTAAAATATTCCAATTTATTCCATTTGATATTTGGCCTTTATAAAGAATAACAATATCAAAAGACTCTGTGTTTTATATTTGAGGAAACCTCTGCATGAAGGAGATAAATCCATGAAGCTGCTTATTTCAAATACCATGATTTACCATGAGCTTAATGTAGTGCTGGGGAGAAAAAAACCCATAATAAGTGGAAAGGAGAAAGGGAGAAAACATCTTAAGAGATTAGCAACAAATACATTTTTGACTGATACAGTTAAGTTTCACTTTAGCTTTTTAAATGGAAAAGGCAGTGGCATCCCACTCCAGTACTCTTGCCTGGAAAATCCCATGGACGGAGGAGCCTGGTAGGCTGCAGTCCATGGGGTTGCTAAGGGTCAGACACGACTGAGCGACTTCACTTTCACCTTTCACTTTCATGCACTGGAGAAGGACATGGTTGTTCTTGCCTGGAGAATCCCAGGGATGGTGGAGCCTGGTGGGCTGCCATCTATGGGGTCGCACAGAGTCAGACACGACTGAAGTGACTTAGCAGCAGCAGCTTTTTAAAATGGCTTTCCATACTAATCTACCCAGGGTTCCATAGTATGCTTCATAGTAGGAACAAGCTCTGAGGCCTGTGGCAGGAGTGGAGGGGGTAGTAGGTTCTGCACTTAAGGGAATGAGAAGAATCTAGGAAAGTAGAGAAGACCAACATATAACCCATCAGAGTCTAAATTTGGGCTTTTAATTTTGCCTTATTATTAACTTATTGAAAGTAGGTTAATTTTTTGGAAAGAGAATATCATATTTATTATTGCTTTTTAATGCATTGTTTTTTTTTTAATGAATTTATTATTATATTTTAAATTTTTGGGCTGCATTGGGTCTTTACGGCTGCACATGGCTTTCTCTAGTAGTGAGCACAGTCTACTGTCTAGTTGGGGGGCGTGGGCTTCTCATTACGGTGGCTTCTCGTTGCAAAGCACAGGCTCTAGGGCACGCAGACTTTAGTAGTTGCAGTGTCTGGGCTCAGTAGTTACAGCTTGTGGGCTTAGATGCTCCACGGCACGTAGAATCTTCCTGGACCAAGGATTGAACCTGTGTCCCCTGCATTGATAGGCGGATTCTTAACCACTGGACCACCAGGGAAGCCCAGAAAGAGGGTATCATATATATGTTTGCTTACCTTTTTCACAAAGGGGCTTATATTTTATTTCCACATATATTCTACCTTATCTGTTATTGATATGGTCTCATTTTTTTTTTTTTTTGCTTTTGCCTGCTGTATCTTGTCTGTGTGTTGTGTGCGTGCTCAGTTGGACAGTCATGTCTGACTCTTTGTTACCCTATGGACTGTAGCCCACCAGGCTCCTCTGTCCATAGGATTCTCTAAGCAAGAATACTGGAGTAGGTTGCCATGTCCTTCTCCAGGGGATCTTCCCAATCCAGAGGTTGAACCTGCATCTCCTATATCTCCTGCATTGCAGGCAGATTCTTTACCCCTGAGCCACCTGGGAAGCCCATGTCTTTTCTCTAGCATCCCCACTTTTTAAAACTTTTTGGTTTGTGTTTTATGTGTGTCTCCTATATGTATGTATGTGTTAAGTTGCTCAGTTGCGACTCTTGGCGGCCCCATGGACTATAGCCCACCAGGCTCCTCTGTCCATGTAATTTTCCAGGGTCTCTTGTATGTGCTATATAATTGTATTTTAAGCCAATTTTACTGCTTTTCTCTTTTAATAGATAAAGCCAACCCATTTACATTTGTTGTTATACATGTATTGAGTCATTCTTTTGTTATTTAATGATTTATCATTATTATGCTTTCTTGTTTCTTCCCCTTTCTTTAAAACGTTTTTCAAACTGATGATTTTTCTCATTTCTTTTTTTCCTTTCATAAAATGGAATTTCTGCCATGTATTTATATACTACTAGAAGCTACTTTTGGTGACAGAGGATAAGATGGTTGGATGGTATCACTGATTCAGTGGACATGAACTTGGGCAAACTCTGGGAGATGGTGAAGGACAGGGAAGCCAGGCGTGTTACAGTCCATGGGTTTGCGAAGAGTCCGACATGACTTGGCGACTGAACAACAAGTAGCTACTTTTACTTTTCTCAACAATATTTGTCAATAATTTTTAACATGTTTATGTTATTTTGATATGTTGATTTAAAAGTACTAGGAGAAAATCAATAATGAGGTAGAAAGAAATATAGTAAACTCTGTGCCTCAGGGTTGACACTTTTTCTAGAGTTCATAGCCAGTAGGATGTAAAATACCCAGATTGCTTGGAAATTGGTTTCATTCCATCTCTGAACTCATCAGTCCTTTTCTCTCTTTTGCCTATTCACATATTACAATGCTCTCTGTCCTTAAATGTAACCTTTTCCATTGCTTTATTTCCACAACTTGTTCCTTTCTTCTTTTCATACAGTCTTTTTTTTTTTCATGTTCACAAAAAGTTTGAAGTAATTTCATCTGGCTGCTTCTGATTCCTCGTCTTCCATTTATTCTTTTATCCACTGTAAGCTGACTTCTTCCTTCATCATTCTTCTGAAATTAGCTAATTTTCAAATCAGACATTCTTTTCAACCATCATGCTATTTAACCTACCTAACTTCTGATAGTGTTGACTAGCCCCTCTTCCTTGAAACCCCTTTCCCCCTGAGTTTCAGTCCTGAGTCTCCTTCCATCTCCCTTTCTGTCTTTCTCTCACTCTTACGCTTGCTGAGAGTTGCTGGGATCTTTTCTTGGCCTTCTTCTCACAACATGAGGAGTTGGATGGCCTTGGATTCAAGGTGTATGACTTGAATGTACTAACCTTTTTGATCCTCAGATTCCTCATTGGTAAAATGATGACGTTAATTCTGTCACTTTGGCAGGTTGTCCTTTGGGTTAAATGAGCTGAGGCATATGAATCTCCTCTTGGTACAAAACTGAGAACAAGGTGAGTTATCATTTAGAGTAACTGCCACTCAGTCAGTGTTCCCTCCTGTGTTAGTTAGGGTTCTCCAGAGAAAGAGAACCAATAGGATATATGTCGATATACCAAGAGGCTATGAGGAGTTGGCTCACACAGTTATGGAGGATGAAGCGTTCCCATGACCCTCCATCTGCAACTGCAGAGGGCCCAGGAAAGCCAGTGCTGCAGTCCCACTCCAAACCAAGGGGTGTGAGATCCAGCAACTGATGGTCTAAGTCCTGGTCTGAGTCTGAAGGCTCAAGAACTAAGAGAGCTGTGTTTAAGGGCCGGAGAAGATGGCTATCTCAGCTCAAGCAGAGAGGCCAAATTCACCTTTCTTCAGCCTTTTTGTTCTGTGTGGGCCCTCAGTGGATTAGGTGATGCCCTTCCACCTTTTTGTTACTCGATCTACCTGTTCAAATGGGAGCACTCTCACAGAAATACCCAGAAACAAGGCTTTACCAGCTCTCAGATCATACCTTAGCCCAGTCAAGTTGACATGTGAAATTAACCATCACACTAATCAAACATAATGATTTCTTACAGAGTTTTATTTCCTCGTCTAAGAGATAGAAAACAAGGCCCAAATGGGCTAGTAAGTTTGAAATGCCATTTTCAAGTCAAGCTGGGTGTTCTGTTGGTTGTCTCACAGACCAGCCACATTCTAGATTTATCCTATTTATACATGCTTTCCCCCCATTAACTGGAGTTTCCACCCAGTTATTGTAAAGCCTAAAATTCCATGTGCTATCTCTACAGCTTTGAACCTTAGGGAACTCCAGAGACCTAGCTGTGAGTTCCCCTGTTCTCACTGGATATGCTCCCACCTAGTGGGAAGGGCTCCCCACCCAACTGGCTCTCGTCAGTCTGGCCAGGTACACTTGTACTAATCTTCAACCTAATGGTTTTTTATCTCCCTACCAGCTCGAAAATGTTTAATCAAGCCAATCATATCTTCCCATGGTAACCAAGGGTCACATCGCCCTCCTGTCAGTACAAAGCCTGCCTCCCACAGCCCATGCTGGCTCACTGTTTCTGAGTATGACCACCAAATGGTCTTGCATGGTGTGGAGTGTCCTCCCCCAGGTTGTGAGAGTATGTGACGAATAACTGCTGTCAGTCTCTTCTGTCCAGTGCTGTGTGTCATGTATTTGGTCATTTTGTGCTATTTAGCGGAGAAGGCAATGGCACCCCACTCCAGTACTCTTGCCTGGAAAATCCCATGGATGGAAGAGCCTGGTAGGCTGCAGTCCATGGGGTCGCTAAGAGTCGGACACAACTGAGCGACTTGACTTTCACATTTCACTTTCATGCACTGGAGAAGGAAATGGCAACCCACTCCAGTGTTCTTGCCTGGAGAATCCCAGGGATGGTGGAACCAGGGGGGCTGCCGTCTATGGGGTCGCACAGAGTCGGACACGACTGAAGTGACTTAGCAGTAGCAACAGCAATAGTGCTATTTAGGGTGGGGAATCCGTCCTTTCATCAGTGGGGTAAATAGGATACAATCAGAATACCATCTACTCTTCTCCACTGTTAATCTAGAGCAGCCTTCAATGTCTTTCCCTATTAGTCCTTATGTCTGTCCCTAATTGTTTCATAATAATGTCTGTTTTTGTTGCAGATGTTCAATTTCTTTTGGAAGGTAACATTTTCTCTCACAGATCTCTTCTTTATCCTGTCCTGTCTAATGCTGCTTGTTTTTTGTTATTTTTGTTTTACTTCCCTCAGAGGTGTTATTGGCATAATTCTTTTTTAAGCAGGAATTGATAGTTTCAGGATTCAAGGATGTGTCTGTGGACTTCACCTGGGAGGAGCAGGTCCATCTAGATTCTCCTCAGAGGAACCTGTATGGGAAAGCGATGCTGAGAAACTATAGGAACCTGGTTTCACTGGGTAAGGACTTCTTGTAACTCAAAACCTACCTATTACCATCTTTCCTACCACTGACAGCTTGTACAGCCTCTGGAATTTTTGAATTTGTACTTGAAATCCTGATACTACAGGACATTATTTTAGGATAGTTCCTTGGTGTCCTCTCAAGGTGAAAGGTCTTTTCTGTAGAGAATGGAAAAATGGGAAATCTCAGAAGCCACATATTCTCAGAAGCCCTGAAGAGGAAGGGATAAGACATGCTGGGAGTGATTTTTATGCTCAGTTCAGAACTCAAATGTAGTGTTTTCCTTCCTAAGCAGGACATCAGCTTTCCAAACCAAATGTGATTTCTCAGCTGGGTTGAGAACTGAAGCTGATGACAAAAGAACATTCTGGGTGCATCTCCCCAGGTAAGGATCAGGCTGCAAAGACTTGTTTTATGAGTGTCACCTTGGGGTGAAACCACTTCAGAGGTCCCTGAGTCTCTTGAGACCTGTACCATTTGCTGTGTGTTGTCATTGAGTCATGTGTTGCAAATACCTTCTCTAGTATGTAAGTTTTTTGGGTTTTTTTTTGGTCTTCTGATGCTTGAGACCATTTAGTCTTCGACTGTTTATTCTCCCATTTGATTTTTATGCTCCCGCCTTGTTCTCCTACTTTTATTAAACATTTCTTGAACTTCTACCTAGTTTCCAAATTTTTTATTTTCTGTGTGTCAGTTTCTTTTCAATAGTTTTGTCTCTCTGGACTTTGTATTTGTCTAACAGTGTGAATATATACCCCATGTCCTCTGTGTTGTTTACTGGGTAGCACTTGTTGGTACTTCACACTTGACTGGATAGGCCTTCTTTGAGGTTACTTGGTGGTGTGTGTGTTTTACAGGTGGACCCTGCTTGGCTTTCCACTTTTTGTCTTCTTCTGTGTAACTGGGTCAGATTAGAAGGATAAAGTCCAGTTCATGCATATCTTTTGCTTTCACAGTAAAGCCTCCTGCCTTTGATCTCTTGGTTCACTGTTATCTCTGCTCTGGTAATTTTGATCAACCTGACAAGTGGATTCTCAGACTGTAGTTTCCTGTTCTCTGTCTCTCATTGCTTCCAGGCCATTTTATCTGGGATAAGAAATGGGATCCGTGAAAACAAAGGCTGAGTGGTTACAAGGCCTTTCCTCCTGCCCCATTTCAAGCTGTTCAACAGATTCTTCCCTACCTGCCTCTACCACTAGTTCTTATCTTCAAGGAATGGGTGTTTAGGAAAGGGTAGGGCTCTTTAGGATTCTCTTCCCTAAACAGAGTGAGAAAATCACAGGCTCCTTGGGCAGAAGGGAGGAGCTTTGAGATTGTGCCATCCTCCCTTGAGATTTTAAGTTTCAAGTATGTTCTGATACTTTATCTTCCAGACAAGTATGTACCCTAAGGGTAGTTTATATACATTAATTTACTTAGTCCTTATGAGATTATTTGCACCATTTTATATCTGTGAAACTCAGATTCAGAGAAACAAGTAAGTACTTAAGATGTTAAGTGTTAACAGCCAGTGTTTAAACCCAAGTTTGTCTGCCTCCAGGGTAAACAATCTTTTCACTATGTCACACTACTATGTTTTATGAAGATTCAATATCAGAATTATAGGCAGCTTGCAGAAGAGAAGAAACTGCTGGTAAATGTGCTATGGCTTATTGATCTGCCTCTCCTAATCCCAGCTTGTCTGTATATCTTCCCTTAGTTCCATCTTCCCTTGTCCAGCAGTCGGTGATTTCAGTATCTGTCCCTCCTGCATAGGCTCACTCTTTCCTCTGCTTACCCTGCTTCTAGTTCCCCTGTTATCGGTGGTTCACTGTTCTTTTCCTCCCTTCCAATTCTCTTCCTAATTATAGGGACATCCTTGGAAGCTCTCAAATGTGCCATATAGTTATCTTCAGCTACATTCTCTCATTCCCATCTTATACAGTTTTCAATCTAGTATAGACACAATTTTGAATTTTTATTTTTTTCAGACTGGAAGACCAAGACTTGAAACAAAAGAGTCAACTACGAAGCCCAAGTTACTGAAGATTTATCTTATGGGGTAATAATGGAAAGGGAAGGTCTCTGGCATTCTTCTTTAGGGGAAACCTGGGAACCTGATAATTGGTTAGAGGGGCAACAGGAAAACCAGGATAGACATTTGGGCCAAGTGCACATTACCCATAAGGAAACCCTCACTGAGCGAAGGACATGTGGAGGTAATGAACTTGAAAGATGTTCCAGTCAGGGTTCAATTATTGATATACAACAAACTATTCCTGTGGGGAAAAGTCCTCACAACTGGAATTCACATGGAAAAGACACTAAACAAAATGCCGAATTAATTAAAACTCAAAGAATATTTGCAGGAGAGAAAGTCTATGAATGTAATGAGTGTGGGAAAACCTTCAGCCAGAGTTCGTCTCTTCTTAAGCACCAGAGAATTCATACCGGGGAGAAACCCTATAAGTGTAATGTATGTGAGAAGCACTTCATTGAACGTTCCTCACTTACTGTACATCAAAGAATTCATACTGGAGAGAAACCCTACAAATGTAATGAGTGTGGGAAAACCTTCAGTCAGAGCATGAACCTTACTGTTCATCAAAGAACTCATACTGGAGAGAAACCATATCAATGTAAAGAGTGTGGAAAAGCTTTCCGCAAGAATTCATCCCTTATCCAACATGAAAGGATTCATACTGGAGAGAAACCCTACAAATGTAATGAATGTGGTAAAGCTTTTACCCAAAGTATGAATCTCACAGTGCATCAAAGAACTCACACAGGAGAAAAACCTTATGAATGTAATGAATGCGGAAAAGCCTTCAGTCAAAGTATGCATCTTACTGTACATCAGAGAAGTCATACTGGAGAAAAACCCTATGAGTGTAGTGAATGTGGAAAAGCCTTTAGTAAGAGCTCAGCTCTTACCCTGCATCAGCGAAATCATACTGGAGAAAAACCCTACAAATGTAACAAATGTGGGAAATCCTTTAGCCAAAGTACGTACCTTATAGAGCATCAGAGACTTCATTCTGGAGTAAAACCTTTTGAATGTAATCAGTGTGGGAAAGCTTTCAGTAAGAATTCATCTCTTACTCAGCATCGGAGAATTCATACTGGAGAGAAACCTTATGAGTGTATGGTATGTGGAAAACATTTCACTGGGCGATCATCCCTTACCGTACATCAGGTTATTCATACTGGAGAGAAGCCTTATGAATGCAGTGAATGTGGAAAGGCCTTCAGCCAGAGTGCATACCTTATTGAGCATCAAAGAATTCATACTGGTGAGAAGCCCTATGAATGCGATCAGTGTGGAAAAGCCTTCATTAAGAATTCATCCCTTATAGTGCACCAGAGAACTCATACAGGAGAGAAACCCTATCAGTGTAATGAATGTGGAAAAGCCTTCAGTCGGAGTACAAATCTTACACGGCATCAGAGAACTCACACGTGAGGAAAACACGGGACCCTTCATCATGATTAACTCTTCAGTGGTAATCAGATAAGTCATGTAATATAGAAACCTAATAAAGGTAATGATTCCGGTAATTTTTTAGTTGAAGTATAATATACCATGTCAGGAAACACAGACCACTGCAGAGAGACCACATAAAAGTGGAGAGAAACCCTGATTCAGAAAGTAAAACTTACTTTATTCCAGAACGTTTAAATAACTAATGTTCTAAGCAGTGAGGATTCATGCTGAAGATAAGTTCTATTGTATTATACTGCAGATTCTCCTTTGGACATCAGAGACTTCACACTGGAGAGAAAATGTGAGAGTGCTTAACTGGACAGCCCAAAGACCTGGTATGTAGTCCTGATCTGCTACTAACTTGGACAAGTCACTTACTTGCACCAGGTCCTAGTGTCCTTATTTGGTAAATGAGGGATTTTTAGATTTAGAAGGCTCCAAGATTGCTCTAAGCTCTAAAATGCTACAATCCTGTAAATATAATGAATGCTTGAAAATCCTTGATTTTTCACCATCTTATATATGTTATCTAGGTGCTCCTATTCCACAATCTGGTTTTCCTGAATCTGTTCAGTCAAAATTTTGTACCTCCACCAACTTCTATGATTGTTTCATGTCCTCCTCTATACCCTTTTATTTTCTCCTCTGAAATATTGGCTGGTTGCTACCAGATGACAGAATAATTGTACAGATCTTAATAGCATGCTGTTTTAATTCTCCAATAACAGTCATTAAACTATTGTTAATAAGCTAATTATTTAGAAAACAATATAACAAATATAGTCTTAGAGTACATAGGATTCAAACACATCTTTGGATTGTACTCAACTATCAAAGTGGAAAGGAGAGGAAGCTAAACACTAACAGACATGAAAATCTGATGTTATTAACAAAATCTTTACAACTCATAAAATATTCAAAACAGTCATAGGGAGAGATTTTATAGATCTATAGTTATGAGAGTAGTTAAAGCAATTTCATTTATAGGTGATAAATATGATTAGGAAATCAAACTGAAAAAGATAGTCTTTGTTTTCCTAGGGCTAAACTAGGAAAGAGAGAGAAAGGAAGAGAGAGAAGGAGAGAAAAGGAAGAATTCAAGCAATGATAAGGCAGAATCTAGGTATACTGGTAATCAATTAAGTGTGAGCACTCAGATTTATTAGGTGGATGGCTGCCATAATTAACACAAAAAGTTGACTGACTTTGTGGGGCAATGATGAGTTTGGTCTGGGGGCATTTTATGAGTGAGCGGTATCCAAATGAAGATTACTGATAGGCAGTTGAATAAGTAGAAGGGTGGTGATGAAAGGGTATTCTGGGAGCACTGTCTTTAAATGCAGTGAGTGGAAGGCTAAACTAAGAAGCTTCGCTGGTAGCTCTGCTGTTAAAGAATCCGCCTGCAATGAGGGAAACCTGAGTTTGATCCCTGGGTTGGAAAGATCCCCTGGAGGAGGGCATGGCAACCCACTTCAGTATTCTTGCCTGGAGAATCCCCATGGACTGAGGAGCCTGGTGGGCTACAGTCCATGGGGTCATAAAGAGTCAGACATGACTTGGCACACACAAGTGGGAGATATCAAATTAGTAGAAGCTGAGGAGAAAAAACAGGCCAAAAAAAAAAAAAAACAGAAAAATCAGGAGAAGGTGGTGGCATAGAAGTAAAAGAATTTTAGCATAGAGATAGATTTTCAAATGCTACCCTAAGGTAAAAATAGAAAATGGCCTTTGGTTTTTGATAATCTCTTTTAGTGGGTCGAAGAGTGAGTTAAAGGTTGAAAAGGACTCAATAGCTTGATTGACAAAGGAGAGATTTAGGAAGGTAACTAGGAGACTGTGGTTGAGAGAGGGAAAGCTTTTGGCTACAAATAACAGAAAGCCCAAATAACAATGACTTGCAAGCAAACAGGGATTTGTTTTTCTCCCATAACTAATCTGGAGGTGCTTGGCATTGTTTCAAAGGCAAAATAATTCAGTGCCTTGAGTGTCATGACTTTTTCATCAAGTCACAGGATGGCTCCCATACTTCAGGTAAAATATCTGCATTCAAAGCAGGAAGGGGCGGGTAGCACCAGCAACATCTGTGCCTTTTATCAGAAAAGGTTTTCCCAGAAGCCCTCAGCAGACTTCTGATTACATCTCATTGACCATAGCTGCTGTGTTGCATGGAGGCTAGGAGCAAAGGAGTCTGAAAAAAGTATTTAGCTCTTCCAGCCTCTATAGTGGAGTTTAGGCAAGCAAAGTGGGGATTGAGAAAGGTATTGATTTAGCCAACAAATAATCTGCCAGGAGCATTTGTATGATTTAAGGCAGAAGAATTGAGCATGTTTATCACTGCATGGGAGAGTCTGAAAGTGCAGAGAGGAGGGAATGTGCAGTTGAAAGTGGGGAAATCAGATCTAGGACAGAGGCAGAGGCCACAAGGATCTTTTTCAACAGGAGGAAGGAAACTTTCCACTGGGAGAGGGGCAAACAAGAAACAGTGGGTACAGAAGATATTTCTGGATAGCAGTGGAGGTTTCCCATGAACTCTTGAGTGTTTGGAACTACATCATTTTGATCTCTATGGGCTACAGGACCTCTACAGAGTTTAAAAAAAAAAAAAAGGCAAGGACTAAGGGGGAATGAAACACTGAATTAATTATAATGTCAGAAACTTGGATTTTAAATAACATCTCTCCCTTATACCAGCTTCTTCCTTTCCCTTCATATATTTGTTTTTCTTGTTCCCCACCTGATCTCAAAAGATAGAAATGAAGGAAAGAAGGAAGCAGAGAGGCAGAAAATGGATGAAAAATGAAAAAGTAGCAAAATTAAAGGCTCAAAGGGAGGCAGAGGACGAGCAGGGGAGGGAAGAATACAATGTACTGAAGCCTATAAGATGGATGTGATAACCCCAAATTGGTAAAATATTAACCTTTAGAGGGAGCAGCAGGAGAAATGGGTCAGATAAGTGAAGGTTTCACTTTTTCAGGAGTTTTGGAAGCTTCCGGTCCTCATATGTCAGCGCTTAGCCATCCTGGGCAACAAGGAAAGAGGAAACTTCTGCACCTTTCTTCCCAGCAGGGGCAGGATTTCTGGTCCCTAGACATGAGACCTTGGGCAAGGCACTTAATATATCACTGTCTCAATTTTCTTATTTGTTAACAGTGCAGACCTTATAGCTTTGGATTACATTCAGTACTAATGTAAAATGCTTAGTGCCCAACACATATTTAGTGCTAAATAAATATTATCCTTTTCATATATATGAACAGTATCCAAACTTGTTAGCATGGCATCCAGAGCCTTTAATTATCTCAATTATCTTGGGCTCTCAAAGCAAATGCCTTGTAGGAAAGTTAATAATTGTAGGAGGCTCTCTCCTTCTATTACCCCACTGCTATAATAGCCTTCTAACTGCTTTCCCTGTATTAGCTCTAGCCCCACCACAGCCTTTTCTCCCCAAAGCAGACCACTGATTCTGTCAAAATGTATTCAGTCACACCACTCTTTTGCTCAAAGCCCTTTGATGGTTTCCTATAATGTAGAGAATAAACCCAAACTTTTTACCATGGCCTTCAAGCCCTGTAGTCCCTTCTAATCTCCTCTCCCACTCTCCCTTGTTGACTGTGCCCTCTCCTGTCATACTGGCCTTCTTAAACCACAGACTCACCAAGCACGCTTCTATCTCTGGTCAGCATTTCTGTTCTCTTCCCAATATTCACATGTCTTCCTTCCTACTGCATTCAGATCTCTGCTCAAATGTTACCTCCTCAAAGAGAACTCAAAATGCTACTTAAAATAATCCCCACTCCCCCACCCAGTCACACTCTAAACCTAACAGCCTAAGTGTGTCATCAGTTCAGTCGCTCAGTAGTGACCGACTTTGCAGCCCCAGGGACTGCAGCACACCAGCCTTCCCTGCCCATCACCAACTCCTGGAGCTTGCTCAAACTCACGTCCATTGAGTCGGTGATGCCATCCAACCATCTCATCCTCCCTTGTCCCCTTCTCCTGCCTTCAGTCTTTCCCAGCATCAGTGCAATGATGATGCGTTAGTTCTCCACATCAGGTGGCCAAAGTATTGGAGCTTTGGCTTCAGCATTAGTCCTTCAGTGTGTCATCACTACCTAATAAAATATTTTGTTTATTGAGTACTACCTCTAGTAGAATTCAACCTGCAACAGTGCTGTTGTCCAGTCGCTCAGTCGTGTCTCTTTGCAACCCCATGTACTGCAGCATGCCACGGTTTCACTATTTCTCCGGTCCTTAGAACAGTGCCTGACACAAGGAGACACTCCAAAGGTGTCTACAGAATGAAATCGCCAATAAAAACTAAAACAGAATACCATAAGTAAACACTTCTTTCTAAGATGTGGCCGACAGTTCCCGAATTGACAAATTTCAGGTCCTATTATTGACTTTTTTTTTTTTTGCGGGGTCGGGGACAGGCATAAACTTAAAACTCTTTCATGTTTACTTCCCGAGATCCCAGAAAATACATATTCAAAGGCAACTAAATATCTCCAGTTGGAGTTTTCCTTGCCCGCCTCCGCAAGATACTGTCCACAAAAATAAATACCACCTCTCTAAACAGCACCCAATTGTACAATACAAACTCCTTGGCATCCAGGCTCCTCGCTAAGACGTGGAGAACCAAATTTATTCCACCTCTGGACGGTTCTCGCGCCATGCCCTCTGCCCTGTGGCCACCACTCCGGTCCCAGCCAGCATCCGCTGAGTCCTGGGCTACCACAGCAGCCTCCTCAGTCATCTGCCCGCACCTCCGTCGACCTGGTTCCCGCGTCCCACTCCGCCCGAACCACGCTGCGGCCCAAACACCGGGACCCACTGTTAGCATCTTGAGCGTTCCCGTGGCCGAAGCACGGCCCCACTGCCTTCTCTAGTAATCGCGCGGTCCTCCACTCGGGAACGCTCCTTTTCGACTTGTCTCCTGCTGAGAATTTGAGGCGCGTCCTGGTTCCGCTCTCCTCGTCGGATCAGGCGCCGCTCCCCCGGCATGATCTCCTGTATCCCTTTGTCAACTTTTCGCTGGTCTGTCTTCCTCATGGTGACCAGAACGGAACCAAATCCGCAAGAGAGGATCAGCGCGTTGGGGGGTTACCTGCCTGGGGAACCGTGACCACCAGGAGAGTCCCTGGGAAATGTAGTTTCGGCACCGAACCCTCTCTGGCCCGGGCGGAGGTGGGGGAGTTGGTGGGGGGGGGGCCTGCCTGCGCAGGCGCGCAACGTCCCTTTCTCCGCCCAGCGCGGAGGCCGGCGCTTGCTGCCGATAGGCCTTCTGGGAAGTGGAGTCTGCGAAGCAGAAGCGCGGCCGCTCTTGGACCTGTGAGAATCCGGCGGAGCCGGTCCCTCGGCAACGCGCAAGCGCGGCTCCGACCCCGACTGCAGACCAGCTCATTGTGTTCTGCCTGCGGTGTGGCGGTGTGGACCTCACCGCTGGCAGAGGCTCCTCGAAGGGCAACCCAGCGGTGACTAGGCACGGTGGCCAAACATCTGAGTTGGTGGGGGGGGGGCCTGCCTGCGCAGGCGCGCAACGTCCCTTTCTCCGCCCAGCGCGGAGGCCGGCGCTTGCTGCCGATAGGCCTTCTGGGAAGTGGAGTCTGCGAAGCAGAAGCGCGGCCGCTCTTGGACCTGTGAGAATCCGGCGGAGCCGGTCCCTCGGCAACGCGCAAGCGCGGCTCCGACCCCGACTGCAGACCAGCTCATTGTGTTCTGCCTGCGGTGTGGCGGTGTGGACCTCACCGCTGGCAGAGGCTCCTCGAAGGGCAACCCAGCGGTGACTAGGCACGGTGGCCAAAGCCGTATCAGGAGAGCGGGAGCAGCCTTCGGGTGGTGGAGCCTGGTGGGAAGGGCGGTTGAAAACCGAGTCGGTCTGGGTCGTGGTCCGTTCTGAAGGGCGCTGATCTGACGCCCCAAACTTCCCTGGATGTATGGCCAAGGTTAGGTTCCAAAGACAAAAAGGCCAAATGTGGGCTCTCGGGTTTAGGGTCCGAATCCGCGGGTGCATGTGGAGGAAGATACGGTCAGGGTCAGTGGCTTGTGATTTGGAACCAAATCCGGTGATCCCGTTTACGCTCGGTGGTAGATGCTCCCCTGAGGTTCGGCTCCCTGTATCTGGACCTCCCTGAGGCCGGGTCTGCAGCTGCGCACCCCCTGCAGCAGCTCCCCAAGGGACCCAGCTGAGAGGCAGAGGGCCGGTGGGTGGGCTGTACGATTAAAATTCGTTGCGCCCAACACCCCCACCCGACCCCCACATATAGACGGCTTCTCGCCCACCTTTTCTCTCCAGGTCACCCAAACCGGGTCCCAGAGAAGGAGAGGCCTGAGGCTAGAGAACAGCATAGCCCCAGAGACGTCTCGACAGTGAAGATGCAGCCTTCTTAGCTTCTTTTTTGAGGAGAAAGAAGACGACCCTCCTTCCCTACTTCCTCTGCTCCCCTCCCAGGATTAGGCAGGTGTCCAGGCAGGAGCCACACTTTTCTTGAGATCTCTCAGCATAATTTAAGGGAAAAAGGCCAGAGGGTGTGTAAAAAGTGAGAAATCGGGCTGGAGGATGCTTTTTTCAAGGAAAAGTCAAAGTATTTAAGATACAGAAGGAAAGACACTGAGAATTTAACTCAGATTGCTAGGCGGAAATTGATGGGGGATAGTGGGAGTAGCAGCAAGAAGAGCTATTCCCTTTACAGTGCAGGCCAGCAGAAATATCCCCGAGGAGGAGAGAGGATTGGGAGCAAAGAGGGACTGAGAATTCACTGGGGAGGATTCCCAGGGTGTGAATACTCAAAGCTCCCCTCTGGACTGCTGTGTGATGTCTTTTGACCCAGTCCTCTCCTCATGAACAGTAGAAGGTGTTTCCAGCCTGAGGATTTCTATTCTGCTTGTCTCTAAAAAGGCTCATCAGAGAAGAAAGAATGGCAGTCAGGTGCCTGCCCGCCATGGTCCAGGTGAGTGAGGGTTCACTGTGGGCTTCCCCCTCTAAATGGCCTTAGATTTGACTGTAATGGTTGAGGAGGGTGGGCATGTTTCTTTCCCCTGACCAGAAGCTTTTCTCCCAGTCCACTCACTCAGGAGGCTGACCCACTTGCTTCCTTTCCCATGCTTTCTACCCCCCTTGCTGGGTTCATTCTGGTGGCTGTCAGAGCTCAGGAACTTGCTAAAGGTCATATAAATGATACAACTGGGCATGAAACCCAGATTGGTCCAGAGTGGAAACCTGCCCTCTTTCCACCAGCAACTAAAATTAAGGGTCTAAAGTGGCAAAGGCAATGCCTAACAGTGATAGAAGAGTGAGATTGGAATGCTTTCTTAGGAAGGTAGGATTTACTGAACACTTTTTTTCCCAATGGTATTTGGCTTTTTACTTCAGGAGGAATGTTGGTTACCAGTGGAATCTTTCAAATGGCATGTTTTCAATTTCAGTAAATTATTAAAAAACTTTCAGCAGTGCTAGCTTTTTAAAATAAGGATATGGACTCCACTTTGAAGGAGACAGCATTCATTTGAGTGTATAAATTCTGATGAATTTGGTGAATTTGTTCTAATTCATTCACATGTAAACCTGTCCAGGGAAGGAATCTGTGGCAGAAATCACTGGAAGAGTGGAGCCGCTGATTGAAAGTCCTGTGTCAACCCAGTCCCAGCTTATTGGTTGTTCACCCTTCTCCTTGATTTCTAGCTTGTCCTTTAGAGCCCATCTCAAGCACTGGTTTTCCTTTGAAACCTTTCTGCACGGTGCCAGTCCACTGTGATACTTCCCTTCCCTAGACTTTTTCTCAAATTCATTGTTGGTGTCACACAATTGTCTTGGGTTTACAGGCTGCTATTCTTTTGGTTGCCTTTCAAAAGACCTATGTTAGGGGTGTAAAATGTGCCAAATATTATCTTCCATGCCTGGGATACAAAGGTGAACAACGGTCCTGACAGATTGGTTCATGGATTCAGTCAAACAAGTGTTCCTTGGTTGAGCCTACCTTGTGCAAGGCTCTGGGTGCAGGTAACAGAGACCCAACTCAAACTAAGCAAAAGCAGGCCTTTATTGGAAGGATACTGGGTATCACCCAAATCAAGGCAAAAATGCAGCTGTACTTCAGCTACGCAGGGAAGGTCTAGAATAATCTGAAAGTCCTTTCTCTTGGACCCTTCACTTTCTTCTCTGGGCCTCTATTTAACTCTTCCTTCTCAGTGCACACTAGCTCCCTTGGCCTCTTGTCCAGAGTTTCCACACAAGGGATGAGTTGTGATCAGAGGGAATAAGGTCACGATTGTTCAGAAGGGCTGTTTGATGGGAATGGTATGTGTGTATTGAGGGTGAGCAGGTGAACAGCTGAAGAAAAACAGGAATTGCTGAATAACACATGTATAGTGGATGCTGGGTACATGGGCCATGTTCTAGAAGACATGATGGCAAGACAAGGGAGAAGTAGAGATGGTCCATAGCTTCTTGGAGTTAACAGTCCAGTGGGGAAAATAGAAAGTAAACCAGAACTCAGTAAAGTGAGGCAGTGCTTGAATGACCCTGCACAGATGATAGGGGAACAGTTGAGGAGGGGTGCTGAAGACGTAATACTGAAGCCAAGACCTGGGTATGATTGGTCATAGGGGTGGGGATACTGCAGGTGCCACTGCAGGGCTGTGGCAGTTGGATGGAGATGGGAGAAAGTGTTTTGGACAAAATGAACAGCTCCTGTGAAATCCCAGTACTGAGGAAGAGTATCTTTTCCCCAAGGTCTTTTTCTTCAGAGTGGGAAACAAAGTCTAATAAAAGCTCGACCCGTAGAGACCCTGAGGAAATGCTTCCCTTCTCACAGAAAACCAGCTCCCTCTTTGCTAACAGTCCTGCAGGTCTCAGCCAGCTCCCAGTCGAAGTCTCCCCCAGAGAGCCACATAAGGGAGAAGCCCCCAGTCAACGGGGATGGGTTTGCCCTTACAGGAATCAGTGACCTTCAAGGATGTGGCCGTGCTTTTCACCCAGGATGAGTGGGCGCAGCTGAGTCCTGCCCAGAGGGCCCTGTACAGGGATGTCATGCTCGAGAACTACAGCAACCTGGTGTCCCTGGGTAAGTGGGAGCCTCTGGAGGCTCATCTTCAAATGGGAGGTTTCTTTGGAATCCTTGAACTGGTTCCATACAGCAGTTTGGATTGGGAGTGAGCTGTTCTAAGGATGTTATGTCTGTGCCTCTCCTTTGTGTCCTGGGTACAGGGCTCTTTGGAGTCTAAGTGCAGATGTCTCAAAGGCGACTAGAAGTCAAATCCTCCCTCCCTTCCAGCAGGGAGAAGGACAGGAACAGATTGGCTTTGTCACCCCTGAACCTTCTTTTCCTCCTCCTGGGAACTCTCCTCTACCCTGGGCCCCTATCATGTCACCTTTTCCAGGAAGTCCCAGGTCTCATCCTTGCAGTGATTTTATCTCTGGTATAAACAGATATGCGCCCACCCCCTTTTTTTCCCCCTCAAAAACAGGACTCTTAGGACCCAAACCAGATATGTTCTCCCAGTTGGGAAAAGGGGAAGAGTGGATGCCAGAGGACTCCTTGGGACGCTTCTGTCTTGGTAAGCATCCTGAATGTGGGAGGCACTGGGAGCGACTCAGCACGTGCACCGGGCCTGTGGACTGAGAAACCAGTGTCCTTCCCCTTCACATTCACCTAAATGCTTTGTTGCCACATTTGTCCCCATGTGCATTTGGCACTCCTTTCTTGTGGCAGTTTGTGCCTCTCTGGACCATCCTTTGTGTGTTTTCTTCTCTCTCTGTTTGGCATAGATGGGCAGCTCTATGCCATGCACTGTGCTTGTGTGTCCTGTTGTTCCCTAAGCACCTGAGCATGCAGTCTCTGCTCAGACTCCTCCAGTGAGGAGGGAGAGCACTGGGTTACACCCAGCTGAGCAGCTTCTGGTCCTCAGGGCCAGTCACTGTGTGCCCACTGAGGCAGCTCTTCCAGACAAACAGCGCAGATTTCTTCCACCACCTCCATGTTCGTTCAGCCACATGTACCTACACCCAGCATTTTACTATTCTTCACCTTCTGCTGCTGCTGCGCTGGGCTGTAAGTACCATACAAGCATAGCCAGATTTACTGCATGTTTTGCTCATACCCAGCACAGTGCTTGGCACCTAATAAGGGGCAAAGACTTGTTGCTTAGGGATACAGAGAACACGCTAGTTTAGTGGCTGTTACTTGTTTTGAGGAACCCATTGGATCTGGCAGCTCAAGAGCAGAAACAGGGGTACCTCTCCCCAAATCCGTGCATACTCCAGAGAGCTATTGCGTTATCCAAGACATTACAACATTTTCACTTTCTGCCAGCATTTTGCCAACTGCAAAATATTTTTTAAAACCTTTTGTTATTGATTTTTCTTTTTTTTTTTTGTTTTGAAATTTTTTGAAATTTTTATTTTAACTTTAGTTTACTTTACATTACTGTATTGCTTTTGCCAAGCATTGACATGAATTCACCATGAGTGTACAAGCGTTCCCCAAACATGAATCCCTTCCCACCTCCCACCCCATACCATCTCTCTGGGTCCTCCCCTTGCACCAGTCCCAAGCATCCTGCATCCTGCATCAGATATCGACTGGCGATTCGTTTCTTACTTGATAGTATGATTTTTCACAGAAACCCAATGAAGTAGGGAGGACTTTGTATCCTACAGTAAATAACTCTACCTAGAATGTCTAGGATCTGATCTGTTAAAGAATTTAAATGTCTTAACTCCAAAACTCAGTTATCAAAATCTTTTAACTTGCCTCAGTAGTATTCTGAGTTTGTATGTTTATTACAGACTAAGGCATTTTTAGTATTTTACTCTGTATTATACAAGCAATGTTATAACAGAAAAAGATGGGGTGGGAATTAAAAGAAATGAATCCACTGTCCCAGTACTCTGGCATAATAACATCATTTATTCTTTTTATTCTTCCATTAGTCATCATTGACACAAATTCTTTATTGTACTTTTGTGGGGCAATTGTGAAACTGAAGAGGGCTTTTCTGCCTGGAAGGGATTTTAGAGTCAGGTGTGAGTAATGACATGAAAATCCAGGGGATCATGATTCAGCCCTTCCCAGATGCATTTCACAAGCCTCTGCTCCAGCACCTCTTGTTTCTGAATTTCCTCGACACCCCAAACCATGAGCTGATTCACGAAGGATGATTAGTGGTCAGCCAGTCAGACACGGAGAGAAATCTTGTTTTATATCTCCCAATATAGTGTTGGGGTTGGTTGGTTTGTTTTTTGCACCACGAGGTTTGTGGGATCTTAGTTCCCTGACCAGGGATCAAACCCAGGCTCCTGGCAGTGGAAGGGCAGAGACCCAACCCCTGGACCACCAAAGAATTACCCTAATAAAGTTCCTTCAATTTCCTATTAAAGTTATATTTTTGTTTTTTAATATAACCTCTTTCCTTTTGTTTTTCAACTGCAAATTGCTGCTATAAGAAAGTGGTAGTTATTTCCAAATATTTATTCCCCTCATGTCACTCTCCAATTCTTATTCTTCTTATTTAGTGAGTCATTTTTAGTTTTAGGTTTTCTTCTTTCTGTTTCACTTCTTAATTACTGGCTAGGACTTAAAAGACCATATAGAACAATGATAATAGGTTTATCTATGACTTTTCAAGGGAGAGGATCTGGAACTTTTCTGTTGTTGCATTGGTCACTCTTGGTTTAGACAGACACTTAATTTTCTTCATAGTAAGGAAAAGTCCTTCTGGTAGCTTTCCTTTAAAATTTTTCTCTTCCCTGGGCTGTCAGCTGGTACACACAGGGAGCTGACTTTTGAGCCCGTGTGGATCAGAACTTTGCTGGGTGATCTCTGGAGATGTGTTAGCTGCCCCATTTCAGCCTTACAACCTGTAAGGCAAAGATGATTAACTCTACTTACAAAAACACAAGCTTCTGTGTGGTTAACTAATTTCAACATTTGCAAGGCAAGGTGAGGGTTAAACCAGCATGACGCTCAAACTGTGTCATTTTCCACCCTTCTCCAAAATAGCTTTACTTATACAGAAATTGTTCGCTCAGTAAACCTGAAGAAAACTGCCTCATCCCTTAATTTAAGTAGTTTGCTAGTAACTTTTAACATTTTTTCCTTATTTATTAATCTGTTTATATCTTTTGTTTCTTTTTGTTATATCAATTGCACATTTTGCCCTTTAGCTTTAAATTACCTTTTCTTGAGCTATAAAATGTATTCATTTACAGCTGTACATGGTTTCATCTATAATTTTAACATTTTATATATTATGTCCTCTTTCTCATTTTTATCTGCATTTTTCTCTCTAAAATTTGTTGAGACATTTTGTAGAGAATTAGCTCTTATTTCTCTTTCATACTATTATTTTAACACTTAGCATTGTCATTTCCTTTTTTTTTTAACTTCAGACAGATGTATTTTGATACTGTAATCCTGTCTACAGAACAGAATATGTACTATTTTGAACAGTCTGAAGAATACGTAAACAGCCCCCACACTCCATGAAAGTGAAAGTTGCTCAGTCGTGTCCAACTCCTTGCTATCCCATAGTCCATGGAATTCTCCAGATCAGAACACTGGAGTGGGTGGCCTTACCCTTCTGCAGGGGATCTTCCCAATCCAGGGATCAAGCCCAGGTCTCCCACACTGTGGGCGGATTCTTTACCAGCTGAGCCACAAGGAAAGCCCAAAAATACTGGTGTATTTTGAACAGTCTGAAGAATAGGCAGACAGCCCCCACATTCCATGGTCCAGCTTAAGAAACAGAACACAGCTACCCCTGTGAAGTTTGATATGTCCTTCCTCATCAAATCTTCCTCCTTTCATACCAGAGAGCCCCCAGCTTGAATTTTACACCGGCTCCAGCGCTGGCTCTTCATGCCCTTCACCACATTTATCCATCCATGCGTGCGTGCCAAGTCACTTCAGTCGCGTCCAGCTCTTTGCGAGACCATGGACTGTAGCCCAGCAGGCTCCTCTGTCCATGGGATTCTCCAGGCAAGAATCCTGGAGTGGGGTGCCACTTCATACTCCAGGGGGTCAAACCCGACCCAGGGATAGAACCTGCGTCTCTTGTGTCTCCTGCATTGGCAGGAGGATTCTCTACCACTGGCGCCACCTGGGAAGCCCACATTTGTCCATAGCTCTGAGCAATGTTGTAAGCCCAGCAGGCTCCTCTGTCCATGGGATTCTCCAGGCAAGAATCCTGGAGTGGGCTGCCACTTCATACTCCAGGGGATCAAACCCGACCCAGGGATAGAACCTGCGTCTCTTGTGTCTCCTGCATTGGCAGGAGGATTCTCTACCATTGGCGCCACCTGGGAAGCCCACATTTGTCCATAGCTCTGAGCAATGTTGTTTAGCTTTGCATGCTTTAAAGCTTGATATATGTGTATTGTACTACAGTTACCTTTCCACAGCTTGCTTTTTTTATTCTTATTTTTTTTAACTTTTTGGCCAAGCCGTATGGTATGGGGATGTTAGTTCTCCCACCAGGGCTCAAACCCGAGCCACCTGCATTGGAAGCTCAAGTCTTAACCACTGGACCTCCAGGGAAGTCTCACAGCTTGCATTTTAAAAATCCTTGTTGAGATGTGTAGCTTTAGTCGTTTTTAGCTGCACTCGATACTTCTTCAATGGCTATACCTTAATCTGTTTTGTTGACAGACTGTAGGTTGTTTCCAGACTTTTTGCTGCTTTTTGAATACTGCTGACCTGGATATTCTTGTACATGCTTCCTTAAATATTTGGGCCTTGTTTGGGAGTTTCTTTAGGTGTATTCATAGGTGTAGAAATACTGGGTTTGAGAGTATATACTTTCTCAGCTCTACTAGATAGTTCCAGATTGCTGATTAAATTAATTGGTCCTAATTATACTCATAGTTGATACAAGTTCCTGTTACTTGCCAGAGTAGCATGAACTTGCCAAACTTCCTGAGAAATGTTATCTCATTGTGATTTTAATTGGCGCTTCCTTGTTTCCTAGTGGAATTGAACATCTTTTCATATGTTGATTATTTGTGTTCTGTGAAATATTAATATTCTTCCTCCACTTTTCTGTTACAGTTTATCTTATTTGCTTGTAGGAGATATTCAGGAATCTAATCCTTTATCAGTTAATATGTGTGCCAGTCTATAGCTGATCTTTTCTCTTTCTTTACTGGCTGAACTTCTTAATCAGTCTCAGTCTTAATGATCTTTATTTTACTGTTTTCTGTGTCCTTTTAAAATGATCCTTTCTACCCTTATATCCATGAGAGAAAGACTTGATCCTGTTTGCTCTTGTATTTCAGCTCACCAGGTCCCATTATGTATTTGTTGAATCAAAGCGTAATTGTTTTCTAATAATATTTACTTTTGTCTTTTTTTTTTTTCCTGTATACTGCTGCTGCTGCTAAGTCACTTCAGTCGTGTCTGACTCTGTGCGACTCCATAGACAGCAGCCCACCAGGCTTCTCTGTCCCTGGGATTCTCCAGGCAAGAACACTAGAGTGGGATGCCATTTCCTTCTTCAATGTATTAAAGTGAAAAGTGAAAGGGAAGTTGCTCAGTCGTGTCCGACCCTTAGCGACCCCATGGACTGCAGCCTACCAGGCGCCTCCATCCATGGGATTTTCCAGGCAAGAGTACTGGAGTGCGGTGCCATTTCCTTCTCCATTTTTTCCTGTATAAATCTTATCAAAGTTTCCCTTTTTTAATAAATTTAATAAATAAATTTTAAACTTTATTGATACTTTCTATCTTATCTTTATTTCATTAAATTGTGCTCTTCATTAGTTCTTTCCTTTTACTTTTTTGGAGTTTGTTCTTTTTCTTTATTTTAAGTATTAAATTTCATCACAATAATACATTTAGTTTAATGAAATTACAGTGTTCATTATGAAAACTGATGGCCTCTTGTCCCCGTTTATCCCCATTCTCTCCTCTTTAGAAATAACCATTTTCTCTCCTTTCAGCAGATTATTTGGTATGTTTGCTTCCGTGTCTTCAAGGAATGTGTTTATATTGCTACCTATTGACCTCAGTTTTAGGTATTATTTACTAAATTCCTTCTCTAAAAAATGAGGACTAAACTCACTTCCCCAACTGTTCACCTTACTACCTTTTCCATTCCCTGTCCTCCCAGTATAGTGTATTTTTGGTCAGAGAAATAGTGTTTACATTCTGAAGTGCTATTCATAGCTGACCCATGTAGTAATTCTGACTTTTGCCTTTGCTTTCCTAAGCAGTCTTTCATGGGGTTCATTTAGTTTAATTTAATCTCAGACCTTGCCTCATTGTCTGCATCTCTTCTCAAGTAGTTTAGATCAGCTTTCATCCTAACAATTTCATTTTCCTGGAAAATTCTCTTTTGGAGCAATCTGACCTGCTCTGTTCTCACAGGGCCTTAGCTGTCATCCTCCTACAAATCCCATCTTTCCTGGCCCACATGTCCCACGTCATCCTTTTTCTTGGCTTCTTTCTTCCTTTTGTGGCACATATCTTCCAGTAGCTTCCAAAGAAAGGATGCGTGGGAATAAGTTTTTGGTAACCTAGCGTCTGTCAATGTCTTTTTTTCTGCCATAACACTGGTAGAATTCAGCATTGGATGTCTTTTTTTCTTCAGAACTCTAGTATTTTCTAGTCCTCAGTCTCGTAATGAGAAATCCGAAATCATTCAGGTTCTTCATCGTTTGTGATCCCATTTTTCCTCTCTGAAAGCTTGCAGGATCTCCTCATTTACTCCAGTGTTTCTTAGTGACGGACCATGTTATGGTCCTATGCTTGGATCTGTTAAGCACTGGTGAGCCTTCCATCTGAATTTCTGCCTTGTGGATCTAAGACATTTTATTCTAGTGTTTTTTAATTTCCACCTTCAGCTTTTTCTATTTGCTCTTGATGGTATGCCTGATACTTCCTGGATTGGGCTTGTAATTTTAACTTTTTATTAAAATTTCCATCTTTATGGATTTTTTGTTCTACTTTTGACAGGTTTCTTCAGTTTTGACAGGTGTCTTTTTGACAGGTGTCTTCCATTTCATCTATGGTGGATTTTTAAATATTTTAATCAGTCTTTCCCTGTCATTTGACAAATTGCCTAAAAATAGTTGTTTCATTTTTTCCCCTGGTTTTCCAATTGTTTATGGTGGGAATTCTCTGTTGAGGTTTCAAATTCTGCCATCCTTTTTAGTTTACAAGAACTCTTATGTTATTTATAAGCTCTTATTCACATTTTACAATTAAAATATTTTACCTCTAAATATAAAAACACTTTCATCTCCCTTTATAGTCACTGTGTTCTCAGATTTTCTCTTTCATTGCTTAAAAACCTCTTTTTTAGAGGTTTTCCTCAGTTGGGAGAGAGAAGCTCTCGCTTCTCTGAGTTGAGGAAGACCTGGGGGCAATAAAGTCTTCCTAAACTGACCTTGGGCTTCCCTCATGACTCAGACAGTAAAGAATCTGCCTCCAATGCCGGAGACCTGGGTTCGATCCCCAGGTCGGGACAATCTCCTGGAGAAGGGAGTGGCAACCTACTCCAGTATTCTTGCCTGGAGAATTCCATGGACAGAGAAGCCTGTTGGGCTATAGTCCACAGGGTCGGAAAGAGTTGGACATGACTGAAGCAACTAACACACACAAACTGACCACTACTCTTTATTTTACCCACTGCCACTCTCAGATATACCTGATGGTGAAAGGTCTTGAAACTTCTGATGATTTGGAGGAAATTGGGTGAGTTTCTGGTCCCTCTCTGGGTGTGACCTCTTGACTACGTTGTATAGGGTTTGGATCATACTACTTGCATGCCTTGCTTGATACCCTTGAGTTATATGTTAATTGTTTAAAACCATACTTTGTTTTTTTAATTTGGGTCAATGCAGCTATGGGTATTGCTCCTAATTCAGCCCCCATGAAGTGACCTGGGCCCCAGTGAGAACTGACTTGAGGATCTAGTCTTTCCCCATCTCAGTTCATCTTCAGCGTGGTAGAACCAGAGTGTGTTTGACCCCTTGTTGATATACAATTAGATGAGTGTTTTCCTGTAACACAAAACATTAAAAAGCCAATTTTCTCATATATAGGTGATAAGTTTTTATGATCACGATCAAGAAAAGGCTTTAGTAGACATAGCTGTCTAATAGCTGCTACAACGGAAAGTTAACAATTGTTTTTATTGAACCAGATTATTATTATTATTACTATTTATAAATATTATATTTATAATAATTATTATTTTTGAAATCTGGTCTTTTTTTTTTTAT